>JAXCLR010000081.1:25957331-25971081 GCA_035584095.1 Annona squamosa
CATCATTTTCTATCAATTTGACAACTTCTACCTCTAAAACTTTTCATCAAAAGTTTTACCTTCAACCAAACACACCCTTTATATATAAAAGGACACCCTATCCCCTCTCCTCTCCATTCGAAGGAGAGAATGGGATCCAAGATAACAAGTTAAGTGCAACAAGTTTAAATTTTCATATGAATTTACAACAACGGCAGTGGCAGATCAAGTTAGCGAAAATAATAATATATAGCTTGACTCAAATTTAAAGAGTATAGCCACAACCGTTTGTCTTGGTGGCACGACATCTTCTCCCAAGCACAGGTCAAGTTGGTATTCAATATTCATTCCTCCAAGTGACCAGGGTATTATTTGGTTACTTTTTATGGTAAGTATTAAAGCACTGGTTAGTTGGTATTCATTATTCATTCCTCCAAGTGGTGAGGGTATTATTTGGTTTCTTTCTACGGTAAGAATTAAAGCATGTGCTGATTTGTAATATCAAGATGGCTCTTCCAAGTGGTGAGAGTATTAGTCGGTTCCCTCTTCCAAGTGGTGAGAGTATTATTCGGTTCCCTCTGTATAAAGGATTAAAGCATGTACTAATTTGCAAGATGGCTCTTCCAAGTGGTGAGGGTATTATTGGGTTCCCTCTATAGAAAGGATTAAAGCATGTACTAATTTATAATATCAAGACAACTTGTATGTGTAAATCTGAATAAAAAAATTTAAGATCATAGTAATATATAATATATTTCTAAAAGAAATTGAAAATAAAACACGGGAAGAAAATTAATAAAACTAGAAATTAATAATATAAATGTAAATATAGATATAAATGTAAATAATTGAATTTTCCTATGACATAATTTCAACACAACAAACCTATATTGAAACATCACATCATCACAAGTCATTCCCTCTAAACATGCATTTTAACCTAAACATAAATAATATAAAATACATAATTATGAAGAAGTATTGCTTAGGTATTATGTACATAATAGTTTTATTTTAATTATAAATACAGTAAAATGGGCTTAAGTTTGCTTTAACCCTAATTTTAAACCTATTTATAAATTAGTTTATTGAATTCAAGTTCTGGCCAAGTTGCACTGTATGCGGTCCTTGATCTTTAGAAAAATGTTTTTTAATCTAAAGCATTCACAATATTTATTATATCGAAATTTAAATATTTTGAAAATTTTCCATCTACCATATAGTTATTTACTCTCATGTGCTCTTGAGCTAAATAATATTATTGTGCTTAGTTTTTTAAAAAAAGAGTGGAGTCTTTCACGAATTATGAATTGAATTCTAAATATTTATGCCTTTCTTGCGCGAATTAGATACTAATTTTTGAATTGATTTAGTTAATTAATTAATTAATCAAACAATGAATTTATAAATAAATTATCGATTAACACACTAATAGATAACTAATAAATAAATTATAAATAAACTAATCTCGTTTAATCAATAACTTATAAATAAATAAACTGATACATAACTAATAACTGCACTAATAGATAAATTAGTCAGTCTATTAATAAAGAAATTAATTAATTGATGAATTGATGAATAAATCAACCAATTAATTAATTAAACACTAAATATATTAATAACTATATTAATAAATTAATTTAAATTCATTATAAAAATTCATAAATAAATTATTTTAAATTCGTGCAAGGAGAGACATAGATGATTTTTACGTAAGGGGTGTTTGTTAAAATTTAAAACTTTTCAATCTCTACAATTATCTTATTTTTTTAATTATTTCTTTATTTCTTCCCATACAATTCCTACTTGACAGATATTTTTTACAACTATCCATACATCCAATCTATTTATTTTAACTTTATTCTATTTACTCCTCATCATTAACCCTATCACATCGTATTATTTTCTTTCATTTTAAAAACTTTTTATCACTTCACAAATATACCCATAGTTTTCAGTTTTTTAAAAAGCCCAAGAATTTTATTGGGGGGTTGAAAACATAAAGAGGGTTACAACATTCTTCGCGGTCAAGAAAGCATAAGAGTATTAGCCAACAAGCATACGGCGCACACTAGCCAAATCAGTGGGGATGCTGTTTCGCTGATATTTATGAGAATGTCCTCCACTTTGCTAACCGAGAGCCTGTAGCCTTTTCCGTTGTTATATGAAAGCTAATAGTCTCTCTTGTAGGTCGTAAAAATTATCTCAGAGACATGTTGAGATATGCAACCTACGCCAAAGCGTACTGGTTAGCACTCCGGACGCCCATGCGGGTGATCTCAAATAATCCAGTGCATGCAACTTCACCGCGCAGTCCATGCATTGTATGCCCCATTTGATCATAAATAGAAAATCCACTCCACCCATTGTATTTAGAATTATTCACTTTATTAGCATACCAATTTTCATCCAAATCCAACATATGTGTAGTCTCCATCTTAAAATGGTGCAAAATCAACATAATAAATAGTTTAACATAAATATCAAGTTTAAAGTGATTTTTCCAACATCTAAACCGTTTAAAGTATGATTTATATATGAATAAATAAATATATAAAGTTTCATTACAATCTAATATGTGTTTAGTCCATTTTACAACAAACTGCATCGTAATTACGGTGTTGTACGACTGCACAGGATTGGTTCTCGTATACATATATATATATGTTGAGATATGAAATAAAAATACACCAATAAAAAAACAAGAGGGCGTAAGAGCATTCACCTTTTTTTACATATTTCCAAATTTTAACACTTTCACATCCGCTCTTAAATGACGTTAAATTTTTATAGAATTACGATCAAAATAAATTTTGGTATATGAGGATGATATATTTACAATAAAATGTTTTTCTTCATTTGTCCACGCCATTTGTCCAACCAGGTGCAAAAGATTAGTCACGTCGTCAAATTGTAATAAACTATGGCCAAGTTTGACTATGCGTTAAAGACGGGCGAAAAGGGAAGGAGATGGAGTCCTTAAAATACTGTTTCGACGCAACCGTACAGGCTGTTACAGTGACACGCAGGGACGGGCAGAATACAAACGCAGGAGGCAGCATATGGGAGGAGCGACATGGAATAAAAAGGCCCCATATACAAATGCGTCGAAACAGTCCACGCACTGTATAATCCGCTCATGCGAAAAGCAATTCGTGTTAGCTCCTAGAAGTGGGGGTAAATTAAGCGAATATTCACGTTGGCTGAAGCCACAACAACTAGCTGTGTGTAAACGAATGGTACATTCCGATACACTGTACGGTCTATCCGATACACTAGGTGGGAAGGAAGCTAGGCCAAATGGAGCCTCAAAATGCCAAACAAGTTGGCCCCTGATCCTATCGCATACACCTTTTTTTTTAATTTTTTTTTTACAATAGTATTAATCTATATGTATTTAATATGTGTATAAATTTTTACCATTTTTGAGGTATTTTAAATATTTATTTTTTATTTTTGAAAATCAGTGGCATTTTAGGTAATTTTAAATTACTAAAATCCCATTGATTTTTAAAAAACCGAAATAAATATCTAAAAACTCCAAAAATGGTAAAAATTGATACATACATTAAATACACTTAAGTTAACAAGTTCATGAAAAAATATTTAAATTTTTTTTAAAACAAATAGGTATATGCGCCCAGGAATAGGATCAGGGGCCAAACAAGTTAACCATAGATTTTACCCTGAAAAAAAAAAAAAAAATCCAAAAATTTATTTTCTGCTTCAATTGCATTAGTACCCCATAGCACTAAGATTATTATCCATCAAGAAAAATGAACATTGTCGACAAAACAATGGATAAAGCTGATAAGGTCACATGCTCAATAGAGAGAGAAAACAAGGGCATTTCATAGTTGTTATGTCCTCCTAACAGCCGCTCATTCAACCCTTCATGCGACTATTCTGAGGAACATTGTTGGCAGTGGTTCCTGCAATGCCAAGACACCCGATTGGAATCTCCTGTTTCGATGTTTGAAACTATCCCAGTCCTGACGAGTTAACAAGCAGAAATGAAATAATAAGTCAATAGTACATAACCGGTTGAACTACAAAATGTGGACAAGAAACCTGAAAGAAGATACACGTGTTTCCTCTTTCCGCCAAGACAGATGACAAATGCAAATTAATGAATATAGGAAGGTATCCCAGGAGGTACGTACCTCTGACAGCAACTCCTACTGTGTAGCCGCTCAAAGCTACAAGAATTGCCTATGCATGCTATCATGTTGTCGGCCTTGTCATTGTTGATAAGCCGCGCCCAATTGGGATAATTCCCTGGTGATCGATGTGTGTCTCCTCATCTTCTGTGGATGCTAAACAGTAATATTGATCAATCAACTTGTTATGAGTCTAATCATATGATAACATAAAGATAGAATAATCTAGGTTGCAAAATGATTACAGATATGAAATTTAAGTGGAACAGGCAAATAGGAGAGCTCAATGGAAGGACATTGGAATATTTTGGACCCAACAAAGAAGGCACCAGAGAACAAATACAGACACAACATCTTACCTGAGATATCTTCACCAGCCTGAGACCCAGCAATTCCAACACATGAAAACATAGATCCTTCATCCACCCTTAAATGCTCATATGCAAGGTATACATCCTCGATTGTGGCAGCTTCATACAGTAAATTCAGCTCTTTAATGCATTTTATATCCTGAATTCCATAATCACAAGATACTCTTCAGCATAAGACAAGCCTCTTTTTTTTTTTAAAAAAAAAAACATCATTCTATTTTTCTTCCCCACATCCAGACATCAAAAGTCGTTCGGAAGTCAAAATACAACTATTGTAGTTTTTCAGACAAAAAACAAACAGGAATATGCACAGAAACAAAGAATATATTTAATGCAAACGATAGGCAGGAATATTATGATTTTTTTTCCTTTATGCAGTGGAAAATTTTCAAATAGAATATGCTCCCTCACCTTCCTTGGAACAGACGGTGCTTGCAGGTGTGCCAGTAATGCCAGCCAATAAGCATTTGACTTTGTCTCAGCTTCATGTCTCATTAGCAAAGTTCGTTTTGCCTGAAATAATCAAAAGGATAACTTAAAACTATTTCAACAAAATAAGTGCCTGGACAGGCCATGCTAAACCCAGCAGCAATCAATCAGGTTTATTCCCCAGAATCATCTTCTTAAATTAATAAAAGGAAATCGATCAGGTTTATCTTGGCAAAACCAGCTGCCAATGTTTGAACTGTTTCATGCAGAAATACTCCATGAAAGAAATGAAACTTATTGAGGTAAACAAAACAAGTATAGAAGAGAAATGTAGATGATTTAAGTGGGATGCAAAAGGCAACCCCTTAATATGATTTGTACAAAGTTGCACTGTTACATTAAGACTAAGAAATTGAGATAAGAAGAGTTGACAAAATACTAACTCGATCGAGCTCCCTTTGGGCAATCTTATTGTCAGATAAACTTCTCAGAACATTCTTACATGCATCAACAGCTTTGTAGACCTGGAAAAGCATATTTGTAAGGAACAAGATGAAGAAGAATACAATTCAAGCAGGCATATGAATCAACAGCGGATTGATACCTTGTCCGGAGTTGAAGTTACTGAGACCACATACCATCCAAGTTTCAATCGATCAAACAGGCTTAACTCAAATGATACATCATATGTCAAACCTAAAGAATCCCGAACCGTTGTAAAGAGCCTGTGCACCAAATCGTTTTATTAAAAAACAAACAATGCAACAAAAATAGGTGTAGCCATCAAAATCTGGAGATGACATGATATTGTTCCATGTTGCTGGGAAATATAAAGTTTGATATTCTACAAAATGTAAAAAAATAAAAAATAAAAATAAAAATAACTAGAATGAATTAAAAGCAAACAGGATACATCCTTCTAATAAACATTTACATGATGACATCAGTAAAACAGCACATGCATATGCAGATCAAGAAAGTGATTGGATAGATGGTTTTCAAGTCTTGAATATAAGAACCTATTAAATGATATTAGTGAGGCAGGTGAATGATGTCAATAATAAAAAGTAATCATCATCATGAGCCCTTTCTTCACCTAAATGGTGTCGGCTTCATGGATCATTTTGTGCTGCTCAAATAGATCTTGGGTCATGCCTTCAGTAAGCCCTAGCGTTTTCTAATAACTTCTATGAATGTTCTTTCGCATATTCCTTTAGTTCTCTTATAGCCTTCTATTTTGATAGATTCCTAATTCAAGCAGTCTAGGATCTCTATTTTACATGATCAAACCACCTAAGCTTACTTCCTCCTAGTTCAACCTAAGATAACTTCACGTCTAATTTTAACTTTTCTTGTTTTACCACTTGTCAACCTTAACAACCTCATCTAAACTACATTCATTTTATTTATATTTGCTCTTTAAGTTCCCAGTCTTCCATCCCATAAAGTATAGTTGGTCAGTCATCTTATAAAAAAAATTTCGTTTACTATAATTGGCACATGGCAATCACAATATTACATTTATAAATAAAGACATTAAATAACAAAGGTTTATAAATCACAATGTACCATCAGCCTCATGAATGTGCCAGAAGCACTCCCAAATAGCCCATATATGTACTCACGAATGAGCTAGGTTTCTATATTTGTTTCTGTTTCTGTGATTCCTAAACCACATTTTTCAACTCTGGGATTCTGTACAAATGGGTAACTGTCAGCCTTCTGGTTCAAAATATCACATGGTTCAATGCAATCTCTTGCAGCAGGTGATTTCTAGGCAATGTGTCATTGTTTAGCAGAATGCTCATGTTTCCTAATCATGCCAAGCCTGGAAACTATCAACTGGGTTCACAGCTGATTGTTGGATGTTTTGTTGCATGGGTAGCATGGCTTGTCAGTCACAAATTCTAAGAATATTTCAACGTTCGTAATGTCAGCCAGTAGACACATTCTTCTGCATATTGCATCATCTTATAACTTTTGCTGAACATTGAGTATGATATATTATTTATCCCATCCTCACCCCAAGAGACATGCTAGAACCTTGATTGCTTATTAGAAGTTTTTGAATACCTAATTATTTTCTAAAAAGAATGAGACGATTTCTTTTTCTCAATACAGATAAAAATGCCATCCCTGATTAATTGCTGGAAGAAATCAACAGGAAATTTTATTGATGATCGCCAAACTTAGTCATAACGATTCAAAGAAGGATGCTACCATGAAAAACTAACACATTACATAACTTTGCAAGGAAAAAGACTAATAGGAAACATGTTATCCCCATCGAATGAAAGCTCTCTGATCTCCAAAGTAACTAGTTAAATGGCCTAATGCAAATAACCAGCAATGAGATGAACGTAAATGTTTTTAGTGAGGAACTAGCGAATGGAAATTTAAAAATATGTACTTTGAGTGGCCAATGATCCCTTTAGGCATTACTAATGGTATAATTAATATGATAAAGGCTTGCAATAAAATAGCACACCCAATTTCCGAGTCAAGAAATTTCACCAACAAATTTAGAGCTAAGAGATCAGTACAATAGTTTAAGGGCATCCTGAAATCAAGTTGCATTTCATGAATGCTAAATCCTTGAGGTTTATTTACCTGGAATTTATAATCTCAGCCAACAGTCCCAATGAAATGCCAAAGAATAGAGGATGATTCCTTATGCTCCTTTCTGGTGTCATTTGTAAACTTTCTGTTTCAAGGAAATGGGAGCAGTTAGCATTACATGTCTAAATTTGAATGCAAGAAAAAGGATAAATGATTAGCAGTTAAAGAGGCATTAAAATTCAAAGAATTACTTAATCTAAAACTTGAGACCCATGGCACGCATTTCTTTTGCCTAGAATCAATTTATCCTTTCTATTAAATAAAAATTACATATGACTGGAAGTATCAGTAGGAATAAAAATTCTTCCAAGTAAATCGCATCTTACATGATCTACAGAAGGTTCTAGTAATCCAAGAAATGCCAAAAATGGAAATCATGTCTACAGCTGAGAAAAATTTGGCCCCATTTTTTTTCAATGAGAAGTCTATTAGAGTGAACACAAAGTCAGGGTTAAACATTGAAATCTGTCAACCTAACAAACTTTCCAGGAATAAGCTGCAGTTTTTAAATACTCTCTAATTGATGCAATAATAGGATGTACTTATAGGCAGAAAATCATAAAGAACACTAGTGGCAAATATATTTAGCATCAGACTTTTTATACTGGAAATGGACACAAATAATAGTATTTTAGGCATTGATAGCAGTGCCTGAGAATTTGTACCACCCATTTTCATTAAAATTTCTATTATGATTTTTTCTTGGAAAACATAGCTAGAACACAAGGCAAAGGCACATGCCAGCATGGCATGCATGCATGTATGCATAAGATTTGAGCATCTAGGAAGAAGTAATAGAAAACTTTTCATGCCATTCAGTGAAAGATCTCTGAACTTCAAATGCATGTTGTTTGCCTGAAATTGAAATACCGCTAACTTTCATCCCTCGCAATTCACGAAAGGAGAGATGCTTTTGCAGAAGATGTTGCCTCAAGATAACATACACAATTTTCAGAGCCTTAATGAATCAAATGCACCAAGAAACTCATGATTCAATTTACAAATCGAAATATACTACAGATATGTTAGGAACATTTTCAACATTTTTAGTCGTCATATAACCTTCTGGGTTTGTTTCTGACAGAAACATGTGTACCTCATTTGAGACATCAGGTGTCAACCACCAATTAATACAGAAAAACAATTTCACTCTTGCACAAACAAGCTGCATTATAGCATTATATTTGGAGACAAAATTAAGAAATTTGAGGATGTGTTAATCAAACATTTCTCAGTGAGAAAGGAAACGGCCAATAGTGTATCAAAGCAAAAAGAATGTCTTTTAAGTATACCATCTGAATCAGGGTTCTTATGGATTATGTCAAAAAGATCTTGCCCATCAACAGTGTATCCCCAACGGTTCGGCACTGGGCCAGCAATATATGCACATGCTCTCTCATCTGTGTCCTTCAAAAAGACCTGCCAGTAAACAAGAAAATTTAAATTAATAATAATAGACATTACCCACTGGTCAATGAAAGTTCAATATCAAGGAGAAGTAATTTTATATATAAATCATCCTTCAGTTGCTAATAATTCCGGTCCAATTAGTGCCCATCTGGAACAACTCCATAATCTTGAAGACTGACCAAAACCATTTATGAAAACATCATAGCAATGCATCATATATTAGAAGTTGGTATTGATAAAATGAGAAAAAAAAATGTACATGACAATCAACACTGTTGGTTTTTCACTCAATGTATTATCTGCTGTACTTGTAGATTAGGTACCATTAAGATATTAGTGATGAGACATTGAAAATGTATGCTTCAAGAACTCTGGAAAACACGGTTAAGAAACAATGAATTTGTCAATGAAAGTAACAGCGAAAGGAATTTTTTTTTTTTTTTCCTCGATTTAGGGGCTTTTTGGATAAGCTGAAAAGTCTATGACAATTTTTTATTCAATGGAAAACTCCTGCATTAATTGTTTAGTTTGACTTGCTCCATGCTAAATACAGGATGCTTACGGTATCCATGGAGGTGCATTAATTGCATCCACAAGGGAAATGGCTTGCTAGTTATAATGTTAAGGCCTTTCTTGCTGCTGCCAATGGACAGCACAACCGAAGCTTTTCGTTAGCTTCAGTGTCATACACACTGCACTGCACAAAAGAGGGCTCAGTTCAAAATGATGAAATGACCACTTCTAGGGTTTGATACCGAAGCTGAAAAGTTTTACACTCATATGCAAGTTTTTGCATTTACCAAACGGACCATTTGGCAAAATTATCATTATTGCTGGCAATAGCCACTTTGACACCAAATCTTTTGTGAAAACATAGTTCTTTAAAAAAAAACAAAAAAGGCAGAAATATTTTAAAATTTTCAAAGTACTACAAGATAAATTAAGTGCATATGAAAACATATTTACTAATGAAAACTGTAATAACAGAAACACATCACATGCAGAAAATTAATGCATAACAAACAGAAATAATGCGCACATACATACGTAAATCCAAATTAAATATATTATCATTACCAATTTATTATCAAGTGAATCAAGACTGTCATCATTACCAATTTATTACCAAGTAAATCATGAATGTCATTTATAATTAACCTAATCAACATGTTCATTTTTATCCACACTTAAAAAGCTCGTCTTTTAAAGTCTTAATCTAAAATCACTTTCCTGTTGGCCCAAATAATCAATATCATCAACCGAGAGGTGTAATTTACAATCAGCTAATTTGCAGGGTCAATTGTGCACTAATACAAAAATTATAAATTGTCAGTGGAGAACATTTCTCATCATAAAAAATGAACTTTTTGATGTTTATCTAATTAAAATGTAGATCTTTTATCTAAATTATAATTTTTTTTCTTATTGCATCTAAATAATCAAATGTATAATATGTTTGGCTCAGATTTCATCAAATCACTTTAATGGGCCCAAACCAGCCATTTCAACCCAAAAATTAATTTCCAATGAAATCTAAGCCACCTATAAATTTCCATCAAATAAAAATGGAAACATTTCCAATGAATCATTGCCCAGAATATAATTATTAAAAAACTAATTTATAAGTCTTATCAAATTTACATTTCTAATTATCTTTGATAAATGATCCTGTTAACCCGGGCTAAGCAAATCTTCCGCTTAGCCCACCTCAAAAACTCATTTGCAACAACTTTTTTTGTTTTTTTTTCATTCACTTGTTTATATAAGTGTATTTAACATATAAACCAAGTTCAACCATTTTTGAATATGTGTAAATATTTTTTTCTAGATTTTTAAAGATAAGGGTATTTCAAATACATATATACACGGATGTTAAAAATCGCAAAAAAATATAAAAACATATCCAAAAATAGTAAAACTTAGTTTATATTAAATACACTTAGATAAACAAGTGTATAAAGAAAAAACAAAAAAAAAGTTATTGTAAATGGGTTTTTCAAAGTGAGCTAAGTGGAACATTTGTTTAACTCGGGCTAACAGGATTACTCCTCAATATCTTTTTATATAAAATAAAAATGAAAACAATATGATTATTTAAATGCAATAAAAAATTTGTATTTTAAGTTAAAAAACTATTTTTAATGAGATATATATATATCCAAAATCTTATTATTATATTTAAAAATTTTCTCCAGATATTTTGATATTTTTGCAAAATTGACCTTGTAAGTTTGCTAATGGTAAATTAAACCTTGTAGTTCACATTTTGTAAGAATAACCATGCAAGTTTGCACATTTGCAAAATAGACCCAATTATGAATGGCTTCATTAATGGTGGGGTCTATTTTGCAAATATATGTACATACATGCAAGCTTACAAGATTATTTTTGCGAATACGCACACCATGAGAGAAAGAATCCAAATATGCAAATTATAGGGACAATTTTGCAAAAAAAAAAAAAAAATGTCGTTTGTACTTCCTGTTCTAAAATCGTAATTAGTTATTCATTATGTTCTCACTTTATTGAATTTGTGTTTCATATATTTAGTTTTTCATTCTACTTCTGGCATCTCACCATTTGTTTAGAACAAATTTATCCATTTTTTTTCATTCCATCTATATCATCTACAAATAACGTTCACCAAGGAACTTTTTCCCATAAATCTCAAATAAGTTAGCTAAACCTATTACAACTAAAAAATCACGTGTATATCCACTTAAGCACAAAGGACCCCTAGGGCCTAGGGCCTGATAATATCATAATATCGATCAGTAATTCCATAGTTGTTAAAGGCACAATGCGCACTTAAGCACAAAGGAACCCTAGGGCCTAGGTGGAAGGTGCACAAGCAAAGCACATGCCTGAGTGAAGCAATGCACATTTATATAAAATTAAATAAATTTAATAATATGGTAATATTCAATACATTCTTCAATCACGGCCATTATGAATGGAAACAACATTAAATTTCATTAATCTAAAATTTAGTAAAAAGGAAATGTGACATTATAGAAGTCAACTCTATTTGAATGTTAGAAGGTTTTCTATTTTCAAGAATGTTAATTTGGGTGTATCGAATGCACCTCAAGGCTCCAGAGGTATGCCTGAGTTGAACCATTGTGAGCCTGGCCACACCTTTAACTACTACAGATACATCTTTTCTTCTCTTAAATAGGTGATGACTCAAGCGATCATCTACTAATATAGGAGCTGATTGCTAATTACATGTAATAAATTGCAAAAATAATCAATATGGTGAACTTAGTAAACCCACATTAAAAATTTTTGTTTTCCAATTTTTTCTCTGAAAAGGATTTTTTCAAAGGCTAACTCATCTCTAATTTTTGAAGATGTTCCTGGAAATAAAACTCTCCATTTCTTCATCCAACCAAACAGCCTGTTAAAGTGAATCCGTGCTATAGCCTTAACAATCAAATGAAAGACCCTGATGGAAGTTGCCACAAAAATGTTGTGTTTAGGAAGATATTTATTTGGTGCTGGTCATTACGGTAACTGTGAACCAAAAACAGCGACACAACCAGTGATCATACACATACTGCTGATCATTGAAACACCAGTCAAAAAAAGTACAATTAAGGTTGTGCACGTGTCCTAATTTACAAGTTCTTAGCTAAAAGCTACAAAAACACAATGATCTAACAAGGAAGCAACTCATCGAAGATGTAGTGCAACATGCAAGTGGACATAGACACCATATAAATCATAGGAAGAAAGTTTCAGTATTAACACTTCGACAACACAAAACAAGAGGCCAGAAATGCCATGGAAATCAATCTGGAATACCAGAGGCAAAAGATTTACAGTCAATGTGTTTTTTAATGAGTAATAGGTTTCAAAGTGCTTTCAAAGGATGTCATGGTACCCACATGTTGAGTCTGAAGGTCGGAAGGAGAAGGCCGAAATGCAATGGGATTGAGTGAAAGCCCTCCAACAGGAGATTTCTTCGCAGCGACAGTGCCAAGGTAATCAAGAATACAAGATTCAATTTCTTGCTCTGTGAAATCCCCAACAATGCTCAACTGAAGAACCATACAAACTAAGGTTAGAAAGCTGAATGCCAGAAAAGAAGGAAGTGCAAAAGTGCAAAAGTGGGCACATGCCCACAATTGTAGATTTACTAAAATTCACCACCTACAACATAACTACCAGAATATCAACCACAGAATCATCAGTTAAAACCAGCCAAAGAAATTCGACCAATGTTATACATCATGAAACAAATTCATTCTCTAACTCAGAATTGAGACATAATGTTGACATACCTCCATATTTTCACCAAAAAATTGACCCATCACTGCATCTCGTACTGATTGGAGAGACAATTTCTGTAATGATTGTGGTGTGGGTTCAACAAAGCGTTCATCACCATTCAACATCGCTAACATTAGTTTGTAAGCAGTTGAGCGTTCCAAGCTCTTGGGAACAGAACGATAATGCGATGCATAAACCTGCACTGCCCTATCAAATGCATCTTCAAGCCATACACTGTGCTGCAGAAAAGGAATTACCACTACCGTTAGACAAACCAAAGGAATGGCATGCTATGGACATAATTTTTATTTTCAAGAATAAAAAAACAGACTATATAAGATTTATATCATTGTAATCCCCAATAAAATGTCACAACTAGGAAACTAGCTATCTAGCAGAACAATTATTATGTCAATGTGAATAAATAGTTTTGCAATGACCATAACAATGTTGCTAGTGGAAAATTAACAGAAAGCAATTGAACTTAAACAAGAATTAACAGCA
>JAXCLR010000081.1:25971181-26027236 GCA_035584095.1 Annona squamosa
CCCCCCCCCCCCCCCCCCCCCCAAAAAAAAAAGCATGCACACACACACAAACAAACAAGAATTAACAGCAACATCATAACCAATAAACACAGCCTCCATCAATCTAATTAACTACTATGGTCAGCCCAACAGCCAATATCCATTGGTTAAAAGAACAAAAACCAGGAATTATATTCCATCATTCATATGACACTTAAATGAAATTTTGGTTTAGCTCACAACAGACTGCCAACTGAATAAGGAAAGTACATCATGCTGTCAAAGTCCTTGCATTCTTGTCATTCAGAAAAATATATTACTCTATTTCTATCACCATTATAAGGTTAATAACACCTTATCCACAGCCTCCATGGAAAATTAAATGTTAAACTAGGTCCTCAGGATTTACAGTAGCTAGTTGCAACCTGGTCCTAATAAGGGTCATTGCAAGAATGCCAGAAAAATAACAGCATTTCTAAGATAGAACCCAAAAAGAATGATGTTTTGCACTTCCATCATCCATGCTAGTAGTGAAGATTTGCAAGAAATAGTTAGATCAACCAAATAAATGTAATCATGCAATAGAAGACAGAAGGAGAAGAATGACATTTTTGTATTCGTTTGAAAGGAAATACCTCAAGCACCATATGAAGTAGCTGGAAAGCAGCACGCATGCCATTGTCCCTCAATGTAAACCGGAACTCCATACAAATAAACTCTTCATTAGACTCTAAGGAGCAATTTATTAGGTGATTTACACAAAAAAGCTCTACCTGGAAACACATCCAAGTATGAGAAAACCGAAGATAAGAAATAATAAGAATGAGAATTGTAATAATATATAATTACTGACTTCCATGGAAGTAGATTTTGTCAACTACCCTCATATTTCATGTAAAATTATTTTTATCCTTGTCAAGAAGCCAAATAGATTACCCCAAGAACTTCTTACAAAATCATGTAAGTGGCCCATTGCGGCATCCTGCTCTTCCATTACTTATACAACTGCCAAATGACCACAGGACAGGCCGCAAAAACAGACTTGATTAGAAAACCCAAGTGATTCACTACATCGATGTTTTAACAAGGAGATCCCGTACATTTTATTGTCCCACAAATATCAATGGTTTTCTTCCTTGTGATTTTTGTGGGAATCTACTTATGAATCTGGCTGAGGCTTACACAAAGTTCTGACCATATTAGATTTCTCTAAGTAGATTTTTTTTTAATTTTTTTCCCAAGGAATTGTGAGTAATTCTACATTAACAGAGTTTGAAACAAGGGGAACAAAGGTGCTAATCATACAAGACAAACTTTAGCAACTGTAGTCTTTAGAAATTTTTTAACCAGCAACACAAAGCAAACAACCAATGAAAAAATTGGTGTCTATTACTCGTCTGTGGCGATATTTTTCACATTGACAGAGCTCGAAACTAGCAGGTGCTAATCATACAAGACCAACTTCATCAACCAACCTATCAACTTTAGTCTTCAGAAAGTTTTTTTTTTTTTTTACCAGCAAGACAATGCAAGCAACCAATGAAAAAATTGGTGTCTATTACTTGTCTGTGGCCTTACTTGAGCTTGGTTTAACATAGAGCAATCAGATTAATTCAATTTCTATTTGTTCATTTTCTTTTTAAACTTACACATACACTAGTAACACTGAAAATTGCTGGCAATGAAATCGAAAAACAACGCCGGCAGTAAAGAAACACCTCGTTAGCTGGCACCCAATAAAATGCACAATGAATTACAGTGGTGAAAAATACTGGCAGAGCTTATATTAAAACTCTTCTTCAACTAGGAATCTTAAAACCTCCATAATTTCGAAAAATAAATTGCAAAACAACAATTCATATACTCGGAAGCTGTTCCATTCTAAAACATCTCTACAGAGATCCAAATTCGAGAATTAAATGTGGTTGCTAACTAAACATTTTCGATTTTAGGCTTTTAGCTCAGTTACTGCAATTCCAGCATTTCTAAATAAACGGCCATGGAACTCTGCTGTGAATAACATTAAGATGAGGCAGGTATTGCAAGGAGCAGATAACCTTTGGATTCAGTGGAAGGGCCTCCCCAACTCACCCTCGCTTATTCGCCTTTTTTTTTTCTTTTTTTTTTTTGAAGCTTGGAACATAAGTATAGATTTTATATACTTTTTTCAGTTGAACCAGACCTTCAATTGACATCTACTGCTAGAAGAATATCCTCTGTAATACAGTACAACTAAGAGCAAGCCAAAAGATATTAGGTCTCTAAATATCATATTCTACTACTGTATATCTGACAAACATTTAAGCCTCAGCTTAACACATTTTCTTATCACAAAGACAGGAAGAAATCGGAGATAAGCAGGTTCTGTTGAGAAGAATCTTGTTTTAAAGCTTTTATCAGCATAACAGTTGGCACTGCTAAATAAAAATCCAAAAGTCTAAGATATAAGAATTCCTAGAAAATATTAAGCAGAAATTATCATATAATAGCAAGAACGAAATAGATAGCTCCTCAAGAAATTTATACAAGAAAGACATAGATAGCTCCTCAAGAAATTTATAAAGTGTCTTCTAGTATTTTCTACGGCAAATTCCACATATACTCGTGAATTTTACCCCTAATTCCATTTATGCCAACAACATTCAGAAATTTCAAAAATACCCATGTATTTTGCCCAAAATTCCATTCATAACCACACTCCTGTGTGAAATGACAATATGCCGAAAAACTAATTATGGATTTATAAAAAAAATTCACATTCGAATGATATATGATTCTATAGAAGTAAAAGCATAATTTTATAGCTATAGAAGTACTAAACATTCATTTGAATGTGAATTTATAGCTCAGTATTATAATTAGGATTGGGGCATATTTGTCATTTCACAAAGGGTCATGGGTATAAATGGAATTTTTGGCAAAATACTGGGTATATATGGAATTTTTGAAGGTTCGAGGGTATAAGTGGAATTAACAGTAAAAATTCATGGGTGTATGTAGAATTTGCCCTATTTTCTAATGTATTAGATATAAAACCAAGTGTGAAACCACAAAGTAACATTTCTTCCATTTTCCATGTGGACCAAAAAAATAGAAAGTACTTGCTATACAGTGAAAGTGCTGCAAAAACACAAAGTAATCATACATCATCAGTAGAAACTTACGCTTATGAAAAAACATAACAGACCTGTTCCCGTGAAAAGTTGCCAACACGACCACCTTCACTGAGAGTCCGAACTCCAACAACAACAGTACCCCTTGAGTCAAAATCTTCTGTTGCCCTACCACCACCAACCACCAACCGCATTACACCACATCTAGCTTCATTTTTTGTGATCTAGGAAAACCAGAATCACAGCAAAAAGTCAGTAAGCAGCCGAAAGCAGCATTCATATAACACGTACAAACGCTAGTTATGCGTCTACAGATTTTTTATTAAGAGCTTTAAAGTTCATGTCGGAATAAAACACTTTTACTGTTTGCCCTCAGACAATCTCAATTTTTGCAGCCTACATAAACATCTATTTGAAAAACTTAGATTTTTGGCTAAGCAAGTGATGCTAAATATAACAACCGCATTAGATTTCATGTAGTCATCAAGAAGAACCCAAACAAAGAAGTTCCCAAAAGACTTCACCGAACCAGTTCCATAGAAGCTGGACACAGACACATTTTCCTGAGGACGGATTTGGCGAGAAGGGATGGAAATGTTTAATTTTTTTAAACCTTTTCTACATCCTCCCATTTGAATTTGATGTGACAGCATAGCTATCTAACTACCCTGCCTTTCCTTCATTGCTGCATACATTTTCAAACATAATTTCCTATTTTTTCATATAAAAAGATTATCATCTTTATTTACTTTACTTTTAACCATTAACCGTATCACCTCACATCTAAAGACGAATCTTGGGTAGGGTACCTATAGGTCAACCAATCAGGTACCCATAAATGGGTAGGGTAGGTTCTAATCTGGCCTAAAATACAGAAGGATGAGAGTTTTTGAAAATAGGGTTAGGGTAGAGACGTAGGGTTGACCCCAAACGGGACATATCCGACCCAAGTTGGACCCCATACTCATCATTCTTTTTGTTTCCCTCCACCTTCCCAATTTCCCTTCGTGAAATTCTTTTTCACCTCTTTTACACAGTTTTAGCATTTGACTGAATGGACCCTAAATAGTAATACTATAAAAAATAAATAACAAGTCCTAAATAGTAATACCATAAAAAATAAATAACAACCAAAAAAAAATTTTAATCAACCATAAAAGAACATCTTACACAAGAATCCATCGTCGTCGTCGTTGTCATCATAAGCCATTTCCCACCTAGGTGGGGTCGGCAGCATGGATTCTGTTGCGCCATTCTTGGCGATTTAAAACTAAATTTTCTGTAATTTGTAATATTTTTAAATCTTGTTTAATTATTTTCATCCATGTTTTTTAGGTCTTCCTCTCAATCTCCTACCACTTTCTACTTAGATAAACTCTGTTCTCCTAATTACACAAATCCATGAGGAACTAATTTAAAACAAAGTAGGAAAAAAAGAAATGGAAGAAAATCTTGCCAGCAGCAACCACATATACAAAAACAAGGGAAAAATACCTTATAATTTACAGGAATGCCATTCGAAAGCCTTCGTAGAGTGATTCCAGTTTCCTTATCATATTCTTTGGTGGTATCTACATCCTTTCTTAAAGGAATGAAGGATGGTTCACGTACTAATCTCAATTCCTCCAATTGTGATGATGATATAAGTTCCTTTGGCACTTCTACCTGCAAAAACAAACCAAACAGATTAATCGACAACAAATCATTAAATAATTCCACAAAGTAATAGGATGTCACTGCATGATCCAACTGTGCGTGCCAAGAATTAAAGCATAGCCAAAACATAATTGTTTGTGTTCCTCAATATGAAGATTGTATCATCAAATAGTACTCAGAATCTAGTTTCCTCCACATATCCAAACCAGCCCATGTTAACATTGAAAGATTAGCTTGCGGATTACAGAGCCAACCAGCAATACCATTGGAAACAACTTAAAAGGCCACAGACCCAAGCATGAATAAAACACTCAGTGGCCATGTTCTAGAATTTCAATAGATGGTAGGGATTCTGCTGATACAGATAATGAATTTTTTTGGAGAGCCTACTTGTACCATTTACTGACCGCCAACTATTCAAAATGGAAAAATAATATTCAGTATTAGCTGGCAAGGATACAAAATGCATAAGAAAACATAGCTTCCACATCACAAAACTGAACAGTATAAATATAAAAACTTCAAAAGGTCAATCAATTAACTTCTTTTTTTTTTTTTTGAATTTTTATAGTTCCAGTACCATGTCAACATCAAATGATAAGTTGATATTACACTATAAAATATCACTTTAAAGAGAGAAAATGAATTGTAGCTCAAGACGATGTTCTGACAGAACAAACCTCAGGTTCTGCCTGTATAGGTTCCTTCAGGCCTTCCTTTATAGCATCTGTAATTTCATTTGGATGAATTGTAAATTCAGTTTCACCCTTCTCATCAGAATGGATTTTTGTTGGCACACAAGCAACAATTGCTGCAGGAGGTGTTGATGCAGGTTTTCCAAACTCAGATATGAACTCCAGCATTTTTGCACCAGTTGAATTAACCTGTGATAACAAAATTTTTAATATGTGGGAATGGTGGATACCAATAACTCTATTGACTGTTTTCCATTGAGCTATAATTAATTTTCAAAAATTTTCCACTGAGCAATAAATTTACTATCAAGATTAAAATAGACAAAGCATTACTTAGCCAACAAAACTGATATAGAAATCATCCCAAAAAGCAAGTTCCTACGTAATTGAGTATCGTCTTGGGGAAATCTGGCATCCTCATAAAACCTGCTCCAGAGAGATGGAACACATACTAAATTTTTGTTTCAACATCAGCCATTCTGTTCCGAAAGACAGTACACTCAAACACAAGATTAATTGGTTCCCATGTTGTAATAAACTATATAATGAATCGACAAACAATCATTTGGATCATGTGGTATTAAAAGCCAAGACATGAGATAACAGATGTCCATAATAGGAGTTGGATCAAATCATATGGAAAATCTTTCAAACAGAAGTGTTCATAATATCAAATAAATCAAGAACAGAAAAATAAAAAAGGAAATTACACATCAAGGTTCCCATCATGACAATTCAGAAACCATAGTGGTCTGTACTAAAATCCTAGACCTGTACAATGAGCATGTTATTCATATACCATAGCTACAATATTAAAATCTCATGCGCCCTAAGAAGTTTAATGGACTTCAGAAAAACACATCGTTGAAGAATAACCATTATCTAGAGTCAAGTCAATGGACATAAAAAGCAAGTTCCTAAAGAAGTTTTTTCTTTCTTTTAACTAGGTATATCACATAAGCATGATGACTAACAATATCCAATGAAAACCTCAACAAACCAAAAGAGGTAAGAGTGTATGATAAAAACTCCCATCAACATTTGAAGCAGGTACAGAGTACATGGCAAGAAAAGACCACAACAAACGAAACTCCAGTCAGTATTTAAAGCATGTTAAAGAGAACAAATAGAGGCTAAGCAATCAGGAGGATACAATAAGTGAGATTAAACAAACAGCAAATTATCCTACCAACTAGGTCATTGTTCCATTGATTCATTTGAAAAGAAAATATTAAGAGAAGTAATTATGTACAGCTCAGGTTCTGCAATTTAATATTTGAAAATGCATAGATTAAATTGCCTCTTTCAAAGATTATTTGACAGTAGGTATATTATGGTTTGTTAACCAAATCACAATCTTATAACTAAACCATTCAATCATAGGATTCATTCAAAAGGGGATTTACGAAAGCGATTTGAACCACTTCTTTGAAGAATCAACTTGAATTTTTTTAAAAAAAATCAGAAATTAAAATAGCAATAGTGAATTAAAGTATATCAGTAATAACAAAGCATAGCTCCTAACTACCAACCAATTACGTGTATCTAAAATTCTCCATCATACCTCAAAGGGAAAGAAGATAACTGAAAGGTCTAAATACCACAAAATAGACATATCATTGACATGACAACAACAACAACAACAACAACAACAAGATGTACGATACAACCATTGCAAAGAATGCTCAAATTTTATAATCATGAAAAGCTGCTTCCCACCTATGTAAGGTGAACTGCATGGATTCTATTATGCCATTCTTTTCAACCATGGACCCTGTTCTATATGACCTCCAATGATTCAATCTTATGACATAACAAATCAGTAGAGTTGAAGTAACAAGCATGATCAATGTACATGTTAACAAAACAAGTTAGCCTGAATTATGCAATAAAGTAGAGGTAACCACAGGCAAGGTTGTAAGAAAATTACTTCAGAGAGCGTAACTGTCTCTGAGACAGCCATTAGGCTTTCATGTCCCTGGATTTGATCCATCACCATGTGACCAAGAGCATCAGCCTCCATGATAAAATCCAAATTATCCACAGACGGCACATTATCAATCATTGCTGCTAAATGTTCGCTGTCCTTTAACAAAGCATCCATGTAACGAGCTAATTCTCCCTTCGTGATGCCAAACTCCTTAAGCCTCCTAACCTACATTCGAGAAACAGAATAGATGCATATTGGGAACTGAATAAAGATGACCATGAATTATTAAATGAAAGCTTTGCACTTCAACAAAGAACCTGTTCAGAGCCAAGGAAAAGAATGTAAAGTAACTTCTCATTTTCATTGATTTAGATTGGTTAGATTTAGGGGATTGCTGGAACCATTCTTTGGCGCACAGTAAAAATCACAGGATTCAGACCACCTGTAAATAAATTCAATTTCTTGAACTAATTGTTTGTTGAAGAAACTTTATCTGCAAAACCTTAATCCATCCAGTCTTCTTTTTCGAATTGACACTTCATGCTACAGGTATGGATTTAGGAAACCCCCATCCAGTTTATTGGTTCACTCTGACAGACAAGCACTGATTCTTGAAATCCATGAACTTGTATCCCCTAGATCAATCCAAAATCCCAAATGGCTTTATAAAATCAAAACCATTGTGTATTATACTTCTGCTAATCTGCAGTTCTCCAGGTCAAAAACATTTAGACCTGTAATTCAAATGTCTTCAACTTCTAAACAATGAAAATTAATTCACAGCACATAGAACAAGAAATAAATTTGCACAGTGCACAATTAGACATGCTTCTCAGATAAGCATGCATAGTTCTCTAATTGCATATCCCTTATCTAATCAGAGGTCTGCTTGACACAGGCACACATGCATATTTCTCTAATTGCATGTTAACAATTATCAATGTTATCTTGCAATGATGCAAGCATACATTTTATTACTTACAAGATCAGATCTGACATTAAAAAGACATGAAGTCAAGTGCAAGGACAGTCAAAGTCAACTATCTAGAATAAGATATCAGACCTCATGAACAGCAACTTTAATCGCATTCTGCCAGTTTCGTGGTTCTGCAGTAACAGTAAGAGTAGTAACTGTACAACCTTCCCTTCCTGAGTCACTATGATCCAACTCGATCGCTAAGAATGGTGGATTTGAGCTCTGTACAAATGTTAAATCAAACACTCAGAAAATTTTTTTTTATATGAATGTAGCTGAAAAAATATTACATGGTTAACTTGTGCAGAAAAAGCAGCAGACCTGTAGGGATATTTAAGAAACAAAGAAGAATAAAAACAAAGGACATTGTCCTAAGACCTGAATGCAGAGGAAGGACAAGCACAGTGCAAACTAAGACAGGAAGAGGTCATAAATAGTTTCATAGAAGAGTTTAGAATTTGCATGCATCTCTTACAAAACAATATTTTTTAATCAGCAGCGGGGATGGATAACTACAAATACTCTGCATTGACAGCTCAATTTGCAGGCATCATTAATTAATATTAACAGCATTTTCATCTGACAGGAAGCACTTAAAAAAATATTTTGAAGGATTTTTTTAATGATACAGTGAAGATAGGCATCCAAGTCCGAATAAGTGGCCTAGATGGGAACAAACCCCGCCCTGATGGGACCTCAACCGGCCCGATCATGCAACCTGGACCCAGCAAAAACTCAGAGAATAATGCCAATCCAACCGGATCAAAAGCATGTGATGTCCCTTACTGAGCCCACCTATGGGCTGTCCTAGATATGCCAACTCACAAACCAGTAATGTTCAACAAACCAAATCCAAGGTAGCTTCTCCTACACATTCTAGAATCTTAGTGAATATATATCAAAACAAATATTTCCAAAGACATTGATACAGCAACATTTGGCCTCGACAAGACACATGACATTCTTATTTTAACCAAATGTAATTACACAACAACCTAAAAGAATGATTTTGCAAGATAAGAAATACAATTCATCAATCAAAACCTTCTCATGTGAACAAGACAACTTTACTGGTTTTACAGATAATTCATGCCAACAAATTCCTACCCTATTGATCGTTTTATCTTATTCACTACTAAGAATGAAAAACAAATTTGAAAAAAAATAAAAAAGCAACTCACCTTATATCTTGAGTTTATCCGAAAATGTAGAG
Source organism: Annona squamosa (assembly GCA_035584095.1). Classification (NCBI taxonomy): domain Eukaryota; kingdom Viridiplantae; phylum Streptophyta; class Magnoliopsida; order Magnoliales; family Annonaceae; genus Annona; species Annona squamosa. The sequence goes on from JAXCLR010000081.1 coordinate 25,980,744, forward strand.
CCGACAGGAAGATTCTCTTCATGAGAACATTTCGCATATCCTTGTATGTTCTAACTTTCGTGATGGGAGTCTGCACCAAAATCAGAGAACGAACCAAGAATAAAACAAATCAAATTATATATGCATTACAGACGAGAACTAATGATGGATCCCTCAAAACGAAAGGTGTCCTAAAATTAAAAAATACATAGGCACGTAAAATAATGATTGACCAAAGACTGCCGTGGCCATGATAAGTGAAAACAGTACAAATTGATGATGCCATACAGACCCATGTGGGTTAACCTAAGAAATTGAAGCAACATATAAATCACCATGAAATGATGAATCAAACTTGCAGGGAACACAACGTTTCAAACATTAATCCATTCATAGAAACATAACAACCCAACAAATGCTAGTGGAATATGTAATACACATTATGGAGTACTGCAACACAATAAAATAAAATAAAATACTGCTGACCTTAGAAAATCCATATTTAAAAGGGTCATGATCTTGTTGGAGCCTAATTTCATGCACCTAGGTGCCCTTAGGCTCAGTGCTCCCGGGGCAAGTACTTATTTTTAATTTTTTTTGAAATTCTTTTTACAAAACTATTAGTCTAAGTATATTTAACATGTGTATCAATTTTTGCCATTTTTTGAAAAATTTTAAATTTTTTTTTGGATTTTTTAAAATCTAACAATTACTAAAAATGTCACTAATTTTAAAAAACCAAAAAAATTTTAAAATCTCCAAAAATTGTAAAAATTGATATATATGTTAAATACACTTAGAATAATAGTTGTGTAATTTTCAAAAAAAAAATTTAAAAGGTTAAATGCACTTGGGTGCACTAAGCCTAAGTGCACCCGGGTGTATAGAATCAAATTCCGATCTTGTTAATCTGAAATAAAAGGGATATTTTTAAATTAATTTTTTGTTTTTCATGAAAATATTTTTCCAAGTGTATTTAAAATTTTAAACTTCAGGTATGGGTATTTTATTTTCGAAAATCAACATTTTTTCCCAACCAAAATTTGATTTTTGAAAATCAAAATTTATATACAAATATTCGAAAATTGTAAAATTTGGTATATGAATTAAATAACTTGGAAAAACATTTTTCATGAAAAAACCAAAAAAAAAAAATTTAGCCTTAGCCCAAGCTAACAAGAGCATAACGCTAATTAAAACAGTAATAATCAAAAAGAGGAAATTTAGATCATTCTGTTACTTGTTGAATTCCAGTCATTTCTAACTACAGCCTTTTCAACACATTTATACCACAACCAAGTTTTCTTCCACAAGCACATACTAACTTATATACTGCCAAAATTACTTCTCCCTACTTTTCTGATACATTTTGTTGCCTAATTCCTTCATTTTCCTTCAAACTTTTTTCCATTGTCCCATTTTTCTTCTGTCTATTAAAATGCTCCATGTTGCATTTTTTTTTATTTGACATGTTACATTATTTTGATTCAACATCTTTTCCATTGTACAATTTTTCCTTTTCTTCTCTTTCTTTTAATGTTGTACATGTTTTTTTTTTAACTTAAACATCTTACCAGCCATGCCACTCTTGCGTTCTATCTTCTTTTAAAAAAAAAAAAAAAAAAAAATTGTTCAATGTTATCTTCTTTTAAATTCCACCACAACAACCTAACATGGAAAAAGTAAACTAATAAGTGAAGAAGATGGACTTTTATTGAAAAATGCAAAGAAAATACTGGAGATAACAAGGATAATTAAGAAGTAAGGGTTTTTTGGAGTCGAAGGAAAAAAAAAATTTCCACATCTTTCTTCACTCTTTTTGCTGTGATTAGACATCTTTGCTACAAAATTACCTTACATTTTCCTATTATTATCTATATTTCCAAACATTATTTTATATTTTTTCATACAACTACCCTATTTATTTTACCACTATTCTCTTTTCTCCAAATCATTGCAGTAATAACATCACTTCACTCTCACCATTTTCCAAAAATTTTCCCAGCAAATTTTTCCCTCATAACAAATACACCCTAAAGGTAATCATAGAAAAAAGAGATGCAAAGAGGGGTTTGCCTTGATTGGATTAAGGCAAATTCAAATGAAATGTTAAAGAGGATTTAAATGGGGTGTAAGCCATTTAAACCCCTTTTGCACTAACCCAAATAGAACCCCTAATGAATTACTCATAACTCAAAGAATTTTCTTTCTGAAATTAACAACCAAAAAAAAAAAAAACACTTCATGCATAAGATCACATTTTTAAAGGTTAGCAGCGAATCACACAGTCAGACTTTGATTCATAGCTAACAACATAGACCTCTACAATTGAACTGCATAGAAGAACGCAAGAGATTATTCAATTAGGTGAATCCAATACAACTTGCTTTATTTTATCCAAAAAAAAAAAATACAACTTGCTTTAAGGGGGATCATCACAATACAGATTGCAACATGCATCAAACTTCACCAATCATTATGTGAGCTGCTGCATCAGGACCGAAAACAAAAAAGAATAGCATAGCATGTGTACAGTACCTTGCGAAACATATTGAAAGAGAAATTCTGAATCAATTCATGTTGGAAGATCTGTGGAGGCTTGGTACTCTGAGAAATTCCAGAAAGAGACCACTGATGCTCCACAGGAGGACGAACTGCATGTCTTTCCCTTTTTACATTTTTTGATTGATCATTGGAGACAGATGCCCTTTCACCTGATAAATTTCCAGCAAGCCCAGCAGGAAACTTTGGAACAAGAAAACTTGCCATTCCACCAAATGGATGTGGAGTTTGCACAGCAGCTCTGTCACTTTCTGCATGTGTTTGTCCAAAAACAGCCTGAATGAAGTGTAAGTTGGTCGTAAGTTTCCACCTTCCTCAACATAATTGGAGAAAGAAACCACAAAAATGCTTCACAGAGCTATCACAATCTTCAACAAATAGCATAATTTTCCCGCTTTTTGTCCCCCTATATAAAATATCACTTTAAACTTGATATTTATGCTAAACTATTTTATTGCGTTGATTTTGCACCATTTTAAGATGGTGACCACACACATGTTGGATTTTGATGAAAATTAGTATCCTAATAAAAAGAACAATTTTAAATACAATGGGCAAAGTCGATTTCCTATTAATGATCGTTTGGGGCCCACAGTGCATGGGCTGCACCATAATTATGGTGAAGTCCAAATGCACTTGATAATTTTCGTATATACATACATACATACATACATACATACATACATACATACATATATATCAGTCCCGCGTCTATGTAACCGGGTTACATAAAAGCAAACCCATGTAACCCTTTCAAAATCCAAGATTTTGATCTTAATGGAAAATCCAATCCATTTGTTGTATTTAACACTATTTGCTTGTCTAGGACACTAAGTTTCATCCCAATCAAATGTATTTATGAGCCACATTATTCAAATATATATATATATATTCACATGTAAATTATGAAAAATGTGTCGATCTATTTACACATGTATTAGAGTGTAATAATACTTTATAGAATCATTCATTGATATAGAAATAATATTTTGGACGATTTAGAAATCAAAAATACTACTGTAAAATTGATATTTTAGCATTTTTCATAAATGAAAAATGAATATATACATTTTCTAAAAAATGTGGCCATGAATATACATGATTGGGATGTAACTTGATCCCCCTAAATAAACAAAGGATGTTAAATACAATGAATGAATTAGATTTTCCATCAAAGATCAAAATCTTAGATTTTGAAGGAGTTACATGAGTCCGCTTTTATGTAACTCGGAACCTTTCCTGTGCAGTGAAGTTGCACCATAATTAACGATGCATTTGGCCTAAAATGGGCCCCACATATACTTAAATATATTGATATTTTATACAATTATTTATCCATATATAAATTTTATAGCAAATGGTTTACATGTTGAAAAAACAATTTTAAAGTTGTTATTCACATCAAACTATTTTATTATGTTGAATTTTTATCATTTTCAAATAGGGCCTATAAACATATCCAATTGCGATGAAAATTGGTGCAGTAATAGAATATATAGTTCTAAATACAATTTGTGGAGTAGATTATAATTTTATGATCATGTGGGGTCCATTTTAAAGTAACTGCACCATAATTGTGATGCAATGAAGCCGCACCTAAATATTTTTCATATATATAGAGAGAACTTTTCTTATGTAGTGAAGCTACACCATAGTTAACAATGCAATTGGCCCAAAATGGGCCCCAATACTTAAATGTATTGATACTTTATACAATCATTTATCCATATATAAATTTTATAGCAAATGATTTACATGTATAAAAAATAACTTTCAAATTGTTATTTATATTAAACTATTTTATTACGTTGAATTTGTACCATTTTCATATGGAGTCCATACACATCCAATTGAGATGAAAACTAGAATGGTAATAAATACATAATTCTAAATACAATTGGTGAAATAGATTATAATTTCATGGTCATATGAGGCCCATTTTGAGATAATTGCACCATAATTGTGGTGTAGTGAAGCTACACTAAAATATTTCTCATATATATATATATAAGAACATTTCCTGTGCATTAAAGTTGCACTATAATTAACGGTGCATTTAGCCCAAAATGGGCCTATATGTACTTAAATATATTGATACATTATACAATCATTTATCCATATATAAATTTTATAGCAAATGATTTACATGTTGAAAAACAAGTTTAAAATTGTTATTTATATTAAATTATTTTATTATATTGAATTTATACCATTTTCAGATGGAGTCTATACACATACCTATTGGGATGAAAATTGGTATGTTAACAGAATACATAATTCTAAATACCATGGGTGAAGTAGATTATAATTTTATGATCATATGGGGACCGTTTTGAGATAACCGCACCGTAATTGTGGTGCAATGAAGCTGCACTTAAATATTTCTTATATATATATCATCGGTTTATGACCTACAAAAACTAGAGAATGCTTAAACGAATTCCTACGTCATGCACATAACACTGCATTTCTTTTGACAAATTTCCATAGAAACGATGGCAAAAATTAATGCAAGACGGGCATCCATTAATTTTTTTTTATTTTAGGAATCCATTAATCTGATGTTGAAGATAATGTTCATGTGGTGTTACTCCACTGTGCATGTTTTCAATTCATTTGTACATTTAAGATGCTATCACCCTATGGCCACGAGGGTTGCAACCTCGTGGTATACCCATGGGCATCACAAGCAGGAGGTCTAGGTTTCAACACCAGCTGAATGTGAGTATAATGATTTGGACTTTTATAGTTTAGTACCCCTATAATGAGGGTTTTATAATTTCTCCTCTGTGGCGGGGGTTTATAATTTCTCCCGTGGTAGGGGTTTAGGCAAAGATTTCCCTCCATATTGTGAAAGTAGGCATGTGTTTCATTGTAAAAAACCTGGATGGCATGTTGTCTAAATGCATCCCAAATATATATATATATACACACACACATATATATGTATATACATATATATGTTATCACCCTGCAACAAGAAAGCAAAAGACAATTTTTTGCTACAATGCTCATCAATTTCCTGTGAGAGGAAGGGATGATAATGCACTCTACCGCTTCCTAAAATAAGAGCATTTTTTTGGCACTTGGGAACATATATGCATCATGCATGCATTATGGAAATATAACGTTAACATACAAAGACTAAAGGGTGTCTAGAAAGAATCATTCATTGAAGTAGAAGACCATACTAAAGCAGGTTCAAAACGAGAATCGTAGAGCTTATCGGGAAAGATATGAACAAGATTTTGAGTTTACTATCCACATAGCTAGACTCCCCTAAGTGTAAAAATAGCTATACAACCTCAACATTTATCAAAAAGAGTGAAAAAGATTTACTACTAAACAGATGGATCAATGTCTATAACCAATTAAACAATTGATGTAGAGCATACCTCAATTTGATAAATTGTTTTGGAAATGTTATCAACATCCCCCACTATGTACAAAGTTGCATTAGCAGGAAAATACCAGCGCTCATGAAATCTCCGAATTTTATCTGCATCCCACTTCTTAATCTGTTCCTCTAGTCCAATAGGGAATCTTTTACTTAGCTTGTTTTCAGAATGCAAATGTTGCAGCAACTGTTTGGAAGCAAACCGCAAAAGTAATTTCAGAATTGGCTAAAGGAAGAAAATACAGCTACTATATCACCGTTGTATCACAAAGGCATAGACTACCAAACTTAACAAAACTAGCATCAGGATTTTGCCACTTGCCTGACAATCAACACGATACTCTATTGTGTTCATCATTTGCAATTCAGACAGAATCGCTCGCCTCTCCTTCTCGACTCGAGATGCAAGAAATTTGGGGTGGAAAGCAATCTGCATTTCACAGCATAGAAAGAGTTAGTAAACAAATCCAAAAAGAGGAAAGCACCACCTCAAGGTAACGAAGTGAACACAAGATCTAGGAAGGAATCACTGGTAGTACAGTAATAGTATGACCAGCAGCAGCAATCATAATCACAATACAGTGATGATCATAAATATAATAATAATGAGTGTTTGCTCCATACCAGAACTGGTTCATCATGCAGACAAATATGACTCATGAATCCCATAGTTATCAAAAATTAATACAGAGAGTTTCTATCTAATAATAACACGTAGAAAATTAGGGAAGAGCAAATGCGTAATTCAAGTTAACACCTAAACCATCACTGGTAAGCACAAAGCTTTGAACTGCTTTTTCTTTGAATGTGAATCATGTACATATGACTAACCTCATATGAGTTGGCTCAGCCAAAAAAAACATATAACCGCCAAAAAAAGATTGAATAGCACGAATCACAAAATAAACAGTGAGTGAACCATTAAAATGCACCCAACTTGTTTCATATTAAGACACCAAGGGTATATTTGGGAAGTGATAAAAACTTTTGAATGAAAAATTTTTTATGTAAAAGTTGTTGAAATGAGAGAAGAAGATGTAATATGATCAGGGTAAGGATAAGGAATAAAAAGAATAAAGTTAAAATAAACAGGTTAGTTGCCTAAATAATTGTGTAGAAATAATTAAAAAGTAGGGTAGTTTGTATAAGAAAATGTGAAGAAATAATTAAAAAAATTAGGTAGTTGTAGAAAGTAAAAAGTTTTAAATTGAAAAGTTTTAAATGAAAAGTTTTATTTAAACCAAACAGAACCTAAATGAAAATTAGTGAAGTGGCCTTCAGACAGACTTGCATATAACTAAAAATCTGGAAAGCAAACATCAAAATTTGCAGCTAAAAATAGTTGAAGAAAGAAACAAAGGCACCATGATATTATTTTTTAAACCAAAAAAAAAAAAAAAGCACATGGGGGGTAAAGCAATACTCAAAGATCCTGATAATTCCTCATACCTCATTCAAAGCATCCAAAACAAATGGAAGTAACTCTCCATCAGAATCCTGGAACATTAGTTCACAGTATGTCAACAACACGTAGAACAATTTTCATCAAATTTCATTACAGGTTTTTCAATAAAAGAAAGGAAAAGAGAGGGGAAAAAAAGGAAAAACAAACAGATTACTGACACAGCATGACATCCCAAATAGTCAACCATCATAGGAGTGGTAAACTGGTAACACATCTACCATGGGTTTGTGTGTTTATGTTTGCTAATCAACATGAATGCACAGGCAGCATCAACGTATAGCACATTCATGAATATATGCATATATACAGACAAATATCCAATGACTCATATGGTGATTTCCCACAATGCAAACTTTTAATAAGTTATTGAAAACATGCAAGCTTGGGTTTAAGTGTTGAAGCAGTCCAACAGGAGACTATTTCGTATTATTTGCTAACTAGCAAAAATAGGTATACCCAAACTGTAACCTTGTAGGTTGTCAAGATCTGTGTTCGCCATATCAGTCAAATCTAATTTCTCAGTACCCAAGAAAAATTGTAGCCTGATTATATACATCATGATATATTGTAGACTAAAATAAATCATTCATTTATTTTTACAATTAGTTATTTTTTTAAGTTTTCTCCATAAACATGTTTTTCTAAGTATATTTAATCCATACACCAAGTTCTACCATTTTACAATACTTTTACATATTTACTTTTGATTTTAAAAAAATTACTTGTGATTTTTAAAATCAAAAGTAAATAGGTAAAAGTATTGTAAAATGGTAAAATTTTAGTATATGTATTGAATGCACTTAGGAAAACATGTTTTTGGAGAAATTTTAAAAAAATATAACTACTTGTAAAAATAAATGAATTATGTATTTTAGTCTAAAATACATCATCATGTATATAATCAAGCTGCAAAGATAAAATCATATTTATCAGAGATAATATCAATTTTATTGAGAAATTTGTCAGTAAAATAAAAGGAATACAAAAGAAAGGAAGAATGCATGATACATACAAAATAAGTAAAGACACATTTAAAGCATAAAAAATTGTAAAATAAAGTCCATATTACGTCTTGCATAGATATACACATCCTTTTACTTGTCCTAAAAAAATTCACAATTAAAAAAAGATTAAATAAATAGATAAATCATGTCTCAAAACAGATCTACAATAAATACCATTTGCTTCATCTAACAATCTTGACACTGTTATCTAAGAATTTTTTATACATAAATTTTTTAAAGCATTGTAATGAAAATTGAGAAAACACTAAAAAACTATATCTCAGGGCAAATTTATAATATATCTACACTTATGTTGAAGTATTTTAATACATCTAACTTAAATAAAATAATACACAAGAATTTGAATGGGTTTCTGATTTCAAATTCAGGACCGTAACCTGTCAAAGCCACGTGGAGATATTTAACTGAGAGTTGGATTCTAATTCAGTTAGGATTGCAAATGCAATTCATATATAATTTCTCCATCCTCATTACCAAAGACACAATTTTTTAAGAAAAAACAGAAGATTGCAACTTTAAGAGCATATTAAATCCATGGTTATCAACGGCCATTTCTATATCACAACAATATTATTAATAAAGTTGTAAAAGTTCAATAAAATCTCAGATAAAACCAATAAAAACTCGATGTTGTTAATTATCTGAGGAAATTGTCAATACAATGGGAACAAATAATATTTCGCTTTATAGCTAGATGCCAAAAACAATATTATCAAAGATACTATCACCAATTTTATTGGCATGAAAAATGAGGGTCAAGATAGGTTAATCATTAAAAATTCCGGGAGCTCAACTGACTAGGTCTGGTGCCCAATTCTATTATTTCAGAATGTGTTCTGAACACAGGTCCCAGAGAGAAAATAAGTTAATAGGATAAACCAATCAAATGATAGAGTGAAATTTTTGCCCCTCGTACTGTTGAAATAGGTTCAAGTGACAATTTACAGAAATACAGAAATAAATCCAAATCTAAACAAAATTGGGATTGGCAAAAAGGATTCTTTTGGTATCCAGCTAGCCTTTTGAAGATGCATACAAAAGGGCCCTTATCGCCGTAACCTATCATATTTGTGCACAAAATGACTGGATTAAAGGAAAATTCAACCTTGTACCTCAATACCTAACTACTAGTAGCACTTCATATGTTGCATGATGTAAATGTCTTTGCATGGATTCTCTATAAAGGCCTACATGGTGAAGCATCATGGAATGTAAACCCTAGCCATGCAGCCCATTTGCCAGAAGTGCCAATAGATGGCTTCTTCATAGGAAGGGAAGCACCTCCATGTAGGGGTGGGAATCAAGATAGACCACACCGGGTTAGGATTTGCCCAACCCTAACCTTACTTTTTAAACATCATGTTTGACCCAAATTTTTATACTACATTGGGACAAGATTGACCTGACCTCGCCTTTCTTCTATAGGTCTTGGCACAATTTTCTAGTTGTAGGTCGACATCGAGGCGGCAAGTCAAGGAGAAAATGCAGGTCGAGTATAATAATTTAAAAAATATGTACACTTATTGAATACAAAGTAATATCTATGTTAAATTTAAAAGTCAGCGCTTAAATTATTTACTGATTGGTGGGAGTGAAACTCCATTGTCTATAGCAAAAAGCATTATTAAACATTAATAGTAGAGCAAATTTATTAAAATAAGCTAATAAAACATGCCCCAATTAAAATTTCATTTGCGGCTTGGATTAATAGTCTAATTTGATAATTTAGGTTCATTGTATTTTTTGTTTTTAAATAAGTATGTAATCTAAAGATTTGTTTGTGTCAAACTAACATGTTGATTATTATAAGAGATAATTTTAAAACTTAAAATTAGAGTATAGTTAATCATGGGGTTGTTTGTTAAAACACAAAACTTTTCAAACCAAAACTTTTTTTAATTATTTCTTCACTTCTTCCTATACAACTACTCTACTTTTCAATCATTTCTGCACAACTACCCATATACCTAACCTATGTATTTTAACTTTATTTTCTTTACTCATTATTACCCCTATAATATCAAATAATTTATCACATTTCACTTTTATACTAAAAACTTTTCATCAAAAGCTTTATCACTTTCCAAACAGACCCCATAAATAATGTAAAATTTTTTAAAGAAAATGAAAATAAAATAACAAATGTTCTTATATTTTTTAATAAATAAATATATGCACGGTGGTTCGAGATGTCATTTCAGGATGTGGTCGACCCACCCTAACCCTATTTCTAAATTCCAGTCAAATTTTCGACCCATCCCTACCTCGAGTCATAAAATTTTTGGTCTAAACCAGTCAAAAAAAAGTCAAACCAAGGTAGTCACGAGTTGACCTAACCCAATTCCCACCCTGGCTTTCCAAGTTTTGGCCAGAAACCATAAAAATTCCAAACATCATGTAAACCCATTAGCCAAGAAAGTAGAAGTCATGTATGGACCACAACTAAGGCTGTCTTCTACTTTCTTTTTCTTTTTTTTTTTTTTGCAATACAAATGTAGATATTCATGTTATCATGCATACACAAAAAATTTCAATTTCAACATACAAATGATCATCTAGAATCGAACCAACAAAATAACAAAAAAGCCTCTCGGTTCAAACTTCAAAGGACACAAGATCCAGATTTTGTAATTTTTCATCTTGCTACCCGTAACAATCTAATTTTCTGCATGCAGCCATAATTTTTCAATCATCAAACCCATCATTCCACCACCTTTATTTCCAATTTAGGCATAACACTTAACCTGCTTAGGTTCAATTTTTTAATGTCCCAGTTTCAACAAACATCCCATCCAATCATTTATCGCCTCTCCCAAGTTGGGATCATCTTCTAAGTTATAACCTCAAGCCAACCTCTGTGCATCCCCAAAACTGCATCATCCTTCGAAGCCTTCATGCTGAATCTATGAAGCATTCATCTGGTTTGCAAGTGCATTCCTCAGTCTTGACTACACAAGCAGAAGACCTTCTAAATGTTTCTACATCCAAGATCCCAAGGAAATTTCCATCCATCAATAGCAACACCATTATGATGGTTATGCTTATCCTATAAATGTGTGGTTCCTTAGCTTCAACTTTCTATCTCGTAAAACAACATCCAGTATACAATTATCCTGTGGATTTTCTCCTATAGCTTGTGAATGCATAAAACACAAAATGCATGTCTCCAGTTCATTCCCAGATCTTCAGGATCTAAATTTGTAAGCGATAATCATTTTGTCTCACTACTCTTCAATAAAACAAAATTCATAAAACTAAACAAGACATGCATGCGTGGGTGGACTTGGAAGGGAAGTAGCAAATCAAAAGATTTGGAAGTAGAAAGTTGTTATGCAATTCACGAGCCAAAATTTAGTGCAAAAAAATATTTAATTCACTAACAAATCCCTAACTCCATAGCTTATTAACATAAGGTGATGTTTCCAAAATAAGAAAGAACCTTTTCCCTGGTGGGAGAATGGATGTGAAACACAGTGTGATGGAAATCTGTGTAAGCATTAGACCGTGCGCCAGTCCCAAGCAGTTTTTCACGCTTCTTGCTCCCAAGGAAAGCAACATGCTCAATCATATGTGCGACACCCTGCTCATCATCTTCTTCATCAATTGATCCCGCATGAACTTCCATATGTGCCTCAAATCTGAACATCAAGAGAAAAACCAAATGAGCAAGTATGTTGTCATCAACTCTATAATCTGAAGCCAAATCTCAAGAAGGAAAAAGAGTTTACAAAATAGTTAATGACAGAAAAACAGAGCCAGACCAGTGATAAATTGCTGGAATGAGGAGAAAACAAAATTATAAACCATGGTAAATGACGTCAGAACATCGCGAGGGATTCAAATTGTGGCAAGGTTAAAAACCTAACTATAGCAGGATAGCCAACAAAACCACCTCGGGCAGCCAAGCCAAAGATTCATGTCTTAAGCTCTCAAGAGGGTTTTTATTTATAACTAACCTTAGGGGAATTCTTTCACTACCTTTCCGATGTAGGACAATTAAAAATATAAAAGCAAACACAGAAAAACCTATTTCTAACATTCCAATGCAGGACAAGAGAAGCTCTTGTATTGATAAGTTCCAATAAATTGCTGCAACAAAGAGAACGAAATTGAAAGCCCTCAATCACTTTTGAAAATTCCCCTACTTGTACAATACTTCTATTAACACCAACACATTACAGGTTGAATGCCTGTTTTTATTTTTTACCACATAACCGTTTAACTCCAATAAAAGGACTTAAAGAGCTGCCAACCTACTACATTCCTGAACTTGCTTGAATATCATGATGAGAAAAGTTAGGCCGGCTTATAAATGACTAGATGCCTCATTAGCAGTAAATTCAAATGCCAACATATTCAAAGGACTCAGAACAATGGTAGAAATTTGATGGCATGATCAAATCATTTTATTCAATGGGCTGAGATTTCCTTACGTAAGGATCCTTCCATTTTTTTTCTTTTCCCTTTCCTGCTATATTCTCCTATGTGTTCAAGTATTTTATCCACCATGGGGCTACAAGAGGGCTTGAAAACGCATTAAAGAAAACCACATGATGTACACTTATTAAGGACATGGCAACACCATCATGCCTATTTCAAGCAGCTAAGTTACAAATTTCTCATATTTGGTGAAGAGAGTAAAAAACCAAATGCAAATTAACTGCATGCAAACAGCTGCATGGAACAATATAGACAATTGTTAGGAGTGCATAAATTTACTCGCTTCTCATATAGATTGTTTTACCCAACCCAGCAGTACTAATTTTAGCAATCTCTTAAGACCACATTCAGTATCTAGAAGTACAAACCCTTCAGTTTAGCCTTTGCCAAATGAGAAGATAAAATCCTTGTAAATAATTTAAATAAACAGCAAAACAGCAAAACTTCTACAATAGAAAACATTACTGAGAGGTAATTAAAGATGGTCTATATAAGATTGATGATCCAAATCAGAACTAGAAAGGATATGAACAGCGGGATGTCAGCTTTTTCATCATTTGTATGAACCAGACTGGACCAGCCTCTCCAACTAGTTAAATCAGGAAACACTTCCAGTACTGTCCAATTTCAATACCCAAAATGGCTGAACCAGAAACTGATGAACTGGTTTACTCCTTTTTGTAGCTAAATTTATGGATATTACTCAGATCACTGGTTTGTGATCATCTGTAAGCATTCTCTGATTTAGGTCTCAAATCCCATTAAAGATACTTTTTGTAACTTAATTACTTAGTTTAGAAATCATTACTTAGTTTAGAAATCATTAGTAATATAACCAAAATAACTCTCACTGAGTTGGGCCAAATGTCAAATTAGCATAACAGGCTAATCAAAAGACATAACCGCAAATCACCTACAGGTGGTGAATAGCAGCCACTTAATTGTTGTTTTCTCCATTTTTTGGACACTGACAATAGCACAGTAAAATCCTCTAAATTGTTTAGAGATCTTCAATTCTGAAACAGAACAGAATCTATTCACGTGTCTCGAGATGCATGAGAGGGTTTTTGAGCCTCCACATTAAATCATGTATCTGTTGTTATTAGAATGCAAACTTTTCATTGGGCAAAAATCGGTTTGAGATAATCAAAGATCTACTTTATGGATTCCTTTTTCAATGGGTCATAAATTTTTTAGCAGCACTGACCTATTAAACTTGGACAAACATACATAGAACTGAGTCCTTTGATCTTTAACTCGTTTACTTACTTCTTCAAAAGTAAACAAAAAATAAATAAATAACCAGCACACGGATACTTCCAGAGACAAGCATAATATCATAAATATAGATAAATCAATTGCACATGCAAATAATTTCTATGTAATCTAAAACCATAAAGGGATTCCAATCACTAAACTTGCTCCTAGAAATATAATACATGAGAAAGATTCGAAGCTCAGACCTGTTTGCTGGGACTTTATTGGGAAGAATCAGATATCGGAGACCATTCTTCAACTGTCCTCGGTGCAGATTAGGATGAGATGGGAGTTCAGAATTTAAAAATGCTTCTAGATCTGCCTTTCCTGTTTCACCATCCCATAAATCCAGGCCTCGTTTCTCTACAGCAGCATCTGGCCAGGCAGTGCTAGCTGCGTGAGGCTCATCTGGGCCAACAGTTGCTTGTGGAATATAAAGTGGCTTTACCTAAGAAACATCCACAGATGCATCAATCTAACATAGGTAGCCCTAGAGTTTAAGTAGCCTGAAAGTGATAAGAATCAACAAGAACATTCGCTAATTTGAGTTGAATAAGAAGCTTAGAAATTGCAACCCACATAAACATCTTTGGAAATAGAAAAAGGAGGAAGGAAAAATAGTCTATGCGCCTTTACAGACAATGACCAAGAGCATAATAAAAATGGATTATGAGAAGATCAAAATATAAATAGCCAACAATAAGATAATCCTAATGAAAATTGCATGAGTCAGTAACTTAAGACACCATCATTGCACAAAATGGTGATCTTCTACTTGTACTCTAATTGGCAGCCCAAGCTTAGAAGTGCAAGGTTGAGTCCATTGGAAAATTTATTAACTAAAAATTTTAACAAGTGAATTTGCAAATCATTCAAATAGCAGCTAATGAGTTTGCGCTTCTCCCCAATCGTGAGCCCTCACTGCTTCTAACAGACTTCAATGGTGTTCCAGCTTTTATAAGTAATGAGCTCATTGCCTTCACTAACTGCACTTCGATTCAGTACAATTTCGAGATCAACACAGTCCACAATCCAGATGGAATGACTCATGGTCGAAATTCACATCAAATCTGTTAGTACATTCCTTACAACATGGATCACCT
The DNA here is from genome assembly GCA_035584095.1 of Annona squamosa. Lineage (NCBI taxonomy): Eukaryota > Viridiplantae > Streptophyta > Magnoliopsida > Magnoliales > Annonaceae > Annona > Annona squamosa. The sequence goes on from JAXCLR010000081.1 coordinate 25,995,972, forward strand.
CCAAAGATCTGCACATGCTGAAGTTCCATGTAATGTAATGTGCCCTTACACTTGACATTAAATGTTGTATCAATTGCCATACATTGGAAGTCCAAATACAAAAAAGAAAAATCAAGATATCATGCCCAAAAGCACCCTTTTCAGTAAAGTCCACAGCAAAGACAGCTCCATCAGATAGATAATTTGAAAGCGCAGCATCGAAGTTACAGAAAAAACAAAAAAGTGGGAACCAAGATCATCCTCTCTATGAAGAAGGCACGTTATTCAGTTACAGGAAAAACTAGAAAGCAGGAACCAAGATCATTTTTCTCAGTGACAAAGGCAACATAGAAGCCAAATGCATAATGCAGTAAACAATAGTCAATTATAGCAACACCAAAGTGAAAAATAAATCAAAACAATAGAAGAATCCTTAAATATGGAACAATAACTGGCACTTACAGAGTGTCTGCTGTGTGCATGTTTGTCCAATGGAAATGTTGACTTATCAAGAAGAAATCTCGGTTCCAACCTCTCTAGACATTGATTACGCCTCCCATGATTCTGTAAGCATGACATACGACGATGCTGCTGTACTAATGATGCCACAGGACATGAAATTGTACGATCAACCAACAGACCACTTCTTTTCCAGTTAATATCCTTATGAATTTGCAAGCTTCCAGTTCCACCTCCATACTGCAACCTGCTTCAACAAAAACCATCCAAATAAAAACAGTGTTAATGTCTCAAAGAAGATAACCACGGATGAGTATAACCATCTAAATACAGCAGAATTCACAAGCGTTTGGGACCAGTTCAATTCCATTGAAGACAAGCGCATACAGATGCGAAAAGGAAATCTCCAAAAGCAGTCATTTACTTTTCTATATAATCGTCATCGCTATTATTCCTTTTCTCATCAATTCCGTGAAAAATAAGAGCCCAGCTGGGACCTAGTTACTCACTCTTTAGAAAAGGTGGGAGCAGAAGACGAACCCAACCCGCTTCATTTCAAATTTATTTGTTTCGGTCAAACATTCAAATTTCACATGTTGGCAGAGTGGAATTTCCTATCAAACTCGAACCAGTGGGGCCGGGGGACTCCGAAATTCGAATCCAAAAAAAAAAGCCGAATTTGAAGACAAGATAAGGACTCTAACACAGCGGATTTAAATCTTAACAATCAATTGCTCCCAAAGATCCAATTTGTGACAACTCGATGACTGGAATTCACACAGACGAGATGAAAATGAATCCATTCGTGCCCACAGCAGATCGCCACACGAGAAGGGGTAGATAGAGAGAAAGTGACGAATGAAGCAAGCTTACCTGTGCCTGCAGCGAAGAGAAGATCGACGGTGATCGAATCTGGGAGAACGTTTGCAAGTGGCAGAAAGAGAAGGGGAAGGGAAGCCAAGGCGAGTCCTGTAAGAAGAACAGTCATCAGAAACCCTGCCGCCGGAGGAGGAAAGTGGAAGAACTACCGCCGCCGCCGCCGCCATTGGAGAAGCCGAAGACGCCGCTCCACGAAGAGAGAGGGACAAGGAAGGGCGAAGAACGATAAGGTGAGGTTCGGGCCTTGCAAGAATTGGGGCTGGCGGCCGTGGTGACGCTGGAGCTCTCTGCGACGTTTATCAGATGCGGATGCGCAGGGAGGTCGGGTTAGCACGTTCACATTTCCCGCACGGTGCCGAGAGAGACAGCAATGGAATGGGCCCCACATCAAGTGTTGCTTGGAAAGAAAAAATCTCACTACGCAACAAACGACGGTGGCGTTGCCGGCTAGTGCGTAAACGGGTCGGGTTCGCGGGTCATCCCGAAAGGTTAAGGGTGAAAATGACGAGAATGCAATGATACATCATAAAGTAAGGCTTTGATTGAAAAGTAGTAATCTAAATCAAAGAAAGTAATATTACATCATAAAGTTAATGACGATAACTAAAAAGAATAAATTTGAACTAAATATAAGGATAATTGTATAAAAATTATCGAAAAATAGAATAACTATATAAAAAATAATTAATTAATTACAAAATAAAATAGTTGTAAAAAATGAAAAAAATTTACTTAAAAAGCTTTAAGGATAAAAAAAATGCACCCTGTTTAGAAATTGAAAGGTTGTGCAAGGATTGAATATGATGAGAGTTTGGAATGAAATTACGCTCGGATTGAATAAATGTATATTGTAGGTTATTATTTTTGAAATAAGAAAAAAATTTTGGAAAAATAGAAGATTCCTTCCCATGATGATCATGTTGTGGCAATGAACAACCCCTAAAGAGAACTAAGGTGGGGTTAGCAATGGCAAAAAAAATTATCTAAAATTTTTCTTCTTTCACAATTGTTTCATTTTTAATTATTTTTACATTTTTTATTCAACTACAATACTTATGAATCATTTCTTCCCAATTTTTCACACAATTGCTATATGTATTTTACATTTATTTTCTTTTATATTCATCATTATCTTTAACATATCACATTACTTTTTTCTATTTTAAAATTTTTTCATCAAAAACTTTTCATTTATGTGGAATTTGTTTACACCAAAAACATTTGAAATTATTTTTAATCTAAAATTTTTTACTTTTCGTAATTGTCATTTTTTTAATTTTTCAATTCTTTCTACACAACTACCCTACTTTTTAATCATTTTCACACAACTATGCATAGATTTATACATATATATATATATATAAACTTTTTTTTCTCTTTATTGTTACCCATATCATGTCTCATTATTTTCTTTCATTTTAAAAATTTTTATATCAAAAATCTTTCATCAAAAGTTTTATTAAATGTATAACATACCATTAATGTTTGTAGGTTGGGTTCACGGATTATCTCAAACCTCCAGCTCATGGGTAAAGTTGCTTGGGCTAATGTTTATGGGGGTAGGCTCGATCTTAGCTAGTCTTCAAGCCTTCATCATGAATATGTATAAGAAAATGATATTCCAATACATATAAATGCACCATAACTTATAGTTTATTTAGCTCAAAATGAGTTCTACATTATTATAAAATGTACATATATTTCACCCATTATACTTATAATTATTTCTTGTATTAACATATCAATTTTCATCCAGATTGAATATGCACGTGAGCCTAAAACTAGTACAAACCAAGATATAATTCATACACAAATAAATTATTGTATAAAGTATTAATATATTTAAATGCATGTAAGACCCATTTTGAGTCAAATGCATCATAAGTTATGGTGCATGTAACTATGTCGGAATATATTATATACATATATACAGATATCAAGCAGTTTTATGTAACCTTTCAAAATTTAAGATTTTGATATTTGATGAACAATTTAATATATTTATTATGTTTAACATAATTTGTTTAGCTAAAAGATCAAAGTTCATCTAAATCTAATACGCGAATATGTCATATTTGTCAAAAATAAGTACATTTATATGTAAATTAGAAAAAATACTTAGATCTACTCACACATATATTGAAATCCTGGAATATTTTATAAAATTATTTATCCACATAATACTGATATTTTAGATAATTTAGAGGTTTAAAAATACTACTTAAAACCTAATATTTAGCATTAAATTATTTTTCATTAGTTCATATTTACATTACATCTCAACTTGTATTATAATCAAATTCTAAAATAATTTTTACAAATTTTCAGAGAAAAACCACGAGCTTCCAAATAGCAACAAGGGAGACCAAATGCTCTCAAATATTTCCTTAGGAAATAAAGTTCTCAAACACTTGGATTTCAAACTAAGACTTTTATACAAATAGGTTATGAAACACCTCCGCCTAGCTTCAAATGCAAAACTTGCTATGGATGAAATACCAACTCTTACCATTGTGGGGAGATGTTGGGCTTGGTATTAAATTATTTTATTATATTGATTTAACATGTTTGTAGATAAAACTCATTTATATTAATATTAGACAAATGAAAGAATTTCATGATAATGTAAAGGATGTTAAACAAAATGAATTGAGTGGAATTTTTCATCAATCATTTAGATATTAAAAATAAAAAAAGTTACATAAAACGAGGGTTGCATAGAAGCACATGTTAGCCCGAGCTAAGCAAATGTTCCGCTTAGCTTAAAAAAAATTTTATTTACAATAATTTTTTTGCTTTTTTCTTTATACACTTGTTTATCCAAATATATTTAATAAAAAATTAATTTCAAATATACCCACTATATTTACCCTTAATTACAAATATACCCACTACAATTGAAAACTTTCATATATACCCACTAAGTAGAAGTGAAATTTCAAATATACCCATTTTGTCAGGCATAATTAAAAATGGTTTTTATCCATCATGTGAAATATTCAAAATGTCCCTTATTATTTAATAATAATATTTATTCAACTATAATAGAAGTTGAACAATATAATGGAAACACATTTAATATAACATAAAAGATAAACATAATGAGTTTTAACCATCTAAATATTGCACAAATTACAATAAATATTAGATGGATCAGGGGTATTTTGGAACTTTAAAATTATTAAACGTTTATAACTGTCATAATGGGTATATTTAAAATTTCAATTATATTTAATGGGTATATGTGAAAGTTTTCAAACTTAATGGGTATATTTGACATTAAATCTTTAACGTATAAACCAAGTTATACTAATTTTTGATATTTTTAAACATCTATGTCTATATATATATATATATTTAAAATATACATATTTTTAAAAATCTCAAAAAAATAATAAAATTTGGTTTTATATGTTAAATATACTTAGATAGTATATGAAGATAAATTAAAAAAAGTTGCTGTGAATGAATTTTTTGATGTGACTAAGTAGGACATTTTCTTAGCTCTTGCTAATAGGATCACTATATATATATAGAGAGAGAGAGAGAGACAGAAAGAGAGATATTCAAGTACAACTTCATCGCACCACGATTATTTTATAGTTATCTCAAAACTGGCCCCATGTGATCATAAAATTATAATCCACTCAACTCATTGTATTTAGAATTATATATGCTATTATCATACCAATTTTCATCTCAATTGGATATGTGTATGGACTCCACTTGGAAATGGTACAAATTTAATGAAATAAAATAGTTTAATGTAAATAACAATTTCAAAGTTATTTTTTTAGCATGTAAATCATTTGCTATAAAATTTATATATTGATGAATGATTGTATAAAGTATTAATGCATTTAGGTACATATAAGGTCTATTTTAGGCCAAATGAACCGTTAATTATAGTGTAGCTTCACTGCATAAGAAAAGTTCTTATACATATGTATATATTCAAGTGCAGCTTTATTGCAACACAATTACGATGCTGTTATCTTAAAATAGCTCCATATGATTATAAAATTATAATCTAGTGCACCATTGTATTTAGAATTATATATTCTATTATCATACTAATTTTCATCTCAATTGGATATGTATATGGACTTCATCTGAAAATTGTACAAATTTAATATAAAAAAATAATTTAATGTAAATAATAACTTTAAAGTTATTTTTTCAACATGTAAATCATTAGGTATAAAATTTATATATGGATAAATAACTGTATAAAGTATTAATATGTTTCAGTACATATGAGGCCCATTTTGGGCCAAATGAACTGCACCATAATACAGTACAATCCGTTATAAAATGAGCCCGCACACAAAAGATTACAATAAAAATTTATACAATCATTTATCCATATAAAAAATTATACTTCAAATGGTTTAGATATTGAAAATATCATTTTAAACTTGATATTTTATTAAACTATTTTATTACATTGATTTTGCATCATTTTAAAATAGGGATCACACACATATTGGATTTAGATGAAAATTAGTATGCTAATAAAGTAGACAATTGTAAATACAATTGATGCGGTCAATTTTTCATTCATGGTCATATGGGGCCCATAATGCATGGACCGCACGGTGCAGTTGCATGCACTACATCATATTCCTATACAATTGATGAAGTCGATTTTTCATTTATGATCAGCCGTATATTTGCCCAAATATGAGCCTTATATATATCAAAATATAATAAAATTTTATACAATAATTTATCCATATATAAATTTTAGAGAAAATGGTTTACATGTTGAAGAAATAATTTTAAAGTTGTTGTTTACATTAAATTATTTTATTACGTTGAATTTATACTATTTTTAAATGGGGTCCATATGCATATCTAATTGGGATGAAAATTGATATGATAATAAAATACATTACTCTAAATACAATGGGTGAAATAGATTAAGATTATGATTTTATTATCATGTAGGGTGCATTTTAATGTCACTATAACTTAATATTTTTCATATATATAGAGATTTATATTCTAGCGCAGCACAACTGCATCGTAATTATGGTGCAGTTTCGCTAAAATAGACCTCAGATGATCATAAAATTATAATCTACTCCGCTCATTATATTTAGAATAATGTATTCAATTACCATACAAATTTTCATCCCAATTGGATATATATATAAATCTCATTTGAAAATAATACAAATTCAACGTAATAAACTAATTTAATATAAATAACAATGTTAAAATAATTTTTTCAATATATAAACCATTTGCTATAAAATTTATATATTGATAAATGATTATATAAAGTTTTATTGTCTTCTAATATGTGTAGGGCCCATTTTTGCGCAATTGCGCCACTATTTCGATGCAGTTGCTCTGTGCCTGAACGGGTCTTTATAAATAACATATCTCATATATACATATATATGGGTATGCTTCTATGAAACTTTTTTCTATATAACCCTCTTCCTATTTAAAATATTGATAGTTAAAGAAAAATTCACTTCATTTATCATATTTAGTATCATTATTAGTATCATGAAAACCTTCTTATTTGTCTAATATCATTATACATAAGCCTTATCTATATGTCCAATTAAGGTAATAAAATAGTGTAATGCCAGACTATTAATTTTAAAGTAGCATTTTCAACATCTAAATCACCTAAAATATTATTTTTATATAAATAAATTATTTTATAAAATATAATAACATTCTAATATATGAGTAAATAGATCTAAATGTTTTTATAATATATATATATATATGAATATAAATTTTTGAGAAAATGTGGTCTATGCACATACTTGATTTAGATAAAATGTGGTCTCCTATATAAAAAAGTGATGTTAAATACAATGAATAAATTAAATTTTTCATGAAAGATCAAAATATTAAAATTTGAAAAGGTAGAATAAAGTAGAATAAGGTAAAAAAAGTAACTGCTTTGGAATCTAGAAATAGCGCTTCTCATGCTTGAATAGTAATATTCTTCTGCTTTTAGGAATAGTTATATCAAAATAGCTGGAAAGTGACTCCGAAGATAAGTCGATCTGATCTGAGTCCGTCTGGCTAACATATAATAATTCGAAGGCCTTTAATTGTTGTTTGTTTACGGATAGCTCTGGAAGATATTTTGAATAAGTTTTAATGCCTTTTCAGGGCCATCTTTTGTGGTTTGTGATCTGGCGGGCATTTGAAGAATAGAGTCTTCTTTGAATTTTTCTTTTTGTTGATTTTCATATGGTCATTGCCAATGACATCTTTCTATAATATTTTCATAATCAAATTTTGGCCACCATTTTATATAAGAAGAATAAGTTATATATGAAATAGAATTAGGTTTGTATAAAATGAGAAATCTCAGCGAATAATCCATGGAATGTTTTCTTCAACAATAAATTTAAGTAATGCTGGTATTTCATCGGATATTACTGCTTTTGGTAGTACTTTAAATAAATCATCTGAAGTAATTACTAAGTATTCCCCAAAAGTCCCAAAATTTATCTATAAACCAATGGGGAATTGATTAGCTTGGATTTTCAAGTTGCTTATAATAAAAAGAAAGTTTAGACTATCAAAGTATCCAATATGTATATATGTAATATAATATAATGAGGGGTACAGTGGATGCATGTAACGGCTCCTTATTGTCTTGCTTCACCCTCTATTTTTTAGCAACTAATCACCAGACCATGTGCGTTGAGACCAACTGTTACTCCAACACACTCCAACCTTATAATCAAGGAAATATAGAAAACCATATTTCCATTACTATAAAAAGGAGAAAAGAATCCTACCATTTTTGTAACTCATTAAAGAATCCTACTTCGACACAACTCTCGACTAGCCTCATCCAAAACATCGTACATGTGTGCGTATATTTTTAGTCCTCTATAAGAGGTTATAAGTCCAGGAAAGTTGAAAGTGTATTTCTTAGTCTTTAAAAAATTGTAAAATTTGTTGGTATATATTAGATGAAATTACTAACATGTCCCATTGTTAGGATGCTAAAAATGACAATTCATTTTTATAAAATGACAAGAATGCCCCATTAGTAATAACTTGTTTATTATTGGTATTACTTTAATATTAAATTATTAATTTATATACATTATTAATTATATGATATATTATTATGTAAATAATCTTCCAAAAAATGACAATAATGCCCCTAATAACTTGTTTATTATTGATATTGCTTTAATATTAAATTACTAATTTATATGCATTATTACTCTTATGATATATTTATTATGTCAATAATCTTACGGCAATTGCAACAAAATAATGCTTATAAATAATAAATTTTATTATAAAATATATAACAAGAGACATTTTGTTCGTTTCATCATTAGAAATATTTAAAAATTTATTGAGGAGGTTGGCTCTTTATCGAGGGTCTGGAATTTAATTTATTAAATCTAATAAGGTTTTATATGTAGAATTTAACATATTTAAAGAGTGATAATCAGAATCTGAAAAAGTTTGATATTTATTTGGGGAATAGGAACAAGTAAATAGGTATTCAAATTCAGAGTCTGATGATTGTAGAAATTGAATATTATTTAATTGTTCTTCTTCTGAGTCACTTGTTTCATCACTTGATGTAGTTGCTAATTTTTTCAGTTTTTTAGTGATAACTTCTGGGCGTAGATTTTTTTTGGCTAATAATTCTTTTACTTGTCTTTTATAACACTGTGAAGCATAATGGTTAGTTTTCCCACACTTATAACATCTAACTTTTTGTACGTTTATTGTATTTTTGTTTTATTTTATGATATTTTTTATAAGCTTTCTTAGATAGTTTCTTTGGATATGTTATTCTATCATAATTTTGAGGATATTTTCTGTTGCATATTCTTTATTAATATAAAAGGAGTTTGGAAACATACATTCTTGATGCAACTATGTGCTCTTGATAGCTTATATTTAATGGTCATATCTATTCCGTCGGCTGTGGCTATAGATAAGTTAGTTTTTTCAAAATATTTGGGTGGTATTATACCTTCCTTTATATAACTTAAATCTTCTCCTAAGCCTATTAATGCTATAAATTCTATTGAAAAATCTTCAGGATAATTTATAATTTTTAAAATAATTTTTGAATACTATTTTTGAGATATGATCTTTTGAGTTTGATATAGGGTATGAAGTGATGATTCTGGTTCGCTTTTATCTTTTTCTTTCATAATCTTATTCAATTGTTGTTTAAATTCTTTTTGCTTATGCTCTTCTTGTGTTTGATTTTTTGTTATATTTTGTATCTCTAGGACCTAAATTTTATTTTTTAATTCAATAATTTTTGTTTTCATTTTCTTTATTTCTTAGTTTAATTCAGGAATAGTTGGTGTTTTGGGCACAGTTTGTAAATATTTCTCTTAGTATTTTATAATATTAAATAATAATGCGGATTCATTTAATACACAGAGTACACAGACAGAAAGTGTGGAAAGAGAGGTTAATCTGAATCAGAAGAAATATATATCACTAATTGGCAGTTACGAATAAAAGAACTACTAGGAGTATGTCTTGCTTAAATATCTCGAAGTTTCTGTTGATGTTTTTTAACTCTTCGTTGAGCTTTCCTAATTTCTTCTTAGATTTCTTTTTCTTGTTCAAGTACCTCATCTATTTCTTTCTGTTCTTCCTCGGTTATTCTTTTTGATATTTGTTGTAGAATCTTTCTGATTTCTATAATAACATCGTAAATATGTCGGGATATAGGTTCTTTTTGATAACCTAAATTGTTTACTCCCTGTGTGCAATATTCTTCTATTGCTTTAAACCTTTTTTCTTGGTCTTTTAATTTCTTTAATACTAATCCTAACATTTTTCCATAACCTTAATGAATTTTAAAATTCGATGAAGAATTTAAAAACCTTGCTCTTTCAGTGATAGAAGCAGGTTCTGGAAAAGAGAATAATGTGTGAGGATTATGTGAAAACCATTGATCTAAATGAATAATTTTCTAATATGTAACTTAAAATATAAAATTCAATCATCTCTTGGAAGTATAGAACAATGTAATAGAACAAGTTTGTAAAATAATTCTTTCATAATAATTGATATCCTTTCCTGGTGCTGGAGAAATAAACCATTTTATCTTTTGAAAAAGATCTTCTATAGAGAATAGTAATGACTTCTTGCATAATTTTTTTCGTCTTTCTCTCCTTAGAATATAGTATAAGGAAGTTCTTTGCTTTTAATCAAATCGATATCTAATTTTTCAAGATTTTGAATAAATTTATCAACATTATATAAAAAATTATAATTTTGCAGGGTATTAGAAGAGTTGGATGCCTTATCGGTCGGGTTCCTAGGAGGAACTGGAGGCTAGGTTGGTCGAGCAGGAGATTGTGTTGGCGACTGGGTTGGATGAACATGTCGAGTCGGGCTTAGGCACTCTCTGCAAAAATTCTCTTGACAAATAGTCAGAAAGAGTATTGTTCTCACCTTTAATGTATTCAATCTGAAAATTGAAGGGAGATAACATAGCTTGTCATCTTGCAAACATATGATGCGATACAGAATTTTTTATATCCTTTTGAATAATTTGTTTTGCCTCTCGACAATCTACTCTTAAAAGAAATTCTTTATTTATTAAATCTCCTTGAAATTTATCTATACACAATACTATTGCTATCATTTCCTTTTTAATAGTGGGATATTTTTGCCTTGTTTTATTTCATAATCCTGAAGTATACCTTACTAGATATTCCTTCTTCTCGTCTTTTTGTTTTAAGATACCACCATAACCAATATCTAAGGTGTCTGTTTCTATAATTTTAAATAAATCTGAATTTGTTAGATGTAAGCAGGGTAAATACTTAACTTTTCTTTTAATGTTTTGTACCACCTTTGTGTGTTCAATAGTCTAAGGGGGCGGATTCTTTTTAATTTTTTCAATAATAATTTTCTATCTTGTGCTACCTTCTTATAGAATTCTGCCACACAGTTTAGACTGTTGGTCCCGAGTTTATGGCTTTTACCCAAGAGGAGAGGGGTGAATTAAGTATTTTGATATTTTTACTTAAACAAAATTTTTTCCTTTTTAATTTAATCCTCTTAATGAAACAAATGAATAATTTTGAGAGTAATAAAATAATAAAATCAAAAATACAAACCATAGCAGTAAACAAGGATTTTATAGTGGTTTGGGCAACCTTCTCTACTTTACTCTTCCAAGCTCATATCCTTTATAACTTGGATTCCACTATGTATTATCAAATATAATTAGAGCAACAACTCTCTTCTTGATTCCAACTCTAGGGGGCGTACACAAATTACAACACAAGTAGGTGACGAGTCTCACTCAAGTCATAACACTACTTTATTATTACTTGGTTCAAAACACCAATATCAAACCAAGTATCACAAACAAACAAATAATGAATCAAATAAAGAGATCTACACTTTACAGAATGTGTAAGCAAGTTTTAACTCGTGGAAGAATTTGTAACAGAGATGATTTGATCAGCTTTAAAGTATGTAGCAACTTGTGTTGATCACTTGATGCTTGAGAGGATGGTAGTTGAATCTCAATTAATGCTTTTTCTTCTCACTAGCACGTTCACTTAAATGCATATTTATAATAGTGGAGTAAATTCGAATGTTTGGAGGTAGGTGAAATGTATTTAATACGCCAACGTTCGAATTTTTCTGACCGTTGCGACCTAAGTCGCAAATGAAGTCGACCTCAGGTGCGACTTCACCCAAGTCGCATACTGAAGTCGACTTGGGGTACGACTTCGGTTCCCAGCAAATACCCCAAGTCGCAGATGGAGTCGATTTGGCCTTGCAACTTCATCTATCTTGGATCAAAATTCAGCCCTGGAATGTTTGCTTCTTTCCTAGTTGATCCTGAGGTTAACTTGGGTAGTCGATGACTAAGTCGACTTGGTTTTACAACTTGATCTGTCAGATTCTGATTTTCATTTTTCTAACCTTTAAACATTTTTATAAAACATATTAGTATCCAATAATTACTCAAATTAAATTGTTAATCATCAAAATACAGATTTTGTTTAATTTGTCATCGATTCTAACATAGATATCCTAAAAATCTCTGTAGTTATTTTTTATCTTTAATTTCATCAAAGAATTTATTTGCAAAAATTTTGTAGCTCTATTTATAGGTTGAATAGTATTGTCTTTAATACTAAATCCTGAAAATGATATCTTTGATTGGAATAACTTCATCTTTTGTTTAGATAATACTAGTCCATTATGATGAATTATATTTTTGAATATTTTTAAGTGTTTCCAATGTTATTGTATCGAATCAAAATATAGTAAGATATCATCAATATAAACTATAATGAACTCAAAATAAGGATTGAATATATCATTCATAATATTATGAAATTCAAATGGTACATTTTTAGGTCCGAAAGGTATAACATTCCATTCATAATGACCAAATGGTACTGTGAAGGCAGTTTTATACTTATCTTCGTCTACAATCTTGATTTGCCAGTAGCCTGATTTTAAATCAAATTTTGAAAATATTTTTACTTTTATAATTCTTTGTAATAAATCCTTTTTGTTTGGAAGGGGATATCTAATCTATTTTAATACTTTATTTAGAGGTTTATAATTTATAACTAACCTGGGAGTTGCTCTTTCAATTTCTGCTATATTATTTACATAAAATGCTAGAAAGCTCCAAGGTGACTTGCTAGGTCTTATCAATTTTTTATCTAATAAAGTCTGTATTTTTGGTTTACAATATTTTAATAATTCTAAATTCATTTATATAGGTTTTACTTTAGTAGGGATTTTCTCTTCATTAAATTATTCTATATAAGATAAAATAACTATATGTTTCTTCATATTCTAAAAAGCATTAGGAAGTTTTGAATATACTTCTGTAGATAATTTTTTATGAAAATTTTTTATAGCAAGCTTAAGGGGTTCTGATATTTGTTGTTCAATACGTTTTATAATATTTTGTTCTTTTAAATAACACAAAAAATTTCTTTTATATAATAATATTTCCTTTAATTCTACTAGTAGCGACATTTTAGGGGAGTTTTATAAGTGAAAATATAAGCTCTTTATTTTGTATAGTAGTATGAATTCCTTCATTTGTTACAATAAATGGTTTGATCATTTGTAAGAAAGGGGTTCCTAAAAGAAGAAAATTCAAAAGCTCAACGAATAGTTGAAAAACATTAACAGAAACTTTAAGATATTGAAGCCGGACATACTCCTAGTAGTTCTTCTTTTTATTCCTAACTGCCGATTAGAAATATATACTTCTTCTGATTCGGATTAACCTCTCTTTCCATGCTTTTTATCTATGTACTCCGTATACTAGTATCAAAGCCTAGATAAACTTTGTCTAGATAAACTTCATTTAGATAAACTTTGTTTAAAGTTGATATGACTAATCCTGTGAAGAATTCAAGAAGTTCTTCAAGATTAGGATCAGGATTTGGAGCTAGACCCAATAGAAATGGTTCCAGTAGTAACCAAGATCAAAGTGGACTCGATTCTAGTTCTGATCTCGATTTCCACAGATTCAAAGATTATTTTTACTCTTCGAAAGAAGATAATCGAATAAATAATAGACAATCTAGAATTGAATTCAGATCCTCCAGAGGTAATGATCAATATGGATCTACTAGAAACTGGAGTAATCGGAGAACCCCTCTTTTCGGATATACCCAGAATGATTACAGAAGTTTGGTTGACTATAAAAGCTATTTTTAGAAAATCAAGGATAATGAAAATGAAATGGCTCAGACATTAGAGCGAGAAAAGTGGACTAAAAATAATGTCCTAGATGCTCAGAAAAATATCAATAAAAAGCTAGACGAAATGGAAGAATATCTCCGAAAAGGAAAAAAGAAAATTTAAGGAGCAGAGGTTGGAGATGGATTAGAAGATTTAGAAGATTTAGAAGTTTCAGAAGTGGCTATTTGTTATAACATATTTATAGACAATAATAATTGCTCATTATACTACTGAAAGAAAGAGTATTTTGTTCAATATATATACAATATGAAAACCTTTTTTTTATAATTTGTTTTAACTTTGATGAGTTGTATGTTTTTTATATTCAGTTTATTTTTTCTTTATTTTTATTAGACTTATAATCTTTTAATAATAATTCTTTATCAAACTTAAACGTAGATTTTTCAATAATCTGATTTATCTGGAAATCTGATTCGGAGGGTTCTACCTCTGGTTTAGTTATGTTTTTTTTATCATAATTCAGAGAAAATCTGCTTCTAGAAGGAATAAAAGACATAGATATTTTTTCTAATATTAGGGATGATGATTTTAAGGTAATTTTAAGAGTTATAGGTCATGAGATACTAAAGGAGTGTCTCATTGTAGATGATTCAAAGTTTAGGGCTATATTATCTGGAGTTTTTATAATGGCTTCTATTTTTTTTAGGACTGTTCTGGAACTTCTGGTGATAGATCTTGAGATTTTAAGAAGTGTGTTTACTCGATTTTTTTTATAACATAACTCTGTTTCTACTAATCTTACCTTTGAAAATAAGGTAACTCAAGTATAATTTTCATATACTAACTTTCCATAATTTTTTTGTTTTATTAAAATTTTTACTTTATATTCTATAACTGATGGTAATCCTTGTAAAATTTTTTCTTTATATATTAGTTTGGATCCATCATCTAATAGTTGAACATCTGTTAAGAATACACCTTTGTACCATTTGAAATTACATATTTGCTTATATCTTAATTTTAATACACTTTCTCTAATAATTGTTTGATAATCTTCTACACGCCCTAAGAATAGGACTAACCCAAGTGGCTTTTGAGCTTCTTTTGTAAGCAATTATAGCTTCTTTATCATGAAATTTGGTGTTTTCTAACCAAGCAGCAAGTCTGATAGCAAAAGGACTTCTTTCTTTTCTTAATTTTTCAATGGTTTGTTAATTCTATCTTTATCTCTTCTTATAAAAGCGAGGTCTAATTTTATTTGATTCATCCTAATAAATAATAAATTTGATCTTTGACAAACTTAATACTATATCGAATGATTCTTAAAGTAGTGAATGCTTCAATATGGACAAGATAATTATGAAATTGTATATTCGTATTATATTCAACAATGAGTCATTGTAAAATTTCTTCTTCTCATTTTAATTCTTTTAATCTCTGACTTAAACATTGTACTTGATAAGAAAGAGGCGTATTAAAATTCTTCTGATGATGAACTATCTCTCCACTTAAGTTCTACTAAAATAGTTTCATTATTATTTATGATTTGGAGAGGATGATGTTCTGGGAGAAATAATAGCTAGATATTTATTGTGAAAATGGTATCATGGTTTCCAATATAATAATCAGCATGCCAAAATAATAATTGAAAGATATTATATTCTAACAATTTCTCATATGAAAAAAGAACATCAGACATTAATTCAGAAAAATAAAACTTAGATAGTATCAAAGTAGGAAAAGCCTGATGCTGGGCAAAATTCGCACTCAAACGCTCTGCACTCTTACACTTAAAACTCTAGGAGGCTGGAAGACTCTTCCGAAGCCTCATATGATCAAAACACTAGTATTTATAAACTTAGAAAGGAGCGAACTTACAAAGGATGAAATTTGTAGTGGACTTGAAATGCGTATAAGTCCGAGGTATTGTCATTGGGTAGCGTGTCTTGGATGATGTCGTAGTCGAGCATCCCAATGTGATAAGGTAGAATAAAGAAGCTGCTTTGGAATCTAAAAATAGTATTTGTTCGTACTTGAACAGTAATATTCTTCTGCTTTTAGGAAGAGTGATGTTAAATCAGCTGGAAAGTGACTACGAAGATAGGTCCATCTAATTTGAGTCCATCTGGTTGACATATAATAATTCGAAGGCCTTTAATTGCTGTTCGTTTTCAGATAGCTCTAGAAGATCTTCTCGAATAAGTTCTAATGCCTTTTCAGGGCATCTTTGGTGGCTTGTGATCTGGTAGGCATTTGAAGAATAGAGTCTTCTTTGAATTTTTCTTTTTGTTGATTTTAATGTCGTCATTGTCAATGACATCTTTCCATAATATTTTCATAATCAAATTTTGGCCACCATTTTATATAAGAAGAATAAGTCATATACGGAATAGAATTAGGTTTTGTACAAAATGAGAAATCCCAGCGAATAATCCATGGAATATTTTTTTCTCTAATAAATTTAAGTAATGCTAGTATTTTATCGGATATTACTGCTTTTGGCAGTTCTTTAAATAAATCATTTGGAATAATTTTTATAGTCATTCCCCAAAAGTCCCAAAATTTATCTATAAACCAACGGGGAATTGATTAGTTTGGATTTTCAAGTTGCTTATAATAAAAGGAGAGTTTAGATTATCAAAGAATTCAATATGTATATATATAATATAATATAATATAATATAACATAATATAATGAGGGTTACAACAGATGCATGTAACGGCTCCTTATTATCTTGCCTCGCCCTCTATTTTTTAGCAACCACTCACCAGACCACGTGTATTGAGACCAGCTGCTACTCTAACACACTCCGACCTTATAATCAAGGAAATATAAAAAACCATATTTGCATTACTATAAAAAGGAGAAAAGAAAAGAATCCTACTCCGACACAACTCTCAACTAGCCTCATCCAAAACATCGTATATGTGCGCGGATATTTTTGGTCCTCTACAAGAGGTTATAAGTCTAGGAAAGTTGAAAGTTTATTTCTTAGTCTTTGAAAAATTGTAAAACACTTTTGTATATATTAGATGAAATTACTAACATGTCCTATTGTTAGGATGCTAAGAACGATAATTTATTTTTATAAAATAAAAAGAATGCCCCATTAGTAATAACTTGTTTATTATTGGTATTATTTTAATATTAATTATTAATTTATATGCATTATTACTTATATGATATATTTATTATGCAAATAATCTTCCAAAAAATGACAAGAATGCCCCATTAGTAATAACTTGTTTATTATTGATATTGCTTTAATATTAAATTACTAATTTATATGCATTATTACTCTTATGATATATTTATTGTGTAAATAATCTTCCAATAATTGCAACAAAATAATGCTTATAAATAATAAATTTTATTATAAAATATATAACAAGAGACATTTCGTTTGTTTAATAAAAAAAATTAACTTTAGTTATGTTGAAAGCGTATTTCTTAGTCATTGAAAAATTGTAAAACACTTTTGTATATATTAGATGAAATTACTAACATGTCCCCTTGTTAGGCTACTAAGAACGACAGTTCATTTTTATAAAACGATAAGAGTGCCCCGTCAAAGTGCCCCGTTAGTAATAACTTATTTATTATTGATATTACTTTAATATTAAATTACTAATTTATATGCATTATTACTTTTACGATATATTTATTATGTAAATAATCTTCCAACAATTGCAATAAAATAATGCTTATCAATAATAAACTTTATTATAAAAAATATAACAAAAGACATTTCGTTTGTTTCACCAAAAAATTTAACTTCAGTTGTGAAACGCTAATGAAGAGACACACTTACGTTGTATGTAAATATTACAGGGTATTTTGTAATTTTGTAAAACTTAAAAATATGACCCCAATTCTTCCCAAATTATGTAATTGCAAATCGAAAAAAACTCTAAAATTATATTCTACATGGTTTAGATTTAAGAAAATTTTCAAAAATAAAAAATAAATATTTATGCAAATCGTTCCAAAGAAAAAGTTTGTAAGGAATCACCTCCCTTCCAGTCTTCCACCACCAAAGTGATAGATTCTCGTCGTGTTTTCGAAAACACATTAGTAACGCATACGGTTGAACTTCGAAATCGGGAAGCTTAATAACATTTTCCACCGGACGGTAATGCACACACAAAAGGTGTGCTTAGAAATAGATAAAATTTTTAATGAATTTGAAAAATAAAATTTATAAAATGATGTAATATGATAGAAGCAATGATTAAGAGTAAAGGGGATAAAGTTAAAAAAGATTAAATTAGTTGTGTGAGTAGTAATGTAAAAATGATTAAAAAGTAAAGTAGTTGTATAGAAAAATGCTAAAAATGATCAAAAAATAGAGTAATTATGAGGAGTGAAAATTTTTATATTGAAAAGTTTGAACTTATATTTTCTAAATATTGCCAAACACAACCAAAATTTTATTATTTTTCTTGTCCTGATCGTGAGGTATAGAATTTTTTAATTATATATATTTTAGTATTTCAAATGATAGTGCAATTTGACTGTAAAATTATGTGATATGATAGAAGTAATGATGAAGAATAAAGATGATAAAATTAAAATAAATAAAATTAATTGTATAAGTAGTTATGTGGAAATGATTAAAAAATATGGTAGTTATATAAGAAAATGTGAACAAATGATTAAAAAATAGAGTAATTATTGGAAGTGCAAAGTTTTATATTGAAGAGTTTGAACTTACATTTTCTAAACATTCCCAAACACACCTAAAATTTTATTTTTTTCTTTTTCTGATTGTGAGCTATATGACTTTTTTATTTTATAAATATTATAGTATTTCAATTGACAGTGCAATCAGGCTCTGAAACCTTCTTACAAGTATCTAGTTAAGAATCTAATTTTTTTAACAATAATTTCTAACATACCCATTAGGTAGACACTCTTATGGAAAATTTGCAGAGAATAAACGCCAGCACTAATTAAAAAAAAATGCAGTTGCCAAGGTTCAAACCAAGAACGCCCGGCCCGCGGGGCCAATCCTTGACGAGAGAGACACCACCTGGGTGGTGTGAGTTGTATAACTTAACGTTAATGGAATCATCCCAATTCAAAAAACAGGACAATATTCTCGACTTCATCGAACGTCATGTCGGGGCAGAAGCAAGGCATCGAATAAATAAGTAGAGTTATGTTTGAGCTGTTATATGCATGCTTAAGGAGTTTAAGAACCATTCTTTAGTGATTTTACAATTTGTCCTTATAAATTTCTATTTTATAAAGAAGCCTGATCTGCTGGACCCAAATTTATCCAACCCAAAATCATATATATATTCTGGTGCAGCAATTTTGGAACAGCATCGCTGAAATAGGCTCCACATGATCATGAAATCATTATCTACTCCACCCATTGTATTTAGAATAATGTATTCTATTACCATGCCAATTTTCATCCCAATCAGATATGTATATGACCCCCATCTGAAAATGGTATAAATCCAACGTAATAAAATAGTTTGATACAAATAACAACTTTAAAGTATCTGATTGGGATGAAAATTGGTATAGTAATAGAATACATTATTCTAAATACAATTGGTGAAGTAGATTATGATTTTTATAATCATGTAGGGCCCATTTTTGGGCCACTGCACCGGAACACCGGAACAGCTCTTATATATATATAAATATAGTGGTGTTTTGATATTTTCAAGTTAAAAAATTACAGCAATACCACTACAATTGAAAAGTTACAACAACACCACTATGTTTAAGAATAAAAATATATATTAACAGATAAAAAATGATAAAACTTGATTTATAAATTAAATATATCTAACTTAATATGTTTATAGAAAATAAAAATATATAATTTTGGGCACTGCGTTCGACCACAACTGATCAAACGTCTTTTGTAAAATTAATCACAATTTATAAACTCTTGATTGTCCAAAAAAACATTAACGCCTAAGTTTTAAAATACATTTAAACTTTACTAGAAAAAGGGAACAAGAGAACTGATGGATGTCAATACCCTATGCATAAACAAGGATAATCAAAGTCAATCTTGTCCGGCCTGGTAATACAAAAAGATCTTCTCCAGGCAAACCTTTGTTAGAACCATTTTTTACTAGCGTACGTTTATATCACATCTCGCATGGTATTAAGATCGAGTAAACAATTCTTACAATTTTTTAGAGGGAGACCGTGGGCTCTCAAATATAAACAGAAGAAATTGCAGACTCATAAATATAAGTAGGATGACAAAGCTCTCAAATCACTTATGCCCATATTTGAAATTGGGACCTTTAGTGACAGAGGTGCTACTGATTTGTTAGAAGCAAATTCATGATGAAGAGTAATTTTATCCATTTCTTCAGTACTAATGTTATGATGGGTCTAAAATCATTTTATCCTTTACATTTATCATCATTTATGTTGTCAATGAATCTATGTCATTTGTCTGGTGCTATTGTGCATAGTTTCCATTTACAAATGTGCAAAATTAATTTAGTAAAATAATTTAATGTTGAATATTAATTTTAAAATTATATTTTTAATATTTAAATAGTTTAAAATATAATTATTATTGGAATAACTGATTTTATAAAGTATTGTTATATTTAAAGCATATATTAGTGGATCTAAATATTTTTTATAATTTACATATAAATATAAATATAAGTTACATATGAATTTGGCTTTACCTTAATAAATTATGTTAATTACATTGTATGGAGTGAATTCCACATCTAAAAAAGATGATTACATGAAACCACTTTATAGAAGTGGGACTCATTTTATCCATTTCTTCAATATTAGTGTTATGATGGGTGTAAAATCATTTTATCCTTTACATTTATCATCATTTATGTTGTCAATGAATCTATGTCATTTGTCTGGTGCTACTGTGCATAGTTTCTATTTACAAATGTGCAAAATTAATTTAGTAAAATAATTTAATGTTGAATATCAATTTTAAAATTATATTTTTAATATTTAAATAGTTTAAAATATAATTATTATTGGAATAACTGATTTTATAAAGTATTGTTACATTTAAAGCATATATTAATGGATTTAAATATTTTTTATAATTTACATATAAATATACATTTTGCAGTAAATATAGGTTACATTCGAATTTGGCTTTACCTTAATAAATTATGCTAACTACACCGTATGGAGTGAATTCCACATCTAAAACAAGATACATGAAACCACTTTATAGAAGCAGGACTCATTCATAAAACTTATTAAAGCGGCACTCATTCATAAAACTTATTAATACCTCTCATAAGTGTTAAATTTGATGATGAAATTAAAATTCAACCACATATACAATTATATCCACTTAAAAATTATATAATTATCTATATTATGAAATTAGATTTGATCATAAATGCATCAAAATATTATAATAATTTATAAAATCGTTTATGTATAGGCAAGGAATGTTTGGAATGATTTAATGTTGAATCAACACCTTTAAAATTGGTATATAAATTATTATATTAGTTTTACACTTTAAATAAATAATGTCAATTTAGTTTTGAACTAAACATGATGATATAATACATAAAATAATTCTAAATAGAATGGATGAGAAGTAAAATTCAAATAATCTAATAGAAAATAAAATAATTCTAAATAGAAGGGATGAGAAGTAAATTTCATATAATCCAATAGAAAATATATGACCTTCTTCACTTAGACACAATTAGTTTTGGTTTGAAAATTGAGAATTAAGTTTAGAATTCTAAAAAATAGAATTTACTCCACCTAAAAACTGGTAAGTGAATGTGCACTCTAGGTTGATCGGACCAAGGTATGATTTTCCTACTCAATCATTTAGGAGTCTAATCTTATGCTCGACTCCATACACTTATTTTTTAAATTTTTTTGAAATTTTTTATACACAAATGTTAGTATAAGTGTATTTAATATGTTTATCAATTTTTACTATTTTTGGAGATTTTTAAATTTTTTTCAAAATTTTAAAAATCAATGGCATTTTAGTAATTTTAAATTACTAAAATGCGATTGACTTTTAAAAATCCAAAAAAATATTGGTAAAAATTGATACGCATATTAAATATATTTAAATTAATAATTTCATAAAAATTAATTTTTTTAAAAAAAGTGGGCATATGCACCGAGGAGCATTAAGGCTGCTGAGAGCATAAGATCACGTTTCAATCATCTACTCAATCATGCGAATCCCTGACTCAGTGATTCCACATTTGTGAGGACTGTAGCGGCCGCTACATCTTCTTTCATGACTCGTTTCCAGCGAGACACTTTGAGTCGCTGTTTGGACGAGAAAAAAAAGAAGTGGACCAAATTCAATGCAGATTTTTTTCCATTGTTTGTGTGGCCACCTCAGAAAAATACTCAAACGAAACACAAAATATATTCATATAACTGTCACTACTTGAATAATCAACTAGTTAACATGGGGGACGACCAAGCACATGGGAGAAATTCAATAAAAAAAAAATTGAAGAAAAAGGGAAAAGAGAAACGAGAAAGAAGGGAAGGAGGGCTGTCTCGTTCCCGTCGGCTACCGCCATCGCTGCTAGAGAAAGAAGAGGGATGCTGCTGCATCACCGGAAAACTGGAAAGGTGAGCTGCTCCGATTTATCAATTTTTTTGAGATTTTGTCACTATCTCCACTATGCATATTAAGATCCTATGAATTTCGGGTTTTAAATTGTAAAAGAAAGAAATCTAAGTTAGAAGAGCATGGATATAAAAGGGATTGAACCCCCACCTACTCATACATCTTTGGCAGCCATGATTGGGGACGAAAATAGCCCTGATTTTTGAAAAAAATTGCTAAAATCTGACTTGCGTGTGCAGTGTAAGGACAAATTATAATGAGTTCAACTAGATAATAAGCTATTAAACTCAGGAACTAAGTAAATTATGCATGCGCAAGAGAGCATGGGAATTTTTAAAAGTGTCACTCAAGTCTAAAAAAATTGGGTACCATAACAAATCGAGTAATAAGAAAAACATGTAGTTAAAACATGATAGAAATAATAACAGACTATGCAAAAAAGTATTGGTATATACTTTGAAGCATTCTTTTCTTCTTGATAGGAAAAGAAAAAAGAGAAAGTTGAGAAGGAGTGAAGTGAATAAGGTAAGCGGGCTATATGTTCCAAGTCAATCATGTAAAAAGCCTTGAGGTAACTAATGTTTTTTTCTTTTTTATCTTCTGGTGTTTTTAAATGAGGATGTTTATGTGCTTTAAATGCATTCGATTGAAAATATAACGAATTGTATTATTTATTATATGTGAATCTATTATAAATGTATGTCTGATTTAAGAATGCCATAAAGGTAACTATTCATAGGTTGTAATGAATTTGCTTGAAAATAGGGTTGTTAAAATATTTTCTTTACATATGAAATTTATTATCATCATTTATAAGTTGAATTTGTACCATATCATGTATTCGTGCTACTAATAATCATGCATTAACAAGTTAGGAATTCATATAAGTATCCATTGAGGATGTCAAATAGGACTGTTGTCCTTCTTCAAGGATGCGGAATCGTAAAGAATTGGAATGATTTGCATCGTCTTTTTTTGAAAGGATGAAATGATGATTAGTTGATAAGTGTCATCAATCCCTCATGTTACAAGCCACAAGCCACAAGCCACAAGTTACATGTCTCGAGTTTCATGAGCATGGTATGTAAAGGCATGAACTACATTGTTTTTTTATTGGAATATATTTACACACATTTCAATACATATTACATTGAAGGCCTGAGACATTCTTACAAATTTGGAGACACTAACTCCACCAAATAATCCAGAAGACACAACTTCCAACCACTAAACGGGAGACCACTGCTCTCACACCCAACCAACAGGAGACCACTGCTCCTACTAAATCACTTTTTGTCGTATCGGAGAATCGATCCCACGACCACAGCGCGTCCCGGATGCTGCGGCGGCAGCGCTGACCAACCGAGCCATGTAAATCGCTCGGTTGGTGGCATGAACTACATTGTTAAACATGTTTTGAATATGTAAATTGCTTCATATTTCATTTGTCATGCTTGCTTGCTAAGTATTTCACACTCCCGATATCTTATGCCCTAGTGATTATAGACAATGCAGACCCGAATGAAGAATTTTCACTGTTAAAAAACAAAATCTCATCTAATTTTTGTTTGGTCTGTGCATAAATTAATTTCCTTTGGCATTGTAGTCATGATATGTTTGGCATTGTGGTGTAGCATTTGGCTTCAAATGTTGCTAACACTGGTTCAAAGCTTGGTAGTGGCATTGGTCTTCTAATTTTTTAAGAGTGTCTACCACATGGGGTTTTGTAGAATTTTTGTTAAACAATGTGAGAATGTCGTATAAAAAATTATTAGAATATCTCAGAACTTGATTGTAATATTAATTGAAATGAATATAAATACCACAATATTAAAAAAATGAATTTTTTTTGACATTGTGGAGCGTTATGTAAAGGGCTTGAGTTTTGAATGTTGCAGTCACTTGAGAATTAAGAACTATCATGATATACTCACGTGGTTGTCAATTGATTTTCATAGAAATGCTTATGTTCCCATTTGTATTAGTTGTCTTCAACTGCATTTACGAAGTCTTGAAAAGAGGGTCACTTCTTGACAGTAGCCCACTCATACTTTCAAACTCTCCCGTTACAAACATCATGCTGCCAAAATTTGGACTGAATACATATAAAAAAAATTGTAGTCGCTTCTTTTGTAGTCGTGCACCTAGTTTCTCTCAGAAGATGATGACTTGATTATTTAGAAAAATCTCGGAGCCATGTCTATGTTGTTTTCCATTGGTTGGGAAATGCATAAGTTAGGGTGTCACATAGCTAGATCACATTAAATGTAATTAAATTCATGTTACATGCAACTAAAGTAATTGATGTATTTAAGAAAATTCATTGTAGTGTAGAAAGCTTATTTCATATTTAAAAATATATCATGGACATGCATATAAACTACAATAAATTTCATTGAATGCATATAATTTATTGATCACACATAATTTGACTGCATCAGTATATTTTGAATACAGTTGAGTATTTGACTATGTATTCTTGGGTGCTTTAAACTCAAAAAATTCAAGTAGCTATTTTTACGTCAAATGTAATAAAAAATGATGTTTAATATAACTATTAGAATTTAAATGCACATAATAATAAAATTTTAGTTGCAATCAATATAGGACTCGGACATCGTTTTGTACTATTGGTGGGGAGGGAGGTGAGAAGTGGAGAACGAAATATTTTTTAAAAATATAATAGCAATGTAATATAATAAGGATAAAGTGAGAAAAATATAGTAGTTGTATAGGAAAATAATTGAAGTATAGATATACAAATAAAAAAAAGTATGGTAATTAGGTATGAGATGTTATACCATTTTAAAAAAAGTATAGGAGAGTTGTCCACCAACCTTCTTACCAAAACTTAAAGGCATTTGATACCAAATGTAGCCAAATTAAAAATTTTCTACAAAAAGGTGGCATTAGAAAAAGAAATTTTATTTAGTGAAGTTGATGTTAGGTTAATTTAAATTTGTAGGGTATGTTTGGAAAGTAGAAAAATTATAAAAAAAATTGTTAGAATTTTTTTTTTTAATTTGATGGGGTGTAATGTAAGATGATAGAAGCAATGATAAAGAGTACGATAAAAATTTTAAAATAAATACGTAATTATATGATAAGAGGTGTAGGAATGATTAAAAAGTAATATAGTTGTATCGAAAGATATGTAAAAAAGGTTTTTGTATTGTAAATTATTTTAATTTGCATATTTATTTTTAAATCCCAATTTTGCATGTTTGCATTTTAAATCATCAAAGTTTTTCAAAATGTTTGTTTGTTTATGCTTAAAAGTTTCTAAATTAAAATTTTTTAATGTCTACAATTACCTTATTTATTATTAATTATTTCACGCATTCCTATGTAACTCTCCTATTTTAAAATTATTTCTATATAATTAATTATATAATTAATTTATCTATTTTAACTTTATTTTTTTTATTCTTTATCATTAACCATATCATATTACATTATTTTCTTTCATTTCAAAAAATTTACATAAAAAATTTTTATTCAAAAAATTTCATTAGTTCTCGACACGCCCGCACTCACGATGTTAAAAAGGCGACAAAGAAACGCAAGCCGTGACAAAAGAACTAAAATGGCTTGCTGATTTCCATTCCACAATTCCCTGAGTCGCGCCAACACTTTCAACTCGGTATCTCCTTCCCCTTTTTCTCCAGTTTTAAATATCCTTCTTTGACTTTCTTCAAAAAAAAAAAAAAATCCTTCTTTGGCATCGAAAACGTAAAACTAGGAATACACTCAAACGGAAATCGTCCACGGCATTCTGTTCAATAGCTTTTCTAGAATCTTGATTGTCTGAGTTTTCTAATGTTGTTCTGTTGTGTTGATAAACTCAGTCATTGTGTTGATAAACACGAAATGACTGATTAAAAGCTTCCATGTGGAAGTCATTGTCGATTCTTCAATTTCTTTTTTGTTAGAAATATAGATTGTGCGTTGAAGCTGGCAATTTCTTGCGTTGGCCTTTGGAATCCAATAGAAGAACCCGCTTTCTTATAGCGTAAAGTTTGAACCTTGGAACTCTCTAAGCCCAATTTCGTGGATTTGCTCTCGAGTTTTGATCATTTACGCCTGCGCGTAAGAGCCGGGCATTTTCGACCACCCGCATGCGCCGTTAGATCCAAGCAAATTCATCAGGAGCGTCGGGTTAAAAAATTTTAAATGATGGGATGCCAGACCATTAATGGTGTGTTCGGCAACCAAAAAGAAATTTCGAAACTTAAAATTTTTCATTATCTATCATTATCATATTTTTTAATCATTTTTTTTTTCATATTTTTCAGTTCAACTACTTTACTTTTCAATCATTTCTACACAACTACCCATACACTTAACCAATCTATTTTATTTATCATTTTTACTCATATCATATCATATCATTTGACTATTTTTACTCTCCAAAACTTTTCATCAAAAGTTTTATCTATTCCCAAACACACCCTAAATGCCAACTATTTGCAAAATAGGCGCCTCAGAGAAGAGGTTTTTCAAATTAGCCCCTGTCTACTAACTTTTGACTTTTACGCGTTTCTCTCTCACATCCATCCCGTTCTCTCCGTGCAAAATTTTATTGTACCAATGTCGATTCGCCGGTTGATCATTTCGGACCTGTCCGAAATCATACCAGTCTGAAATGATGTGATTTCAATCTTCAGACCAATCCAAATTTTTTTTTGAAATTTTTTTATGAATATGTTAATTTTGTTATATTTAATTTATAAACTAAGTTTTATTATTTTTGAACATGTGTATATATTTATTTTTAGATTTTTAAATATAAAGATATTTAAGTCGTTTTAAATTATTTAAATTGAATCAAATATCTTTTTTTAAAAAATTTTAAAATAAATATATACAGATGTCCAAAAATAGTAAAACTTGGATTATAGATTAAATATAACTAAATTAACATGTTAATAACAAAATTTTTTGAAAAAAAAGTGCACACACACACACACACACATATATATATATATAATGTTTCTTGTGTAGTGAAGTTGCACCACGATTAACAGTGTATTTGGCCCAAAATAGGTTTCATATGTACTTAAATGTATTGATTTTTTATACAATATTTTATTTATATATAAATTTTATAGCGAATGATTTACGTGTTGAAAAAATAATTTTAAAGTTGTTACTTATATTAAATTATTTTATTATGTTGAATTTGTACTATTTTCAGATATAGTCCATACACATATCCAATTAGGATGAAAATTGGTACGGTAATAAAATATATAATTCTAAATGCAATAAGTGAAGTAGATTATAATTTTATGATCATACGAGACTTGTTTTGTGCTAACTGCACAATAATTGTGATGTAGTAAAGTTGAACTTGAATATTTGTATGCACTTGGGTGCATACATTTTTTTTTGAAATTTTTTATACAAATATTAATTTAAATATATTTAATATGTGTATCAATTTTTACCGTTTTCGGAAATGTTTAAATATAAATTACTAAAAATGCTAATGATTTTTAAAACTCCGAAAAAAATTTTAAATTTTCAAAAATAATAAAAATTGATACATATGTTAAATATATTTATATTAACAGTTTCGTAAAAAGGTTTCAAAAAAATAAAAAATATATGTGAAATGCACCAAAGTGTATTAAACTGGGCCCCATGAATGACTGTTGGTAAAATATGGGGACTCCTTTCTCTTTTGGCGGATTGGTTGAGGCTTTATCCAAGTGCAATTCTTTCTAAATGGTATTAGGTCAATTAATTTATCAGATGCCCCAAATGCCCCAACAACGGCACGTCGTGTTCTAGATTCCTCTCTAAGGCAATTTTGTAACAGTAGTTGGCAGAGGTATGTTGATAAGTCGTGTTCCTCCATGTTATGAGGACTTGTTTGTCCTTTCAGTAGTAGAGGTATTATTTTAATTCCTCGGTGTTGTTAATATTTGTATGTACTGATTTATAATTCTCTATCTGGGATTTCCCAGATTCTGCACAGAAACTGGCTAGTTCGTTCTGCTTGCATTCAAATTCATCCTTTTGAACTTATTTCCATTCGAGCCTTTTGTATAATACGCAACACGCCCTGAATAAAGAAAGCTATAACCGCAGCTTGTTTCGGTTAGTGGAAATTCATTTTTATATAACACGCCCTAAGTGCATCTAACATTTTATAGTTATATTTTATAGCATGCTTTTATATTGATATACTTTAACTTCCATAAAAATAGTATGGGGCACTGTAAGTTTCTGTAGCAATTAATAAAATTTTCAAATATACTTATGAATTTTTATCATAATTCTTATATATGCAACCAACATATTTTCAATTATTCTTCACTGTTTGTGAAGTTTCCCAAATTTCATCCTTGCACCCATTCCGTTAAGTCCCTTAGCAACTGCACTTACGGCACTTATGTAAAAATTATGGGTCGATGCATATTTTTATAAAAAAGAATGCCAACGCATAATCTTTTCAATCTATGGCATCAATTAAATTTTTTTTTTAATTATATTGCTGTTATTTTCACTTAGGGACAATTTAGAACGTCCAATTAGATGAAACGAGATGTAAATAAAATGAGAAAATTGAACAAGGAAAGATTATATAACGAGAATGAAAAAATATTAGAAATAGGAAAAATAATGTTGTTATGCATTGGAAATTGAGAGATGGGATTGAAAATGATTTTTTGAAATGGAAAATCTCGCTCCATGGTATATTGGTCCCACTTGTATATAACTAAATTATATATGAGGAGTTTTATATAATTTTTTTATTTTTAATTTCTTAAAGCTTGATCCGAAATTCTCTCTATTTATTATATGTGATATCATTTATGTAGAAGATCAAGTTTTGTCCAATCAAATGCGCATAGGCTATATTTGTTGAAAACACTATATATTCATATGTAAATTATAAAAAATCTTATCCATTTACATGTATATTAGCATATAAAAAACTTTATAGAATTATTTATTCATGTAATAATGATATTTTAGTTGATTTAGATTTTGAAATATAACTTTAAAATAGATTATTAATGTTAAATTATTTTATTGTGTTAATTTTATAATTTTATAGTTAGGGTCATGCACAATTTTATTAGACACTAAATTTTCAAAGAATGCTTAATAAAATAGATAGAGTAAATTTTCTATCAAGTATTAGAATACTTAAAATGGAAGATTTTTCCAATAACATATATCTTATTTTATTCAATTGAATAATTCTAAGTATGCCATTGTACAAAAATAGGATGTTTCAAATTCCTCAAAAAATTATATACACAACTAAAAAAAATGTAAAACTTGATATATTAAATAAATAATAATTTTTTATAAAAATAAAGATAAAATAAAGTTTTATCCTCAACGTGGCCAACCACATATGATCATTAGTCTTAGGGTATTTTGTTTATAAACAAAATTTTTAAACAAAATTTTTTTTATTTTCTTTAACTACTTTATTTTTAATTATTTCTTTGTATTTTTCTATACAAATACTTTATTTTTCAATTATTTCTACACAATTACCTATACTACTAATATATCTATTTTAACTTTATTCTTTTTACTTCTCATCATTATCTTTAACATTTTATATCATTTTTTCTTATTTCAAAAACTTTTATATAAAAACTTTTCATTCAAAATTTTATCATTTACCAAATACATCCTTAATTTAAATTTTAACATCGGTTCGTCCTGCATGATTAAGAGTCAATTTGACTTTACTTCTATGGTTTAGCGCAAATGCAACCAATATATTCAAATCACGTTCAACATAATGGCTTTCATTTTTGTGGTAAAAATTCTTTTTATACACTTAAAATTTTTCAAATTAAAACTTTTAATATAAAATTTTTTATTCTCCACAACTATGGGCGTGTTTTGTTGGAGATAAAACTTTTTGATAAAAAATTCTAAGGGTAAAAGTTATCAAGTTGATAGAAAATGATGTGATATGATATGAGTAATGTTGAAGTATAAAGAGAATAAAGTTTAAATAAATAGATTAGTTATACCAGTAGTTGTGTGGAAATAAATGAAAAATTAATTTGTTTGTATAAAAAAATATGAAAAAATAATTAAAAATAAAATAATTATAGAGGTGTGAAATCCTAACCCAAGTAGGCCATATATATGCACTTAACATGTATTTGATGACTCTTTATGCATTATGGAATTATGAAGGTATTTTATGATTTTTGCTAATTAAGGCAATTAGGGTTATGGGTTAGCATTAATGATGTGCTTAATGATTTTGAGCCAAATGAGGACATGAATTTAGAATGAATTATTTGTGATTTAAATGTGCAATTATGGCATAAAAAATTATTTTTCCATGATTTAAAATGAATTATGAAAATTAAGATGAAAATTAACAAGTGAGATGGAAAATATTGAAAAATTCATAACTCAACGCCTAAAAGGCAGATTCAAGTGAAATTTGAAACAAAAATTATTAATATTAGGCTTGGTATTATGGACGACCAAGGGTAAAGGGGGCTACACCATTTGAGTTTTTGATTTTTTTAAAATACCATATGTTGCTGGGATAAATGTGCATGAATTCTGCAACCAATAATGAAGGGTTTCAGCCATTAAAAAAATGCAAAAAGGGGCATATACACTGCTGAACCATAGATTGCAGTGGGAGTGAAATGAGGTGCAGAAAAATGG
>JAXCLR010000081.1:26034286-26076372 GCA_035584095.1 Annona squamosa
AAATTAAATATAACTAGATTAACAAGTTTATAAAATATTTTTCAAAAAAAAAAATAAAAAAAATATGTTTTTGGACCAGATTTCCGACCGGTCTGAAAAGATCACGCGTCTATTTAGTTTTAAATTATTTTATTATGTTGATTCAATGAGGCTCATAGTCAATGATATTAGACAAATAAAAGGGTTTTAAAGATTTTATAAATAATGCTAAATACAATAGATGAAATAAATTTATCATCAACCATTAAAATTTTAAGAGGGTTATATACAAGAAGGGTTGCATGGAAGCGGAATGAATATATATATATATATATGATATTAGTGATGACCCATATATGATATTATAACTTCGTTAAATTCATGCGATACTAACTACAATAATCTCAAGGTCCGTAAAATATCGATGCATTTATAAAATAAAACGCATGAGCAGTCCGATAATGACAATAGCAACACGTGCACTTTTATAATTGTATATCCTTGCTAATCCCTCCGGATATAAAATTTGTAGCCGAAAAATCATAATGTGTGATATAAATATTCGGTACAATCAATTAATGATAAACACAATTTACTTATTGGAATTAAAAATTATATTTTCAAATAAAATTCTACTTGCCTTACTAATTTAGATAGGCAAAAAGCAAAATAATTATTTATTATTTTCTTACAATGCCCACACTTGAACATTATACTTTTTAGACTCCTAAACCTCTTGCATATCAACCAAGCAACATAGGTTGCTAAAAAATAACATATAAAAATAAAAATAAAAATACAACCCTTTAGTATACACAAATATCAATTTGGCTTAATCTTAGTTAATTAAATAATCCACCCTTGCTACATAGGCTATCTTACAAGGACCTTGATTTGTCAAACTTAAAAATTGTAGAATACTTAAATTGAAAGGGGGTCTATGCATTACAAGTGGTATTAGTATGAGAGAGTCGAAGAGTTAAGCTAGTGAATGCCAAAGCCGTAGGTAAAAGTTCAAAATTGAGTTGTGGTTCAAAGATAAACAAAATGAAAATTGATAGGCCTATGACAACCTAAAAGTTACTAAAGATCTATAAGTACCAAATTACATATGGCGTAGCCTATACTGAATTGCTAGGTCGAGGTGACTAATATCATTGAGGAAAACTTATAACTTGATGAGAAAAATTATATGGAGGAAAGATGAACTATTCGAGCTCTAAACTAGCATTATTGGTTACTGTAGCACCCGCCGCGAGTGCTACGATGGGTTTGGACGCCTTTTTCATTTCTCGTGAAATTTGGGCTGCCTAGAAAGGGCTGGAACCTGCATTTTCATAGAGTAGAGAGGGTTAGTATTGACAATCTTTAGCTAGTGTGGGCATATGGCTTTTCTCCCGTGGATCTGGTAGCATAAAGGCTAAGACGGAGCTTTTTATACATGGTTCAAGTCACGAATTCGACTGTATAACGGCAGTGTGTTATGCTGGAACCCGTGGACTCACGTGCGCCCGCCTTGCCAGAGCGTTAACTCAAGCAAGCGTGTTAGTATATACAAAAAAAGAAAATGAAGTCGCCACTAATCTTAAAAGGGTGATCAGTCCCTGTTTTTAATGAATAGAGACACTTGTCTTGCAGATTTGGGATCTCGGTCTTTCGATTAAAACGGATATGGCAGAAATCCGTCAACCCGAAGCCGTTTACATCGGGCATGGAAAGAGAAAAAAAAAGAAGAAAAAATAGAAGAGAACTTGAAGAGGAGGAAGGGAGAGCTAGAGGGAGAGAAAGGGTTGGAGCATTCCCTCCTCCTCCCCTTTTTGGGATGACTCATGTGTGTTGAGAATGGAGTGGGGCACCTCCTTTTATAGGTGAGAGCATGGGCATCTTTGTGGGCTTGAGCTTGTGGACTTGTGGCACTTGGGCTTGAGCTTGGCAGGCTACAGCTTGGCTAAGCCTGTTGCATTGGGTGGACCGTTATAGAGGTCCATAGTTATAGAGAAGTTTGCTTCTGAGGCTTAGTGGGCTGGATCTGGTGGGCTAAACTTGGCAAAGCCCTTTTGCTACGTCTGGTGGGCTGCTTTGTGGTGCCTAATTCGAGGCTTGGTAGAGCTTCGCTCCTGTGGGCTGAGTTGGACAGACCTGTTTAGAGGCCTAGCTTTTGGTTTTTGCTTGAATACTCCTTGGTTTGCTTTGAAATAGGTCATGAGTTCTAAATACATTGGTGATTGCTCTTGAGTGATTTGTCATTGTTGGGCTTGGACCTTTTATCCATGTTGTACATTTTTGTGCTTGAGGGAGGGGTGTCATAGGTTACACACATGCTGAATAGGTCTACGTGTAATTTGTGGTGAACTTTTTTTTCCCAGCTAGCGTTAAGCAATGCAAAAGGAAGCTCAGGTGTTAAGCGGTAGCCAACAGCCCAGTTGTCTCACTTGCCATTCACACTGCTTTCACATCTGCAATGTCAAATTCTACCAAAATTCGGATTTCTCCCACAATCTCTTTCAATGTATTCCACGCAAACACGCTGTTATATACAAGGGGGAAAAAATATATCTAACCAATCGACCAATCAAACCAAACATAATAAATAAATAAATAAATAAATAAATAAAATTCCATCCGTTTTAACTACATCCCTGAGATTAAACCATCATAACCCTGAATTCCTCAAAACTCAGTACTCCGTCGCCGTTGAGATCGAAGCGGCAGATCATGGCCTTGCACTCGTTGATCGTCTTCTTCTCCCCCAACCGGCTCAGCATTTTCTTCAGGCTTTTGGGCGTAATGCAATCCATCCCCTCCATCTGATACTTCCCAAACGCCTCCCTCAGATCTCGGCTCTTCTCCTCTTCCGAGCTCCCACCGTCGACCAGCCTCACGAAGTCCTCCAGCCCCAGTAACCCGTCCCCGTCCGAGTCCACCGACTGCACCACGTCTTCCGACTCCTCCGCCGTCAGCTCCTCCCCGAACGCCCTCATGCAACTCCGCAGCTCCGCGGGCGACACCTTGCCGTCGCCGTCCTCGTCGAAGTGGCAGAAAACGCGCTCGAACTTGCCGCAGGCAGCTGGGGCACTAGGGGTGATCGAGAGCGCCGACTGCTTGTCGGTCCTCCTGGGGGAGAGCTTCCTGCAGAGCTTGGAGAAAGCAGAAACGGGAGAGGAAGAACCCGATTGGGGAAATTCAGCTTGCTGCTGCATGGCTTTAGTGTGCACGCTTGGCGTTTGTGAAAAAGAAACTGAGATTGGAATTAGAGAATTAAGCAGTCCTGTGTTTATACGGTATATATATATAGCAGACAAGGAAGAAAGGAAGCTGATAAGCTTGTGTGCGGCGGGAGAGATATCCAACGGTTGCGGGTTTGGGATGTAATTTGGAGGAAGATTTGGAATTTATAAGATGAGATTGGTTTCGGTGGGCGAAAAGGGCCGTGTTTCGTAAGCACTGGCGGTCCAAGGGTTTGCGCCTGCAAAGAAACCGCAGGAGCTAGTTCGGACTTCGGAGCAGCTTCCGCACGCCGCCGCGTCGTCAACAACCTCCAGAAAGTTGGAGAAATTTACGTGCGGCTGCAGCGTATGGCCCGCGTACGATCGTCGCACATAAATAGAAAATAATGAAATATTATCTTACTAATATTCTAATTAACCAGGCTACTAACTAGGGGTGGAAATTGGAACGGGTCGACCCATAATTTGGTCTTGTCCATACTCATTTTTGGCCAAGTAAAATTAATATATTTTTAACTCGGTATAATGATGAGTTAGACATTTTAACCTAAAGTTAAAAATAGGGCCAGGATGGGTTCACCATGCTCCGACCTAAAGAGTCCGATCAGCGCCTTATATATTGATTTATTAAAAATTATAAACTTATATTTAAATATTATTATTATTATTATTTTCAAAATTTTCACTTTTTTATAATCAACTCTATTAATAATAGAAGAATTTATTTATTTATTCAGAAAACAATATAAGAATCAACAAGAAGAATTTGTACATATATAACTCTTATGCATAATTTCATATTAATCTATTTTAATAAATTTATATTATATTTTTTCATGTTTTATTTTCTTAATCCTGTGTTTTTAATGATTAGTGAAATATTGAAACAAATAATATTTAAATTTAGTACAGATGTATTTTAAAATTTTACAGGTATCTAAATTCTTAGAATCATCGTATTTGACCCGCATTTTTTACCCAATTCACTGTCTTGAAATTGGTTCGATACCAACCGGAAGTTTGTCTTGAAAATTGTTAAAAAAAATCGAGTGTCAACTGACCTTATTATGACCCGTTTAAAAAAAAAGTCAAATTTAATTTTTAAAAAATAAAGTCAGTATTGAATAAACCGTGACCCGATACAGTCCATCTCGATTTCCACCCCTACCACCATTATGACCCAATGCCATAATGGGATTATGCTATCTTATTAAATCCTCGTAACGTGGATCCGTTTTCCATTTAACCGAGAGTATCGTGGAAGCTAAGGATTGATTAGAATTCCGTGCCCGATGTCCAACTGGGAAGACTTTTGACCAATGCAATCCAAACACAAGTTCTAGTTTGGAACCGGATTTTGAGGAGGGCAGGCTCTTTTTCCTTCTACATAACATTTTTGGAACTGAGTTTTCCATGAAAAATCAACTATAATCAGTTATAATTATAATTCAAAAGTAAGATTTAAATTGCTAAATGTACATGTACTACTTTTTGTAATATTAACTATTGATTTTCCAAATCAAATCCATGCATTATGTTCAACATAAGAAATTATACTTATAGGAAAAAATTAAGATAATACGATATATATGTAAATGATATCAGTTTAAAAATAAATATTTTGATAAATTTAATTATTAAAGAATCATCCGAATAAATAAAATTTTATTTTATGGTACTGAATTTTAACTAGACTGTAATTAATTGTTTAGATATTAAAAATAGGTTAATATGATTCATTTTTTTGAATTGTTTAACTTGTGATCCTCTCCATTTAAGATTAGACCTTTCCCAATGAAAAGTAAAATTATATATATAAGAGTATGTAGAAATAATTTCATGTAATTTCATCAACTTTCTACCTTGATAATTGATAAGAAATCCACTTCATCCATTTTTTTTTGAAGATAGATTTTCGCTTCATTAACTTAAAGCAATCCTTATACAATGATTTGAGTATACAACTAGACGATGGTTCCTCAATTCGTATTGTGTTCTTATAGACACGATTGTTGCACTACTGACCAATGGGCTTCCAAGTTTCCTTCTCTTAGAACATATTGATAATAACCTCTTTAAGGACTTGCTTTTATAAGCTTGATATCTTTCTATTAAGAAATGTGATTCGAGTTGATACGGATCACAGTGGAAGCACAGATAAAATAAAATATGATCAAATAAACAACAATAAGATCACACACAAAAGACACTAAGATTTGCATAAAAATCTTTTCAATCTTGAAGGTAAAAGCCATAGGATAGAGATAATAACTCACTATAATAAACAAGTTGCTGAGATACACATAAGAAGTGGGTGCTCGTGTGTGGTCAGCTCTAGCGGTGAGACTTTTATTTATTTATTTTATTTTTTATAAACATGTAAAGTTAAGTGTATTTAATCTAAAAATTAAGTTTTATTATTTTTAGATGCTTTTAAGTATTTTTTATTATTAAACATAATAATGTTTTTGTTACAAAATTACAAAAATGGCAATGTGTTTAAAAATAAAAAAGAATACTTAAAAACGCATCCAAAAACGATAAAACTTAATTTTTAGATTAAATACACCTAACTTTACGTATTTATAAAAAAAATAAAAAAATTATGGGAGATCTCATGGTCAGAAGCATGAGATCATCCCTCACATAAGAATACTTCACACGTATTCTTTGAATGCTTCAAGCACTTTAAATAAGAACACTTTGATAACCCCTTCCATCATGTCTCAATAGGACGCTTCTTAAGGTTATACTGAATCTTTAATTGATATATCTATAAATAGAACTTCTATAGGCTTTTACACAAAATCAGTAATCAATTCTAAAATCACATAACTAAAATACGCAGAATACACGACACAGAACAAATCTCTATCTTGGATTGAATTTTGCATACATGACCTTCAATTTGCATCAGGGCATTAACTTTGCACTTTCATTCGTCAACTACAAACAATATGAATTGCATTCATTTTCCAACATCATCGCATTCACAAGATTCCTCAAACTCTCTACAATCTAATGCCAATGCTTTCTTAGAATTTCACAACCATTGTCTAGTGCTAAACTTAGGAAAATTTATTTTATCTCCATATGTTCCTCATGCATCGTTAGCATCAGCATGACCTACATGACATCCGTAGCTCTGTGAAGTCCATATGCTTTACCTTGATGTGAACCATCTTTGTACAAAATCAACCATGTTGATTTACATACTCATTAAATTTGCATAATTTGAAGCAAAACTTGCCCAAATTGACCTCACATGGCATTCGGAGCATCCAAAAGCATACAAATGCATGCCTATAACACCAAAATCCGAGCCTGGGATCACACAAAACAGGTTGCACATGCACTTGCTTTTGTACACCTCCAACCACCATAAGTGCAATCTTTTTTCAATACAGAATCTTCCATGCGTTTACCATCTTTCATGCATTACTTCTTCTCAAAGTCAAAGAAAAAAACCAATGCACCGTGTAGCCGCCATTGTCCCTGTTTGAGCATGTTCCGCACGCCTCTTGCGCAAATTATACGTAACCGCTGCTGCTTCTTGCTCACGGCCATGAGTTGCTCGGTGTCTCTGCCTCAACCGGCTCCACGTCGCATCGCATCTCTGCTATCGCCAGTTCACAAACATCTGACCTGCACCTTCCACGGGGTGAATCTCCATTGCTAGCTGCTCAAATCGCCGGGACAGTAGGCCGTCAACATCTCCTTTGCCTCAATCACTCTGCATCGGATCCTTGTCGTCGGGCCATTGGCTTTTGCAACCGTAGCCCTTTGCATCCTCTACTTTTACCTTCTTCTCTGCTGCCAGTGGGGATCAAAAATCTACCAACGCTTGTTTCATCAGCACCGCTTTCTTCTCCGGAAATGTCCTTTCAAACCACAGATGGAATAAACCCATCAGCCATAATTAAGCCGAACAGCCAGATCTGTCGTCGCCGTCTTCATCCCGAAGCCCGTGGATGAAGCCATGGCTTCCAAATCCAGATCCGGTGGTTCGAAATCACCACCACAAAAAGATTTGTGCCTTCAAAAAATCAACGGTCCAACACGGAAGCGCTTCCAAAATCTATAGCGATAGCACTGACACCACTGGTTGTGAAATGTGATTCGAGTTGATATGGATCACGGCGGAAGCATACATAAAATAAAATAGAATTAAATAAATAGCGACAAAATCACACACAAGAGATACCAAAATTTACGTGAAAAATCATTCAATCTAGAAGGTATAAACCATGGGAGAGAGACAATAATTTACTATAATAAATAAGTTACTAAAATACACATAAGAATATATCACACGTATCTAAAATGAAAACACTTTGATAACCCACTCTCTCATATCCCGACTGGATACCTCTCAAGGTGACATTGAATTATTTATTGATACACTTATAAATAGAACTTTTATGAGCTCTTAAGCAAAACCAATACGCAATCCTAAACTTACACAACTAACATACGCAGAATACAAAACACACTAATGTGTCAATTAGGAATTTTAGGCTGGTTATTGGTAACTATTAGTTGTCAACCAATTGCACATGATTAAAGAATCATTGTTTATTTTCAGTTTTTAGATGTTTCTTTCTCTTACCCATTTCACTCCCAACAACACCACGTATATCTCCATCTACTAAGGGTTAGCTAACTCGTTTATCACTCAACATTTTGCACCAAGAAAAGTCCCCTTGGAATCTCTCAATATAGCCCCGTACCCCATCTCTTTTCCTTTATATCCTGCACCCCACATCCACATTCAAATTAGAGGACAATTAGTAAATGATGAAAGTGAGATGGAGTACAAAACGTAACATCCTTCCCATTTCTTCACCAATCATTTCTTCAATTAATAACTCTTTTTTTCTAATTTTACCCCTATATTTAAATTATTTTTGTTGATAACTATCTTTCAACAACCTTATTTATTCTAACTTTATTCATATCATTTTATATCAATTGTACAAATATCGAAATATTTCATTTTCATTATTCACTTCATTCCAGAAAAAATCACATTGCCAAACACTCCCTTAATCCATCCTTGCCTTGGTGATATCCACAAAGTTGAACTTCTCCTCATCTCCATCCCCTTTTGCATTAACATATTCGTAGCTCTGAAACTAAAAATATATTGAATGCTCCATTGACCAATATCCAAGCCATCAATCTCACAAGCCCCATTGGACTATGGCTCTCTCAGGAACAACTTATTCTTTAGATGCTATAGGTGCCAACCCATTGTGATGAACAATGATAAAGGTCTTGATAAAAAGACAAAGATATCCCTTACATTGCCAATTCTTCTCGATGATAGCCTTCTTAGTAGAGGGTTATTCAACCTCTGTTTGAAGAAATTGCACTCTTAGAAAAGGTGATACTCCTTCTCATTTAACGTGTATAACATGTAAAATAAATAATTAATATCAACTAGATTGCCTCTTCGACATATGTTCATTTTTTTAGGTAATGTCTTGGTTAGTCATCTCCATCTGAATAATCGAATTTTCCTTGGAAGTGTGACTCTCTACATAGCCTTGAAACAATTTACCTCTCATTTATTTAGTTCTAAACCAGCTTCTGTCATATTCTATTTATGGGCTAATCTATATGTTGATCTCACGTTGAAGTGATCATTTGATTTGCGTTCCCAGAACACTCAATCATCTTCCTCCGCTACAGGAAATGGGAATAAATCTTACTTGTTCCCATCTCATTGCCCCTAATACATTCCTTATCTTCTCTTCTCTACACTTGCGGTTCTCTCAATCTATAAACATGTCAAGCTAGCAATCATTTGAGCATTCAACTGGTAAAGGGCTTTTTTATATCTTTCTTCTGGCCCATTTATCACCAAAGAAACTTACATCCTTTCTGGATTTCACCCACCACTTACTATCTCTCTAAAGGAGATTACTAGCTTGCACAATGCCTTTCTAACGAGTAGTCACTGCTAATTTTGTGCTTCCAAAATTCTCCATTTGGGAAGTATCTTGACTTTAGTATTTTATAACAGAAAGAATTAGCCAATATTTCCACTTCATCTATTATTTGACCTAATTTATTTAACTATGAAACTAAGTTTCATATAAATTAAATATGTGCAATATTTACTTAAAAATATATATGGATGTGTAAATGATAAGAAATTGTTAGATTTATACATACATACATACATATATTAAAATATAATAATATTTTATAGTATTATTATTTATATAGTAAGGATATTTTAGATGACTTAGATGTTGAAAATATAACTTTAAAATTGATATTTTAGAATCAAAATACTCTATTGTACTGATTTTATATATTTTTTGATGTGGCTCATACACAATAATACTAAATCAATGATGAAATTTCAAATTTATAAAAATATAAACAATGCAAAATATAATAAATAAAGCAGATTTGACATCCCGTCAAAGTATAACAACGAATTGGATTACAAAGAAGATGGGTTTCACATTAGCCAAATTCTATATATAAATAACTAGCGATTCCTTGCAACCGCCTGCAATTTGGCAGCTGAGAAAAGTATGCTTCTATTTTTATAAATATGCAGGCATCACGCAGATCTTGCATGCGGCGAAATCTGATAATTTTCTGAAGTATTATTATTTTATTTTAATTTTTGAAAATAAAAACGTAAACACATGCTCTTTTAAATTTCAAAAAACTAGTAAATTTATTTAATAAATTATCTAAATACGCACCACATATTTATTCAAAACTATTTCTTCCCACCTGGGCAAATATGGGCGGCGATCGGTCTTCTCTTCACTGAATATTTATATGTCTATGGAGTACCCACGCCAAAGAAACTATATATTTATATAAATGCTTTTGGAGTTATATTATGTTGGATACCATTTTTGACCAAATAGAAATAATAAAAACTAGTGTTCATACTAAAATAAATAAAGTGATATTAAAATGTTATACCTTTTGTTTTTTTATTAAAATAAGTAAAGTCACATTTAAAATGTTATACGAGCCACAACCCACAAATGGGGAAAAAAAAAAAAAAAAAAAGAAGTTACAGAGGCCGCCACACGATGCGACGCAACAAAATGCGATCATTTGCTGCGGGCTGACGTAGATGAGGGGAAGCATCTCCGCCTATTGCCTTTTTAACGCGGTAAGTCACACATCGTCATGGATTACGAGACCTTTGCTCCGCTTTCACGCAAGCAGGGTATCACCCGTGATCCATGCTTCACCTTACTCGTTTTTATTGAGTTAAATGGGTATTTTCATCGCCTTTCAAGGAAGGTTGCAAAATTTAAACCGAATTCGATAATAGAATTGGAGTGGGTTGAACCGTATCTTTACCTGAATTTATACTTTTTTATTTTCTTTTAAAATTGCATATTATTTATAGTTAACTATGCTCTAGTTTAATTTTGAAATTATATGCTAGTAATTAACATGCAAGTTTGATAAACGAAATTTTAAACTAAAGAAATATTCGAAATGAAAAAAAATTTCAAATTTGACCCAAATTTCAACTTTTGAATTGCTAATTCTAGTGAACCCTAAATTTGATTCGAGTTCTCAAAATTAGAATTAAAATTAAGTTTTTCAATTAGGGTTAAGATTAGATTGACTGTGACTGGGTACGACTTGACCCTGTTTTCACCTGTTAACTCTCAAGGAGACAAATGACGCAGGACAAATTGAAATTATTCGTTCTATGCACATGTGTTATATCTTTTTTTTTTTTTTTACTTGGAGAGGGAAAGGACAGAAGCAAAATGAATTAATTAGGATATAAATCAGCATAATGATAATTCAATAAATCAGCATAATGATAATGAAAATATTTGAATATTACAATAACAGTTCATATATGTTCCGAATGTTTTAAGAATAAATTTAGATTTAACTACATTTAATATTAAGGTGGTGTTTGCTAACTACGGGTGCAACTTGGGCCGGGTTGAGCCCGAATCCGATTTTGAACGGTATTAAAACTCGCATTTTTGTAACTCGAACCCGAGAAACCCAATTTGTAAATATGATGGAGTTACGGTTCAAGTGAACCCACCTAATATTCCATTTTATATTTATTATAAAATATATTATATACATACTGTTTAAACAATTTTTCTTTATATTCTTTATATTTTATGTTATTATATCTATATTTGAAAATATGTTTGACATATTGTAATTTTATTATAAATAAAGTATATTATTTTCATTTATATTTTTTTTATTTCTATCATCTATTTTTACACTAATTAATTTTCTTCCATTATCTTATTTTTTATGTTAATTTTTTTTAAAAATATTCTTTATATTACTATTTTTTAAAAAATATGTAGTTTTATTATATATTATTTGTTTACTTACATGATTTGTTATTATTATTTATTTATATGAAATTCTAAACTTATCACTTTTAAATAAAATGTAAATTCATCAACATAAATTCTAACCTGAAACTCAACCCAAACCCAATTTTCAAAAATAGGGTTAGGGTTTGAGTCTTACAATTAGAGTGAGCGTTAAGATTAGGGTTGATGTTTTACAAACAGGGTTAGGGTTAGGGACGAGGTGAATCCGAGTTTCATGAGCCTGAGTTGCACCCCTATTCAAAACTTTTTACTCTCCACAATTATTATATTTTTAATTATTCTTTATTTTTCCTGTACAACTATAATATTTTTTAATCATTTTTACACAACTATTCATACATCTAATTTATCTATTTTAATTTTATTTTATTTACATCCTATGAATACCTTTATCATATTATATAATTTTCTTCTATTTTAAAAATTTTTATAAGGAAATTTTTTGTCAAAATTTTTATTACTTCTTAAACCTACCCCAAATGCAATATACAGTCATTTGCAACCAAAACTTAAATAACTACATTAAATATTAATTTTGTATCTGAGCAAATATCACCACTCTTAAGCAGTAAGTATATGTTCCATAAAAAGGTAGTAGTAACGTATCCGTAGTTAAATATCATATGCAACTAGATCAATGGATGCAATCCAAAAATATTAAATAATGTTATATGCATAAAAAATTAGCTGTTTTTAATGAAATTTTTTGTGGTGAAATGTGTAAGATTTGAGATTATTTTGGCAATTTTTATTAGATTAGAACCAACCATATCATTCAACTTATATGTTTACCATCTAAGTAAAACTAGTTTTAAAAGGATATTTATTCAGGGTCGGCCATACCAGTCACATGATTTGACATTATTTTGCTTGGCTCACCTAAATATTCAACCAAGATGATTTTAATATTAAATATACAAAATTAAATTATATAACAGGTTCTGATTAAGAAACCAGAACTGACATCAAATGGCCGCTTAAATTGAAAATTTTTGTGAGCTAGCGACTTCATAGTTCGTTAAAAATTAATTTGATTAAATATTTATATAAAGAAGAAAATAGATATTGATACGGAATTGCTTCAAAACACTTTTTTTAAAAAATTCTGGCACACAAATTTTCATTTTAGATATAGTTCTTATATTTGGACTAAACAATGCATTGCTGCTTAGTTTAATAACAGCTGTTACAACGCATGAAAAATATGAGAAATTAATTAAGGTTGCGCGGTTCAAAACTTCAAATTGGTTTCATTGAACAAGCACCCA
This sequence comes from Annona squamosa, assembly GCA_035584095.1. NCBI lineage: Eukaryota > Viridiplantae > Streptophyta > Magnoliopsida > Magnoliales > Annonaceae > Annona > Annona squamosa. The sequence goes on from JAXCLR010000081.1 coordinate 26,047,136, forward strand.
ATAAAATTTATTTGAATACTTTGAATGAGAGTTGTACACGAATGGATATATATAGCTCATTTTTAACGTATATCTTCATGATTTGAATAGTATACAATGCACTTAAAATGCAACTTGACAATAAAAGCCGTGAACCTCCGTTCAGTAGGTTAGGGTTCATATTCCCTTGTCTCGAGCTTTACGGAGCTTTCACCTTTCATTTATTCGGGAACTTTGGTCTCTCAGTTTAATTAATGGGTTTGTTTTCCCCAAAGTCCATATTTATAGCTTGTTGTCTCCGTTTATAAATTGTAAAAATGTCTCAATGCTAAAATTGTAATAAATATTGAGATGGTTGTAAATGTAATTTAACTTAAAGTTGTAAAATCTGTAAAGCTAATTGGAAGATTTGAAACGTTAGTATGAACTTACAAACACAAATGTATCTAATAGATTTTAATATATATTTTTTAAAGGGCTTCGAAAGTGGAGCCGTGTAACCTCTTTAATTTTTATAAATTTTATCTTGCATGGAAAATCTAATTCATTCTTTATATTTAACATCGTTTGTTTATTTAATAGTTAAGTTTCATTTCAATCAAGTATGTTTATGAACTACATTTGTTGAAAAATATATATTTGTATGTAAATTATAAAAAAAACGCTTAGATCCGTTTATACATGTATTAAAATATAATCATTATAGAATAATTTATCCAACTAAAAATGATATTTTAGACGGTTTAGATGTAAAAAATACGATTTTAAAATTAATATTTAACATTAAACTATTTTATTACGTTGATTTACCATGAAGCCTATGTACAATGATATTAGACAAATAAAAATACTTCTAAAATAATATAATTGATGTTAATCATAACGGATGGAGTGTATTTTCCCTACACTATCAAAATATTAAAGACAGAGAGTTACATTCAAAATAAATTTCATAGAGGCCGACTGTTTTTAAAAAATCTAAGTTGGAGCTGCAGCTCCATACAATTGTTACGAAAAAGGTCTGATCCCAACAGTGGAGATCTTTTAAATGTAATAATACACGGGTCATATCTCCGTGTCCTGGTAGACCGTGCATGAGACTGAAGCCTCCCAAAACAACGCGAGTGGGCCGTGCCTGATACGTGCGGTCAAACTTTCGTGAAAGACGTGCGATCATGGGAGCGACTAGCGAGACGGCAACGTTGTCTTTTTTTGTTTTATTAGAATATATTTACGTATATCTCAGCGTATATTAGGTCTGACATATTTTTACAAATTTTAAGATATTATTTCACTAAATAATCAAGAAAACATAACTTTTAACAACTTAATGGAAAATTACAGCTCCAACAGATAACTTTTCTTATTTGTAGCCGAAATCCAAGTGTTGGATTCGAACAACAGCTAGCGCTGCTCAGATTCATATGTACGGCTCGGTTCGTGAGATGGCAACGTCCTGGAAGGCTGGCAGAAATTCCCATCATCCCGCATTGACACCCCCTCCGAACCGGATTAGAACAACAGCTCAAATCCATGTGCCGACACACAGAATGGGACGTGCGTATGAAAGAGAGTGTGGAGGGTATTATGCAGAGAGAAAAATTCTCATCCTATTTGAACCGGATTATAACAACAGCGTGGGGCGTGCACATTAAAGATAGGGTGGACGGTATTATAGAGAGAGAGATTTCCATACCATTCGAACCAGATTAGAACAACAGCTCAAACCCCATGTGTTGACACACAGCATGGGGCATGAATATGAAAGAAAGGGTGGAGAGTCTTATACGGAGAGAAAATTTCGCATCCGATTTGAACCGGATAAGAACATTTGCATGGTAGATTTCATTGATTAATCTTTATCGTAGCTAGAGGGACAGAAATATTCAAGAATTGTTTTGATACCCTTGCAAACTCACCTTGGTATGCATATAATGGAATGTATTTATCAATTTGGTAGTCCGGACTCAAGATTTTGCTAAGTCTACTCTAAAAAAAGAAAAACTTTAGCTAAGTCCAATTGTAGTCACATTGTGGCATAATAGGTCTATCATGAAATATCTCCTTACCAATTTGAGGCTAGGATTTCATATGATACGCCTTAATCTGCAAAGCTTTGCTTTTATGTGATTGTCGCCCGTAGGATCTCAAGAAATTTACTTTTTTTTTTATTTTATTTTATATGAAACAAGAAAGTTACTTAAATGTGAATTTTGCCACTTTTTTCAAATTCTTACTTCCTTGTCTCTTCATGCTTCATTTGTCACATCCAACTTACTAAGTAGAGTTACTTAAGTTAACCTAACTCATTAAGTCAAGTTGTTAAGTTCACTCACCAAGTATAACCTAATTAACTCGACCCTATGCTTTCTAAGTTTCTTATATGCAAATAAAAGAATTGAGCTAATTTACCTCTCTTAGTCATGTTATCAAGTTAAACTTGATCAACTTAATCTCACTCTTTTTAAGTTTTTAATTGGGAATTAAGAAAATCAAGTTAATTCAAACTCACTTAGTAACTCATCAAGTTAAATTTAGTCAATTTGGTCCTACCCACAAAATGATTTAATTTACATACTGATTTCAAAGCTATTAATTTAGCATTTATGCTATTGAAAACATCCTTCTCATATAGATAAATAACTCTATAAATTATTTTAACATTGTAATACATTTTTAGATAAATCTAAGCAACTTTCATATTTATATATAATCATAAATATTTTTTAAGCAACTAAGACCCACTTAAAAATATGATTGAAGTAATTTTTTATATAGTGCATTTGACAATGAGAAGAAAATATCAAACTAAAATTTTTCACTATCTTAATTATTCTATTTTAAAATTATTTATTCATATTTTCCTATATAACTACCTTATTTTTCCACAAGACTTCCCATACAGTTAACCTTGCTATTTTAACCTTATTTTCTTTATACTTTATTATTACTTATATCATATCACATTATTTTATACTAATTCAATAACTTTTATACTAAAAATTTTTTATCCAAAAGTTTTATCAATTCCTAAACATACCCATAGTATTGAAACAAATTAAAGATATTAAACTAATTGAATGAATAAAAATTTAGTTTAATTATGAAAATGGGCCCACAAAGAGATACTTTAAAATTTTCAATGATAATACAATGATAGTATTATCATTGAAGTATTTCCCATAAACAAGTTTAGTCCTCAATTTTCTTTGTTTAACATTTAATAGTGTAAAAAAAATTTACATTGGGCGTTTAATTTGTTAGACCATAGGATCTGAAAATTCATTAAATATCTTAATTTTAAATAACATGGATTATAATATTTTTATTTGTTAAAATTAGCATATATCGACGAAATTTCTTTGATGGTTTAATAGATTAATCTCTTAGATTCGAGTCATTAATTATGTTTGTAGATTTATTTAAGTAAGAATTCATATCAAACTTATAAATGTTTTCATTGGCTATATATACAATTAAATTACTTAAAAGCGAAGGCTCCAATGTTTTCAAATGTTCACATTTAAACTTAAAAAGTGAATTCTCCAAACCTTTCAAATGTTCACATTAAACTTGGTTTTACTTTTTTTTTGATATCTATACACCATGACATCTTGATATTATAATGTGACACATTTTACTACCTTCACACAATAGAAGAAATTTTTTACTATACTCCAACACTCCGAAAAATTCTAAGAATCTCTCGCTATGAGTAGGGATGCAACTTGGGCCGGGTTCAATTCGAATCCGGAGAGGAGCAGTGTTGAAACTCTGTAATTGTGAACCTGAGCCCGATTTTTCAGCCTAAACCCGGACCGAATTCATGCAACTTTCGGTTTCGGGTTTAGGTGAACCTGAACCCAAACATATATTTGAAAAATATTTATATTTTATTATTATATTTCAATTAGAAATTCAAAAATCGGAATTCAGATCCCTGCTTGATGCAGTCCCGTCCCGTCCCGTCCCTGTTAAATTTCACTGCCACTCACTAGTCTGCCAGGCTTTCCAACCTATTTTAAATTATTTTCCATTCGCCGGTGCACCCTTTCCAGTTGTACAACTCCAACCTTTCCTTTCATTTTTGGGCCTTTGGCTTTGGATTTTCGATTTTTGGTATCTGGCCATCTGGGGGCGGCACGATCAGTGATTCAGCGGACTCAATTGTGGCACAATCAGCAGACGACAGACTCAATCACAGGCTCCTAGCACGATCAGTGAACGAGGGTGGACGATTAGCATTGTTTCTTCATTGCACAGAAGAAAGACGAAGATCTGCGATTTGCGAACAAGGGCAGGAACTCCTTGATCGTTGACTTTCAGGAACTACCAATCTGGCTTTTCGGTTCCATTTTCGGCATCGAGGCTTTGAGCTTTGCAGCCTTTTCACCGTTCGCTGAAATGACCCTGTTGCCCAGTGTCGCTGCATTTTTGCTGTTCGCCAAAGGCCCAAAATGACAACGCTGCATTTCCACTGATCACCAAAACAATGCCACTGCAGTTCACCAAAATGCCACTGCCGTTCGCCAAAATGCCGCTGCTGGTTTCGGGTTCAGTCTCTGGCCTTTTGCAATACACCAACTGCCTTGACCGAAGGTCATTGAACCAACTAAATCTTGCTAGATTCAGTCTTCGGCTTTTTGAGCAACACTGCCGTTCGACCTGTCTGCTCACTTTCTTTTTCGCCCACGGCATTGCGCCGGTAACAGTTCTGTTATTGACAATTTTTTAGAAAAAATCTATGCTTATTATTTAATATACAAATTAATAGTACATGATTAATTATTGAAAGCTGGTGCAATGAAATCCTATTTGAAAATGAGAGCAAAAGAGAGGGAAAAATTTATGTAATATGATTATATATATGTAGAATAAATTTTTAGAAATAAACAAATGAAAATAACATTAATTATCTAAAAATTAATTATTAGAATTAAAGTAAATAGAAATTGTGTAAATGGTAATTTAGAAATATCTATTTTTACTCAGCATGTAGAATCATTCAAATTTCAAACTATGTAAATGATAATTGATAATTTAGAAATATGTGCTTTAGTGTTGAAAAAGAGCATTTGTTTTGCATTTTTTGAACAAGTATTACTATAGTCTATAATGCTTGTATTTCAAATATTTTTGCAATTTGAACAAATTATTTCATTTGTTTGTGTTTATAGTAGTTGTTGATAACTTGATATGCATTTGTTAATATTTTGATATTTGAATTAATTTTTTTATTGCTTTGAAATGCGTAGAATTATTGGAATTCACATGGACAATTTCTAATTATTTTTATATATTATAAAAAAGTGATATTGAGGTGACAATTTCAGTATGGATAGTTCAAGTAATATAACAGACAAGATTAGCGAGCCAGAAATCGACAGTGAGCAAATAAAAAAACACCACTTGCCTCAAACACTGATGATCTTACAGAAAGTTCAGATACAAATGAGACTCTTCTTAAAAAAAGGAAAGGGTATAAAATTTCGTCATGAGTTTGAAAAGAATTTGAAAGAATTTTAGATGAAAGTGGAAAAATAACATGGGGTATTTGTAAATATTATAAGATCAAACTTTAGTGACCGAGTACTCAAGGAACAAACACATCAACAAGACACTTAAAGTTATGCAAATATAATACCAACAACAGAGCCAAGGGTCAATGCTTCTTGTCATTTTAAACAGTCATCGATGATTGTTAAAAAGTTATTTCAAGTTAGAAGTTTAGAGAATTTTGTAAGGTTGTGCAGCCACTTATTAAACATATTTCTAGAATCACAATTGTGAAAGAATTCTTCAAAATATACAAGTTGGAGAAGGCTAAATTCAGGAAATTTTTTAGTGAGAATATTCATCGTGTATGCTTGATAACAGATTTGTGGACTTCAAATTAGAATATTGGATATTTATATTTGGCCGCATACTTTATAGACTCAAATTGGACTCTTCAAAAGCGAATTTTGAATTTTTGTATTCTTCTTTCATCACACATGGGCGAAGCTATTGTTAATGCAATTGAAGAATGTTTGAATGTTTGGAATATTAGATAAGTGTGTACTCTTATTGTTGATAATGCCCCGGTCAATGATGTCGCGCTAAACACTTTGTGTTTGAATTTGAAAATGAAGAATGCTCTTTCTGGAGATGGGGAATCTTTGCATGTTCGTTGTGTTGCACACATTGTAAATCTGGTTGTAAAGGAGGGAACTGATCAAATTAAGGATTCCATTACTCGAATTTGTAATAGTGTAAAATAAGTCAAGAGTTTTCTAAGTAGAGAGCAAGCATTTAGAAAATCTTGTGAAAGTGTCAGAATTTCAACTAAATTATCTTTGCTTTTAGATGTGTCAACACATTGGAATTCTACATACATGATGTTGAAACATGTTTTGCCCTTTCAAATGACTTTCAAACATCTCGAAGTGAATGATGCAAGCTTTAGGAGCACTAGTCCTTCTCTTGATGAAGATTGGAACTATGCTAGAGTCATTTGTAACTTTTTGGTCTTGTTTCTTGAAGCAACCAAGCTTTTGTCAAGCACCAAATATATCACTGCTCCACATCATTTTTCTCAACTTGATACGGTTCAAGATCGATTAAATACATTTTCAATTGAGAATAATAACCCTATCCTTCTTCACATGTGTAACAAAAAGAAGGAAAAACTTGCAAAATATTGGGGTTCTATTGACAAATTCAATATTTACTTGCTCATTGTAGTAATGCTTAATCCATGTTACAAGCTAGGTTATTTGAAATTTTGTCTTAAATTTTTTCTTCCTGTGCATCAAGCTTGTGTATCATCCAAGAAGGTGTATGATAAAATGTTTAAATTGTATGAAACTTATCAAGTTGGATCTACATTTACAGCTATAAGTTCTTCATTTGAAGTGTGGTGCACCATCCAAATCAAATCATGCAAAATGGAAGCTATGACAATCCATAAATTGTTCTAGTGCTGGAGTTATTGCAAATGAAATTGAGGCTTATTTAAAAGATCCTGTTGAGAATGATGTAGAGTCATTTGATATTTTAGCATGGTGGTCCACGACTACAAAATATAGAGTTTTATCTTTGATGGCAAAAGATATTTTGACTATTCCTATTTCAATAGTTGCATCAGAATTTGCATATAGCACGGGAGGACGTGTTCTCGACCAATATCGTAGTTCATTGACACCTATGTTGGTTGAGTGTTTAATTTGCACTCAAGATTGGTTGAGAGCAACTCCAAATGATTCAAGTTATGAAGAATTCGTTGAAAAACTAGACAAATGTGCAAGAGGTAATATATATTTTTCTATGTTTCAATTATTTGACTTACTTTTAATGCTATTTTCTAACTAATATTTATCTTTCAGAGGAAGCTGATGAAACATCGACATCTTTACCTCCTCTTCCATCAAACAATTAATTTAAAATAGGTATTAGTTATACTTTGAAAAAATATATACACATATATAGTCTTTAAGTTCAATTATATAATATAACATTGAATTTTTGTTTTTTCTTTTAGAAAAAAAGAATTTGGCTTGACATATGGTCATAATGCAAGACAAGGGCAATGAACACAATAGTTAAAGATAAAAATGTTTATTTCTATTGTGTTGTGCTGTTTGTTGTAATTTTGTTATTCAAACTTAAGACTTATGTTGTCTACTTGGAGTTAACTTGGATGCTGTGATTTGGAGTTTGATACTTAAATTAATATAATCTTATTCAACTTGATATTTTGTGGTTTCTGAATGATTTTATTTTATTGTAATTTATGTGATAAGGTTTATCTTACAATTGGATGATAATATCGATGTATATAGTTGTCATATTGGTGTTAAATTGCAGAATGTAAAATGGATGTACTTTCTATGTTCTCTAAAATACAGCTATTATTCTATTTGATGCAAGAAGAAGGCTCAAAACAGGTTTCTTTCTTTCTACTCTTAAGCGGTATTTGAATTTTTCTTTCTTTCGTATAATAAATTATTTTTAAATTTTTTTATACAATAGGTTTGTGAGAAAAATTTTATATAGGATGAGTAACAAAGTCATATTAATAGGAGAATGTCAATCCGAAACTCAACCCGAGCCCGAATTTCAAAAATAGGGTTAGGGTTGAGATTTACAAATAGGGTTAGGGTTGAGATTTACAAATAGGGTTAGGGTTAGGATTAGAGTTGAGGTAAACCCGAGTTTCAGGAGCCCAAGTTGCACCCTTAGCTATGAGGGACTAAATTATAAAACCCTCATATAGGAGACTAAATTATAAAACCCTCTCATGCAATGGAGGAAAAGAACAAGGGTGGGTTGAATTTCAACCCCATTGGTTACCACAAGGCCGGTTGCTGGTTTTACTTTTTTTTTTTTTTTTGTATTTATGGTAAATAAGGTATCTCATTAAAAAACCATGTCTCTTGCTAATATAGGCATAGTTAATTGGGCAAAGTCCTAACCTTATGTTCAAGAGGTTGGAGTTTCAATCCCATTAAGGGAGTTTTGTGTAACGGGAACTGATCTTATGCTTTTAGAAGTATTGAGCTCTCAATGCTCCCAAGAGAATACATTTTTTTTTTTAGTTTTTTCCGAAAATTTTTTACAAGATCGTTAATCTAGTTGTATTTAATATATATATAAATTTTTATGATTTTTAGATTATTTTAGATATTTATTTTTTATTTTTAAAAATCAGTGGTATTGTAGGTAATTTAAAATTACTAAAATGCTACTAATTTTTAAAAATAAAAAATAAAAATATAAAATAATCCAAAAATGGTAAAAATTAATACAAATGTTAAATACACTTAGATTAACAATGTTATAAAAAAATTTAAAAAAAATGAATGTTTGCACTTGGGAGCATACGACTTGCTCTCTTGAAAAACATTGATCTTTTTCCCTACTGGCGTATGTCGGTTCTTATCAGCTATATTCTGAATTATTTGTTTGATTAGGAAATCAAATTCCATCCAAACGAAAAATGTGCACAACTCCATTTAGAATGTGTCTAAAACATTCCTTCTATGTGGATGAATAACTTTGCATCTACAGATGGAGTCAAAACATTTTTTTCCATGCAATGAATAATTTTGTAGACTATTATAATATTATCTTAAGAAGGCACACTCCAAAAACATTTCTATTGAAATCACTTTTAGTCATATCAGAAAATAAACGAGATCAAATAATGGTACTATTTGAATTTTGATTTAAAGATCGAAGTAGGACTCATTAAAGAGATGTGTCGATGAAATTTTATTGTGGACTTTTTTTTTAATTACATCGAGGGGAGTGAAAACAAAGCTCCCAATAGCGTTTGAACCCCGAGATATTGTCATGCAAGCCCGGATGTAACACTAAATTTTTATATATTATACAACCCTCCATATAATATTGATTATTTTATTTTTTAATTTTTCTAAATTTTTAACCTATATACCAATTTTACTATTTTACAATATTTTTTATATTTATTTTTTATTTTTAAAGATCATCAATTAGGATATTTTAGTCGATTTTACTCCTTAAAAATAAAAATAAATATGTAAAATATTGCAAAATGCTAAAACTTGGTATATGAGTTAAATATACTTAGTAAAATATATTTATGAAGAAAAAATAAAAATAAATAAATTATTCAAAAGAAATGTCTTATGAAGTGTTGACACGAGACTAGTTCCATGTGATCAGCCATCGATATAATTTATTTAAAATTTCGTTTTTAGGCATAATGAATTTTTTCATAAAAAAATCATAATAAATGGTTTCCATTTAATTTCCACGTAAGAAAATAATCCATTGAGTGAATCAATTCCTTAGTTCATTTAGATAAGCTCTCATGAAGATGAGTGATTCTATTAGCCTAAGCTAAGCAAATGTCTCACTTAGTCTACCTTAAAAAATTCATTTATAATAATTTTTTATTTTTCTTTATACACTTATTTATCTAAGTGTATTTAATAGTTTTTCTATTTTTGGATATGTGTATATATTTTTTTTGAAAATTTTGTAATTTGGTTTATATGTTAAATATACTTAAATAAATAAATGTATAAAAAACACAAAAATTAATTGTAAATGAGTTTCTTGAGCGCGGGTTAAGCGAGAAACTTACTTCGCCTGGCTAACAGTATTATTCCTCTATATGTAAAGAGGGGTGATTTAGTTAGGCCGGGTTGTGTGTAAAAATCTCATCTACTGTGTTTACGAAAATACACCATGTTTAAAAATCCCAAAAAGTACTTAAAAGCATAAAAAGAAAAAGTTAAGTCATGCAACGCTGGAACACGCTGACTTGTGATCTTTTATCATAGAAAATAATTCAGGTCCACAAAACGTGGTTGGAAATTTAAATAAGTGATGATATATTCTAACTAAAACGAATCATGTCATTGAAAATTCTTCCCCATGCCAACTGCAAATTACAAGAAATTTTAATATCATGAATTTCGCCAATCTTTGTAAGTTTTCAGATCTAAACCCCAAGTGAGAGACAACCGAGTCAGTGTAGCTGCCGAAGAATCGAGGCTGCGCTGTGGGCAGGAGTTCGAATTCTATTTGGGCCAGAAATGTGTATGGGAGCTGTGGTCTTCTGGATGGTTGTGGGAGTAGTGGTCTCCTATTTAGTTATTGGAAATTGTGTCTTCTTGATTATTTGGTGAAGCAGTGTCTCTGGATTTATGAGAATGTCTTAAAACCTTCAATGTAACATGTGTTGAGATGCATGTAAATATATTTTAATAATAATAAAAAAAAACCGAGTGAGAGCACGCAGATCCGAAGAGAATACAAATACCAAAGATCAACAATCCAAAATTTCTGATGCAATTCAATTAATTTCTTCATACGGCCATCATGCGTCGAAACTCTTCGAAGCTCAGCACGCCATCTCCGTTGAGATCGAAACGGCATATCATGGCCTGACACTCATCGATGGTTTTCGACTCCCCCAGCCGACCCAGCATCTGCTTCAGGCTCCGAGGCGTGATCCAACCACAGCCGTCCATCTCGTACATGGCGAACGCTTCCTTCAGATCCTTTTCTTCCTCTTCTTCCCCACCGCCTTCCTCCATCTCCCTCACAAAATCCTCGTACCCCACCAGCCCATCCCCATCCCAGTCCAGCGACTCCACTATCTCCTCCGCCTCTTCCTCCGTCAGCTCCTCCCCCATCACTTTCATCCCCCTCCGTAGCTCCCCGGCCGATATCTTTCCATCCCCATTCTCATCGAGATTCCGAAAAACACGCTCGACTCTCCGCCGGCATCCTTCTCCTGCCCATAGCCCTTGAGCGGAAGTAGCAGTGGCGCCATGGGGACGGGATGATTTCTGCTCCATCCTCTCATGCACGCACCTACGTTTCTCTCTGCAACATTATTCATACATACAGCAACGAATTGAAAACGCTAGCTACTATCGGTTGCTAATTCCCGATGCCCTTTTGGTTTATATACAAGCGATTCCGGTGATTTCTTCAACTGGGGCATCTTCAATTTGCAGAATTTTAAGGAATAAAGACAGAACGAAACAACAGGGAAATTTCCAGCGTTTAATTTAAAGCCGTATACGATTCAAAAGAAGACTAGCTATCCAGGAAATTTTGGAGGCCTTGATGTTAAGTAATCTATTTCCATTTTTTTTTTTATTCGGCGACGCAGGATATTTTGGACCGTCAAACGAATCTGCACCAATCGAGTAAAGTGGAGGGCAGACAATACAGTTATAGCGTGGTTTACTTGTGGTTGACTTGTTTGCACACGTCGATCGATGAAACGAAAGTTGCAAGGAAATTTTTGTGGTTGTTGCCGATGTATGATCTAACACAACAACCACCCAACGATTCTGCTTCTTGACCTGCTACCGTGTCAATCACTCATGTGGCTTCCATGCATCTCCAAAAGCAGGTCAGCTAATACATATGCTATTTCGTACAGCTCAACGACACCTCTCATGAAGTGTCAAGGGTGGAAACTTACCGTTGCTTTTTAGTACTAAAAAAACGATAATTTGCATATATATATATATATATATATATAAAGATTCGATCTTATGCAGTCCGCTCTAAAATAGACCTTACATATATTAGATTATAATGAAACTTTATACAATCATTTATTCATATATAAATTATACTTTAGACGGTTTAGATGTTGAAAAAACCACTTTAAACTTGATATTTACATTAAACTATTTTATTACGTTGATTTTGCGCCATTTTAAGATAAAGACTACGTACATGTTGGATTTGGATAAAAATTGGTATTCTAATAAAGTAAATAATTCTAAATTCAATGGATGGGGTGGATTTTCTATTTATGATCAAGTGGGGCTCATAGTGCATAGACTGCACGGTATAGTCGCATGCACTGGATTATTTCCCATATACCCAAATTCAAGACCTAAAGTGTAGATATATCCATGTAGTTTTGAAAATTATATATTACTTCCATATAGTTTCATTAAATTCTAGACCGAAAGTGTAGATATATCCATGTAGTTTTGAAAATTATATATTACTTCCATATAGTTTGATTTAAATTACATATAATCCTCGTATTAACAATTGCGGTCAAATGTAAGACGGTGGAATGGTAGTAAATTATTTTATTTTCTTAAACGCCTTTGAAAACTATTGCTGCACATTGCCTTTTGAAATCAGCTCCGCCAAATTCGGCAACGGTTTGGCCCTTCTGCCAAGCCCTGATAAGGTAAGGTATGTTTCATTAACTGGACATGAATTCGAGGTAAGGTGTGTAAGATTTCCCCAAATTCAGATCTCAACTCTGTTCATGCAGCCAAATCACTGCTCACTTTCTTGTTTTTGAATAGGAAACTCAGCATCAATGGCATCTAGTTGCTCTCTGACGTCCTCGCTAACGTCTCCTTGAGCCGTTTCTCCTCCATCTGCTGCTCTTCCGATGCCTAGCTTCCCCTGTTCCACCAAGACTAGTCCCAGTCATCCATGGGCGCCTTCCTCTGCTTTTGCAAGGAGTAGCCCGCCTCCTATCGGTACACCAACTCACTGGGAAGCTTCCATGGTCTGAGTTTCCTCATCGTCTTCAAGTTCAAGACTTGTAGTCGATAATGTGGGTCGGGAACAGCGGGTTCGAGCTGCAGATGGAGACCTAATGGCCTTCCTCGATTTCCTCGAGTTACAGTCCGACGTCCTCATCCTCCTGCTACTAGAAGAGTCGTTTCGCTTTGCCCTCCACACCGGCCCGTCAACCACATCATAATTGCCTCTTTCGCCGTCAAATCGTCGTCCTTCCAAGCCATTGCATATTCGCATGTCTCAAAAAATCCCTACAACTTGACGAAGGATTCTTTTGCCATCGCTAGAGTCCACCTCGAGACATTTTGGCTCTTAGAGGAAAAATCGCTGCGGCCCATCCTCGACGAGTTCTGGTGCTGCATGTGTGACGCCTTTTACCTTAGCATGCCCATCAGCTTGTGGCACAGGCGACTTCATGGAGGGAGGCATGCAGCCGATGTTTTTGATAATCAACGATGGGTGACAGAGCATTAATTTCGACAGCGGCGATCCCCATGAAGACCAGAAGAACGTAGTGCTAGGCGGTCAGGAGATGATCGCTTGGCTCCATAGGTTCCGGGAATGTGACACGTTCTTGAGCTACAACGCCAGGACGTTGCTTGGTCCCAACGCTCCCTCATTCGATCCGAAGCAGCCGAAGCTACTAATCACTAAGGTGATCAAGATTGAGCAAGCTGAGAAGGCCCTCAACAAGGTAGTTCGAGAAGGAGCCAAGGAGTACAGAGCATTCCAATTCCCGTCAATCCAATGTAGAGAGTTTGAATTGGAAGCTGGACAAGAAGTGCAGAGCATTCCAATTCCCGTCATTTAACACATTTGACGGCTTTATATCTCTGTGAATTATGGGTGGTTCCGAAAGATGCAACGCTTCGATAGCCTTGGCAATTTGCAAGGCAAAGCTGACTCACCGGGACACCCGGGCGAACTTCTTTCGCCATGCAAGACCTCATGTAGAGACCCTTTTGCCATGAGATGAGCCATAGTTTCCATTTGACGGCACTGGTTTTCAAGGGCGTTTTAGAAAATCAAATGATTTACTACCGTTTCGACGGTCTTTCTTTTGACGGTAACAGTTAAGGTAGGGTTATATGCAATTTTGATGAGATTGTAATATGCAATTCGTGAAATGATGTGGGTTTATCTCCAAGTTCAGTCCAACAACTATGTGGGTATGTATGTAAATTGGCAAAAAATCTAAAACTATGGGCATTTTAAATTAGTTGTTAATTCGTAACCTAATGATTATTGATGTTCTAGAATTTTAAAGGAATATTTTTCGTATTGTTGGAATAGCAAACGCGTTTTAAAATTTAATGTATCTTTATAACTTATACATCTTCCGCTTTACTTTTATGAAACCCGTCTTCTACAGTAACCGCATATATTTGTTTTAGTTTGGATTATAAAAAATAAGCAAGTTTTAATTTAATATTTTATTAGTGGATACTTGAAATAAAAAAGTTTTATAAATTCAAATTATTATCCGGTCTTGCCCGTTCTTCCTATCTCTCTGAGGAGAACGGCGGTTCCCATCATCAGGAACTCTTTCAAAAATTTATTTTCTAATCTTATTTTAAAAATCTAACCGCAACATTATTTAAAATATAATTTTGACCGTTCATAATGAAATAATACAAATAGAATGATAATAATTAAAAAATTATGATATAAGGATATTAATGGCGTATATATTTTTAGATTATAATAATATATAGAATAAAATTTCTATGATCTGCAACGCTACATATATGTATTTTAGTTTAGGTGAGTCTAAAAAAGTCTTTTTTAGTTTGATAAAGTACTATATATTAATTTTTATTTGCTAAATACATAAATTCTAGGATTTTTACTTATTTAAGGTCGCACAACTGATTTTTTAAATTTTCATTAAGAACTGTCAAAATTATATTATAAGTAATACACGTGATTATTTTTTAAAAATAAAATTAAAAAATTAATTTTTTAAAGGAGTTCCTATTGACATGGTGGGAACTTGCGAAGCCGTTCTCCTATCTGATGGAATATATATGGACTATCATTAGACGCGTCACGCATGAAAATTAATATCCTGGGCATGTTTCATGCTGATTAGCATGCCTAACCGAAGGCATTTATTCCACCTTACTAATATCTAGATTCCTTTGAATTGACCAGAAGTTATCTTCTTCCGTGTATCTTAGGGCAAGCATGCATCCACCAAGGACAATTATCCCTTGAGGCGGCAGCCTTATTTACCTAAGTTATGGAGAAGCGGTCCAGTCGCAACCTTCTTAAAATTTAAGATTTTAACGTTACGATAAAAAATCTAATACATCGTTATATTTAACATTACTTTTTAATGAAACGACTAAGTTTCGTCTAAATTGGATATGCGCACAGACTGCATTGCTCAAATATAAATACATTCATATGTAGATTAGAGAAAATGCTTAGTATTGGAATATAATAATGCTTTATTGAATCATTTATCCACACTATAATGATATTTTAGATGGTTTAGATGTTAAAAATACTACTTAAAAATTAATATTTAATATTTAATTATTTTATTATGTTGTTTTTTATATTTGTAGATGAGATTTATATACAGTAATATTAGATAAATGAAAGAATTTTCATAATAATATAAGTGATACTAAATATCATAGATAAAGTGAATTTTGCATCAACTATATAGATGTTAAAAATGAAGGTAGTTATATAAAAAAGAAGTTTCATAGAAGCATCTCTAATATATTTATATATATACATAATCTTGATGGTTAATGAAAAATTCATTTTATCAATTATATTTAACATTATTTATAGTATATTAGAAATTTTTTTATTTATTTAATATCGTTGTGCATGAGCTTTATTGAAAATTAACACGACAAAATGGTTTAACAATAAATATTAATTTTAAAATTATATTTTCGACATCTAAACCATCTAAGGGTGTGTTTGGCAATTGATAGAAAATGTCAAGTTAAAACTTTTTAATCTAAAACTTGTCATTCTCCACAATTATCATATTTTTTAATCATTTTTTCACATTTTCTTATACAATTACCTTACTTTTTAATTATTTCTACACAACTATCAACACAACTAACCTATGTATTTCAACTTTATCCTCTTTATTATTTATTATTACTCCTATTATATCACATCATTTGACAACTTTTACTTTCCAAAACTTTTTATCAAAAGTTTTATTGTTTATCAAACACACCCTAAAAGATCATTTCTAGATAGATAAATGATTATATAAAGTATTATTATATTTAATACATTTTTATGTGATCTAAGCATTGATGCATTCATAAAAGTTGAACTCTATATACATATATTTAGTTTTACCATGAAATATGTTATTCAAAGTGTAATTAATTCGTATTTATCAAATTTTATAATTTTTATAGATTTGTATATTTTTTTTATTGAGTTTCAAAAGTCAGCTGCTGTTCGGGTATTTAAGTCGTTGTGATCTAAAATATAATTTAAAACAAATTTATGCAAATATTGAAAAATTATAAATTTTGTATATGAACTAAATACACTTAGATAACATATTTCACAAAAACGAAACAAAATGTAAATAAGGCTGGCCTTAGAGGAGATTATGTACGGCTGATTTTACAAGAGTATTGTCCATTAAAGGCCGTCGATTATATAGAAACCATTTATTATCCTTAACTGATTTGGGAAATACATCCAATTTTAGTCCTAACCATGAATAGCGTCCTTCTTAAGATAACGTGCGCACTTAGAGCTAGTTTTGTAGTTTTAATTTGCAAATTATATTCTCATACTTTAATCATAATTGCAATATATTCAAGCAGTTTACAAAGTAACAAACTAACCTCCATTGTTTGCATATATTTTGTAAATTATGAGTGTATTTACAATATGGTCAAACTATGAGGTATATTTGTAAATTTTATAATTTTAGATATATTTTTTTGAAATTTAAAAAATAACAATTATTAGAGTTATTTAAGTAATTTTTAAGGATGCAACTTAGGTAAAATATACATGGGGTACTACCAAACTAACTTGGTTATTATACAATTATGATAGTGTCATAGCTTCGATATGCCTGGAAATATGCAAATAACAGACGGATAATTTGCATTTATGCGAACTATGCTAGTATATTACCAACTTGGTAGAGTCTTGCATTGTGGGCACATTGAATTCTAGCAATTAACTAGAGAGCATCACTTATAAGATAGATGATGTAAGAATTATATGTCGGTGGATCATACTATTTGATGCTCAAGCTCAATTAAAGGAGCAACTGTATGTTTTAAGTAAGAGAGAGCTAGGAGGGGTGAGAATCGAGGCGAGTTATATTAGGTTGACATTTATTTGATCGTGATTCTACTTTTTAAAAATTTGTCTAAACATATATTTATATAGGGTCGATATAAGTTGGTTTGACCATCACATTTTATTAATTGATCTCCGAATAAACTTCGAATTGATTTTTGATTGGTTTTGAGGCAACGAGTCAAGTAAAAGATGTAAGTCAAGTAGAAAAATTTTAAGAATTGATAAATATATCAAATAAAAACACATCTACAATATATATATATATATATTGGATTAAAATATATATATTTGAGATCTACTAAATTTAAGCATTGTATGTTTTAGTATTTTACTAACTAATAGAAATACATATCATTACCAAAACAAAACATGGGTAAATATAGTGTAACTCTATTAAAATAAGTTAACCCTTGTTAGAATGGATTTTAGTATTTTAAAAAATAATTTTCTAAAATAATAGTATTTTCACTATTGTTTCCTAAATGCTGAGAAAACTTTAATAATGCATGAGAGTTATATGTATGTATGTAGATGTATCTTATTGATTTTTATATTGTTGATATAGTTAATTATAAATAATGCGACGCTATAAAAAAATAAGAATTTAAAATATATTTATAATTTTTAATAAATAAATACATGCGAGGTAAGTTGAGATACAGTCAACTCATCCTGACCATATTTTAAATTTAGATTAAAAGTTTTGATATATTCTTATTCTAGGTTAAAAATGTTGATTTTAACCAATAAAAAATGGACGGGTAAGGTCAAGAACAGGGTACTGGTTGGTCACCCTAATTTCTACCCTTTAAGCTCAGGAAATCTTTCTGAATCCTCTCTCCTTTTGTAACAGTGCTTGACGACTTGGGTCCTTATTTGCATTATCATATAAGATCTTTGACACCCAATCTCAGCGGGAGAATATACGATTAGACATGTGATAGGAATGGGATGAGGCCATAGATAACCGTTGTAGTTGCGTGTACCATGTCCCTTTAGTGCCAGAGGCTCCTAAGGTCCATTCTGCAGTTCATTACATGGACTACTTTATGAAAGAGCTAGGGAAAGTCTCTAGTTATCGGTCACTTTAGGTCTTTGAGACTTACTATATTATGTGTTAGTTTTATTGGGGGATGAGTTGTTGGGCATGTTGAGCCTCACAACTATTGTATGACATTTACAAGTGTCGTGATTTGACTTGTTGATATGTGAAGTAATAGAGGAGATCAATATGATACTTGCTACTAACTTGCTATTAACAACCATAAAGTTTAAGCTCTAACGCATAAGAGGCCAATCGTTTGGCCCACCATGTTTGGCCAAGATGGTTCCTTAATTTTTTTTAACTCTTGGGGTAAGTTTGGAATAAAAAAAATTATCTAATATAATTTGAGTAGGATTGGTTCTAAGGTTTGAATAGCTATAATTGACTCGAATTGCTTATATATATATATATTTAAGTATGAGATCTTTATAAAAAAAGTATAAGATATGATCCTATTTGATTGGGATGAGTGACGACTTAGTTAGCTCACATAAATAAATTTATTTGCTAAGTTTTTGCTAGTTAGCCCACACTGAAAATATATCTTCATATGTAAATTTTAAAAAATACTAAGACTTCAATTTTAAAGTAGTATTTTCGACATCTAAACTGTCAACAATATCATTTTTATGTGAGTAAATGATTTTATAAAGTGTTATTACATTCTTATACATGTGTAAATGAATTTAAGTATTTTTTATAGTTTATATATGAATATATATTTTAACAAATGTGACCTATAAACATACTTGATTAGGATGAAATTCAATCTTTTAGATAAACAAATAATGTTAAATATAATGAATGGACTAGATTTTCAATTAAGGATCAAAATCTTAAAATTTGAAGAGGTTACATAATTTTGCTTCTACGTAACTAGATCATATAGAAGTGAGATCGATCAAGTATTATCATTTATATACATATGTATATAAATTTTTTGACATAAAAATATTTTAGCCATTTTTAATAGTTAAAGGTTTTCCATATCAATCTTTAATGTCTTGTATACGTGACCAAATTATTATTTATTTGATCATAATTTATCATGTATACTTCCACAACAACAATCTATATCAATCTAAATCATGTTTATAGACAAATTTTAAGTAAGATTTATGGATTGAAGTTATATTTCTTAATATAAATTTAAGATGATTTCAAAGAATTGATTTAAAATCAAAATTGACTTAACCTTGACAACCTAAGTGGGTGGCAACTTAGGCTAGTTAAAAATCTAATTCATTTTAAAAAAAATCTAATTCACTTTTGTTTTTTTATGAACTCATTGATGTAAGTGTATATATTTTATATATGAAGTCTTCTTATTTTTGAAAATGTGCATATATTTTTTTGAATTTTAAGTACAGTCATGTTATGGTCATTTTTATAGGTTGAAAGTGATCACAATACCCTTGTGTTTAAAATTCAAAAAATATATTAAAAACGATCGCAATACCCCTGTACTTAAAATTCAAAAAATGCATGCATTTCAAAAAATAATAAGATTTAATATATAGATTAAATACACGTAAATCAAAAAATTTATTTAAAAACGTTTTACAACTTGTCGCAGTTGAGGGTGACTATAGCCAGCCACATATCATCGCTCCTCGATATGCAAAAGATAAGATTTAAGAGTTTACATCAATCATTAAGGTTTATAGAATGAATGACATTTTATGAAAGAGAAGTAATCATGTAAGCCTGGTGATGTTTTATGAAAGAGAAGTGATCTAGCCCAAGCTAAGCAAATGCATTGATTAGCCTATCTCAGAAAATCTATTTATGATACTTTTTTATCTTTTTTCTTCATAAAATTGTTTATCTAAGTATATTTAATATATAATCTAAGATTTACCATTTTTGAATATATGCATATATTTTTTGTGTTTAAAAATCTCAAAAAATACATACGCATATTCAAAAAGGGTAAAACTTAGTTTTTACGTTGAATACACATAGATAAATAAGTGTATGAAGAAAAAAGTTAAAAAAGTACTAAGCGATGCATTTGCTTAGCCCGAGCTAACCGGATCATTCCTCTGTATAAATAAGTGCACGAAGAAAAAAAATAAAAATAAAGTTGTTGTAAATGACTTTTTTGATGTAAGCTAAGCGGGTAGCCCAGGCAAACCTGTTAGCATGGACTAAGTAAATGTCCCGCTTAGCTTACTTTAAAAAATCCATTTATAACAATTTTTTTTATCTTTTCTTTGTACACTTGTTTATCTAAGTGTATTTAACATATAAACCAAATTTTATCATTTCTGGATATGTTTATATTTTTTTGAGATTTTTAAATATCTTGATTTTTAAAAATAAAAAATAAATACATAAAAGAATTATAAAATGGAAAAACTTGGTATGTGAATTAAATACACATAAGAAAACATGGTTATAAGAAAAAAGCAAAAATAAATAAAAGTAAAATAAAAAAATAAATATTACATGGTAAGCTAATATACAATATATTGTATAGTATCATAACTCATATTTAAGATACCCTTGTCTTTAAAACCCTAAAATAAATATATAAATATATCTAAAAATGGTAAACTTGATTCATATGTTAAATATACATAGATAAATAAGTGTATAAAAAAGTTATTTTAAATGAGTTTTTTAAAGTTTTTTAAAGCAAACTAAGAAAAACATTTGTTTAGTTTGGGTTAACGGGATCATTCTTCCGTGCGAAATTATATCCACATAAACAACTTGATTGCGCAGAAGCGTGACCATTTAAACCGGATCTATCCGAGTTAAGTTGATGCAAGTGCATTACCAATTTCAACGCCCGGCATTGTCAAGTTCTTTTTTATGCCGTAGGTGTCGACAATTTTCAACATTTTGCAACAGAACTTATGATTGCCGACAGTCATTTTATTTTTTTAATAATTAGTGGACGGACGGCCTTATGCATGGATAGATTATCGTTACTAGTTAGGAGCTGGCAGTTGACATCCGTGCACAAAGCAGTCCGACATCCTTTTTGTTTTGTTCCCACGAGTCGGGCGGAGAAATATCGTATTTACGCCGTCCACCGGCTCACCAGAAAACGCCGCGTTCGCGTGCGTTCCCACTTCCCATGCGCGCCTCCGGTCAACATTCCAGTTTTATCCATTAAATTATCATATGAAATTCAAAAATTAGCAGACAGACGGCGTGGTCTTATTAATATGCATTTGCTACCAGAAACAATTCATTAACTGTTTAAGGCCCACGTCCAAATCAATAAGATAATTCATTTTTGGAAATTAGCCGGCCATTATATTGACTGCTACCGCAGGATCAAAAGGTTGAACATGTCACCAATCAAAAAAAGGTTGAACATGTCTCATGCAATTGCTGTTAACAGTTTATAAGTAATCATTCCTTTATATAATATTATTAAAAAAATTTGATGTGCCACAGAACAAATCTCTTGAAAGTGAAAATTTAAAAAATTTTTGCAAATAAGTCTATAAAGTTTGATTGATACTACATCTGTGTTCCTAACATTTGCTGAAATTACAGTTGTACCTACAAGATTTGTATAAAATTACAAGCGTGTTTGTTTAGTTAAAATAATGTTAGAATTTTATTTTTTGATTGGTATATATTTAATTACAACTATCTCAATTTATATTACAATTAAGCTTTGTGACTTTCTTATAATTTTAATATGAAAATAACATGTCAACTGGGTTATAACCAGTTGGTGGTGGAGAATGCCTTGCCCCTCATCCTCACAGGTTTGAAATAGCAGCGGGAGTATACTCTTTTCAATATTTATAACTGATGAGAGTGTGTCATCTCCCTTGATGAATCTTTTCAATATTTAGGTGGGACTTTGTTATGTTCCTTTATAATTGATGAGAGTTATAACTGATGAGAGTTTGTCATCTCCGTTGATGAATCTTTTCAATATTTAGGTGGGACTTTGTTATGTTCTTTTATAATTGATGAGAGTGTGTTATCTCCCTGGATGACAAAGTGGAAGTTTGTAATCTTTTCTATGAATATACTTGAATGTAATATCATAATGTCATATTGTACAAATACAAATAAAAAAAATATAAAGATAACATGTTCCACCTATAAATTCGGGAGACACACATAAGCTTCCATTTAAAACCTAGTCTCAGTGGACAAAGCTCCCCAAAGGAGTACCCTTACCCACCACTCCATACCAAAACTGCATCTAAGAAGACAGATGGCCCTGCATGGTCCATTAGAATTTTATCAATATAATATCTATAGAGTAGGGGTGTTAATAGTCATGGTCAACCCATTAATCTACTCGTCTAACTCGTTTATAAATGGATTATGATCCGCCAACCCGTTTAACTATTTAATTAAATAAATGGATTAGTGTTGAAATTTTATAACTCGTCAACCCGTTTAGTAACCCATTTACCCCATATAACTTATCTAACTCGTTTAATTCGTTCAACTCATTTAACTCGCTTAACTCATTAAAGTTATATATATATATATACATGTAAACCTTTCGGTTATTTTTTCTCTCTAAGTCTTCCTTCAGTCACCTAATTTTCATTTTTCTACTGCTGCCTTATTCTATTTTTTCGTTACTGTCCTATTTTCATTTTCTCTATGTCGAAAACACTCTCTCGTCTCTCCATGCGAGATTGTTATCTACTAGAGTTTATGCTTTTAGGTTATTTGCTATAAAATCCGTTAACAACCCACTAACCTGTTTATTAAATGAGTTATAAATGTGTTAGGGTTGAGGTTTTTTAAATGGGTTAATAAACGAATTAGGGTTGAAGTTTTTTAAATAGGTTAATATACAGATTAGGTTGAAATATTTTAAATGGGTTTGGATTAGAATTAGGCTCCAGCTCGTTTAACCTGATATGTTAACACCCATATTATAGAGCCTTGATCTTGAAACCTAATAAACCGTAATACCTAAAAGATTCACCAAATTAAAATTTTCAAAGTGATCGGTTTTGCAAAAGTAAATAGGTACCGTAGGTCAGTAATTATAATAACGGACAACAACTCAATATAAATGTCCTTAAGGCTTTTTTATTTAAAATTTTTTAAATCTAAACTTTTAACTTGTTTAGTAATACTATTTATGTTATCATCTTACAAAATTCATTTCATTAGAAACTTATAATTTGTAAAATATTAACACGTTTTGAATGCGAATATATAATTATTCACTTTTTCAAAAAGGTATGGTGCATGCCGTAACAATGATCACACGCGGTCGCTCTTAAATCCAGTGATTTGTTGGTAGCCCAAAAAATATTTTTATCTTTCTATTTTCTTATAAATGTGTGAGCCTTTGTGAAATTTAATAAAACTTTGAATTTTTAAATATATTTTATTTTTGAAAATCAATGCAAAGATCAATACTTGAACGATTAGGTGGTGGATATAAACGTCCATAAGTGAAGAATCAACATATTACGTATGAGGCTCATAAAAAGGGAGGAAAACAATCTTTTTAGATAGTTAAAATGTTATATTAAGGAATGAGAAAATTCCTTTTATAATATATTGGAAATGTCGGCCCATTTCGAAATGGGAGCCTAATCCTATGCTCCCGGACGCATATATTTTTTTCAAAATTTTTTATAAGATTGTTAATCTAGGTATATTTAACCTTTGTATTAATTTTTACTATTTTTGGAGTATTTTAGATTTTTATTTTTTATTTTTGAAAATCAGTGGCTTTTTAGTATTTTAAATTACCTAAAATGCCACTGATTTTCAAAAATAAAAAATAAATATATAAAATACTCCAAAAATGGTAAAAATTTATACACAACTTAAATACACATAGATTAACAATATTGTAAAATTTTTTCAAAAAATAAAAAATATGTGTATGCGCCCGGGAGCATACAATCGAAGTTCTTTGAAATGATGCAAGATTAATGCAATAAAATGTTTTTATTTAAATATCATTTTAAATTCTTTTTAATATCTCGTCTAAAATATCTTTGCTATGGATAGATGATAGTGTGTTTATTTTAATGTAAAACTTTTCACATAAAATTTTTAATTTAAAACTTTTCGCTCTTTACAACTATTCTATTTTTAATTATTTTTCTACATCTTTCTACACAAACTACTATTTTGTTTAATCATTTATACACAATTATTCTATCTATTTTAACTTTATTCTTTTTATTCATTATTGTTACCCCTATTATATCACATTATTTTCTATTATTGAAAAAAATTTTACATTAAAAATTTTATCATTTCCCCGACACAAACATGTGCATTAAGCCTCATTGTACACGTTTGTATTACCCATTTATTTTTTTTGATCTTTTTAATTTTTGGCATTCATATGTGGTCTCATCAAATTTTATATATAATTTTATATTTATATTTTTTGAATTTTCAAAGCAAAAAGTATTTTTATTTTGAAATTCACAAATATTTAAAAATATAAAATGCACATATAAAAATTTCATACTTGGGCCGATATACGAATACAAAACAATGAAACGGGGTTATGCTAGCATGCGAGTTGAGGCTCAGTACAAAAGCCCATAGATTATAGTGTCATCACATTCTACTTCATTAGTAAGTAAACCTCGATAATTTTCATAATTCATACATAAAGATATACATATATATTTAAATAAATATGTCCCTCCAAGACTTTGATTGAGGTAGTTTACAGTGTTATAGTAAAATAAATGATGCGAATTCACAAAACTGATGATATTTTAATTCTATAATCAGTATTAACCCAATAGTAGCTGGCCGCATTCTAGCGTATCCTTATAAATAATTTATATATATCAATGTTAAAAATCACTTTATTGAAAACTAATGTAGTGTAAATATTTAGTATTATTCAGTATTGGAGTGAATATGAAATAGTTGGAATTTTCAAATTTCATAATTAAATATACGGTACATAAAAATTTTCAAAATGCGTGAAATTTTGCTTCATAACCAAACACATCTAGATGATATTAAAATGTTTTAGATATTTAAAATAATAAAACAAAATAAAAACAACTGGTTGGATAACCCTTATTATCCATTGGATTTAGGGATGTTGATGGTTATGATTAATCTATCAACCTGTTTGTCCAACCCGTTTATAAATGAGGTTGGGTTAAATTTTTTAAATAAATGAGTTATAAGTTGTCAACTCGTTCGATTATTTAATTAAATAAATAGATTAGAATTGAGACTTTATAACCCGTTAACTCTTTTAACCCATATAACTCATTTATCTCATTAAAGTTATATATAAAAATATAAATTTCTTGGTTATTTTCTCTTGATAAGTCTTTCCGTCACCTAATTTTCATTTTTTTACTACCGCCCGAATTCCATTTTCCTGTTACTAGCCTATTGGGAAATGTTGAAAATACTCTTTCATATTTCCCAGCAAGATCATCGCCTATTAGAGTTAAATAGATTAATAACAAGATTAAAATTGAGATATTTTAAATGAAATAATATTAGAATTAAGCTTCAACCCTTCTAACCCGATCCGTTAACACCTTTAGATAAATTATCTTTTCATCATTATTCCTCAAAATTTTAAGAAGAATGATTCTATACATCATGATGTATGTTAGGATAAAATACAACATTCATTTATTTTTATAATTATTTATATTTTTTGATTTTTTCATAAACATGTTTGTTTAAGTGTATTCAATTTATATACCAAGTTTTGCTATTTTAGAATACTTTTATATATTTATTTTTTATTTTAAAAATATCAATTTTAAGAGCATTTAAGTCATTTTTCACCCTGTTGAAAACTTTATTTTAAAAATAAAAAATATATAAAAAAAATTTTTTTAAAATGGAAAATTTTGGTATATAAATTGAATGCACTTAGAAAAATAAGTTGACGAAGAAAAAATCAAAAAAATATAACTAATTATAAAACTAAATGAATATTGTATTTCATACAGAAATACGTCATGATGTATATAATTGGCATCCAAGTTTCAATACGTTTAACTTTTTGGCATAATAAATAAATGTATATCGATGTGATCATGTGAGCACCTTATACATAGCCAAATGATGGACAGCACTGCGTAAATTACAAAGTTTAACAACCGAATGGGGAGCCAGCAGGCCCAGCAACTTTTCATGGCACAGCCCACGTACATTCCAACCTTACACATGATTAGCATTGAGTTTTTAAAAGATTTTTATTTATAGTTTTTTGTTTTCAGCTTCTAGCACGCTTTTTTTTTTTTATTAAAAAAAATTTATTTGCATTTTCCAACTTAACCCAAGTAAATATTACGATCCTAATTTCAGGAGTGTAAATTTATCAATATTACTAACAAAGTAGCTATGAAGAGATTACTCCGGAAAAGGGAAGATAAACTTCCTTTACCGCCTGGTCCTCACGCTAACTTGAGCCACATTTCCAAATAATGTTTTCTAGTACAGTCGAACCTGAGCCGAACACAAGACGATTCAGCTCAACTCACGGTTCGATCGGTTGTGTATATGGGTGTGTTTGGTTGGAGGTAAAATTTTTGATGAAAAGTTTTTGAAATAGAAGTTGTCAAATCAATAGAAAGCGATATGATATAATAGGAGTAATGATGAGGAGTAAAGAGAATAAAGTTAAAATAGATAGGTTAGTTGTATAAGTAGTTGTGTAAAAATGATTGAAAAGTATGGTAGTTTGTGTAGAAAAATGTGAAAAAATAATTAAAAAATAGAGTAATAATGGAGAGTGAAAAGTTTTACATTGAAAAGTTTTAGTTGACACTTTTTTATCCTAAACAAACACACCCTATATATAATTATATACGCATGAGATTTGGTGTATCATTCTACTTCAGAATATCCTAATTATTTATTCATTAAGAATTTGGTCAGAAGATTACATCCAAAAAAAATAATAAATAATTTGATTAGAAGATCTGAAGAAGACATTTTCTAAATTATGAAATAGGAAGCGTGGTCAACTGAATTGAAAGATACCCAATACTGATCTTAAGGGGTTTTTGCAAAATATACCTTGTAAAATATATATAATGGAATTTTAGCATTACGGAGAATAAAAATTTTGCAAATTAAACCCTATGGTCAAATAAAATAATTTAAAATTTTTTTAATTTTAATTTAATTAAAAGGCACGCTCTTGTAGGATTGAAAATATCGTTAGACAGTTTAAAGGGGTTTTTATTCATAGGTGGAAATCAAAAGCGAGATGCGTTTTGCAAAATTTGCAGATTATTTGCAATATACCAAAACATTTGTACTAGAATGCAATTATATGTACATACTTGCGAATTCTATTTTGCAAAAGCTCCTATATATAAATGAATGAGTCAATGAGAAAAATCGCAGGAAGCACGATCCATGAATCATGATACGCTAGAAAAACCACCACAACAAATTATAAATATATATATAAATATACAGTCCTAACAGAAATTTTATATAACCGTATGCCTAGAATTATGACTTCTCAAACAATTATGACTTCTCTAATAAAAAAGAAAAGAATTATATGATTTCTTAGATTGTAAAATTTTTAAACGGAATCTTCCATTCCACAGAATTAATTAATGGGTTGATAATGTAATACAACAATTCATCATGTATAATTAAAGGAAGACGATTTCTTCCACCAAAAATCTATATCAATTCTGATCATTTGTTTCGCTGTATGCAACAAGTATGTACCAACGGCGCTGATGCAGTTTGCACGAACAATTTTTTTTTTTTTTTAAAAAAAAATTTTTGCCCCATACAGTTTGCAAGGGCTCAAGCATGAAGTTTGCATGTATATGGTTTCTACCATTTTGTGATTTTATATAATATTTTATGAATTTTAAAAATGAAAAATTAACCTCTTTATTAGCCCATTCATGTGCACATGAAAATGGGCTAATTAATTTTATTGTTTTTTAAATTTTTGAAAAATATTGTATAACTAAAATAAAAAATTGCAAAATTTCACAGATAAAAGATATTTATGCTTCGGCCTACATATGTGTGACGAAAAACAAAAAAAAAAAAAAAATAGTAAAAAAGGTCCCTGCTGTGCACCTAATCGGGGTCAGTATATTAAAAAAATACTTCAACTAATTTTAAGTTAATCTCAACTTTGAAAATTTCGAGTTGGAAGATATACAGAATTATAGATGGAGTGCCACTAAACGAACGTGCAAGCATGTAACGTGTAGAGGAATATGGCAACTAAGTCTCCAACATTGTTGTCAATATATATGATGTTTTGGAGTCTGAGGTGCGGTCGCAAGCAGAGTATTGAAGTTGAAATATGATGAATGCGAAGGCAATGGAAGCGTACACCGGTGTCATCCCATACATCTATGGTGCCGTTGCTGGATTCTGCCGCCGGCGGGGATATAGACGGCTTTCGCTGATCCCATTCAGCTCCGGCGGCAATCGGAGATTCCGTGTCGCCGGACTTGCAGTCCTCTTCTCTCGGCCGGGTGGAAGAAGAATTCAGTAGATCTAGTACTGTTGTTTGTTGTGCTGACTTTGAGTTTGTTTGTTGTTTGTTTGGTACTTAAAATTGTTGGATCGTTACATACTGTTTGTATTCTATTAATGTGAGATCAGAAGGTCGAGTATGTTGAGAGTTGGATGCTCTTAAAACAAAATATTGTTTATAAAAAAAAATACAACAAAAATAATACACCCAAAATAATTTGGACACTTTATAGGCTCCTACTATTAATACAAGCACTACCCATACAAATATTCCCTTCCTTACAATCACTCCGACTTACATAAAAAACACCCACAAATTTACACACACCCTTTTCTCTTTCGTCGCTCACCTGCTACTGTCTTCGCTTCTTTTTCTATTCGAAAGGGGGTTGCCCCTTTATATAGCCGAGCGTCG
>JAXCLR010000081.1:26076472-26092421 GCA_035584095.1 Annona squamosa
TATAATATTTTATTATCTTATTCGGCGCCGATTGCTTTTTTGTTTGTTTTGTTTATTCGGTGCTGACTTTTTTAATTGAGTATATATGAATAATCACTCCCATTTTTAAGGTCTTAATTGCTGCTGTTCTTAGTGCTGGTTTCAGTTTGTGTGTTGTTTGTTTGGCACCTATCGTTGGATTGTTGCATGCTGTTTGGTTTCTATTCACGTGAGACCATCAGGTCGTATGAATGAGTTTTGATTATATGAAACTCTTTTTTCTATATAACTGTATTCGTATTTTATACCTTGATTATTCATAAAAGATTTGCTCTATTCTTTACATTTAGCATTATGTACATTATTATAAATATCAAGTATTATTATCAATGGAATAAAATGCTGTAATATTAAATATTGATCTTAGATTTAAATTTTTAACAGTTAAACCATCTAAAATATCATTATTAAATAAATAAAAAAACTTTATAAAGTTTTTTTACATTTTAATACATATATGGATATATATAAATATTTTTCTATAGTTTACACATAAATATATATGACTTGGAGTAAATGTGGGATATGCTCATATTGTTGGGATTTTCCATAATCAAAGTAAAAGATTTAATTTTTTTTTATCACTTACCGTCGAGCATTTGTAACTTAATTAGCGGCTTGTATTGCGTTTTTCCCACATAACTTAAGTTCGAAATTTGCCACTTGAACATGCTGGGAGAAGAAACTTATTTTTTTATTCGCATTTTTTATTTTTATTAATTCTTGTCTTTTGTTTTCTAGTATCTGCACCAATACCTATTTAATTGGAAAAAAACTTGATTTTTTAACTAAATAAATGATGTTAGATATAAATTACGGAGACGAATTTTCATCAATTATTAAAGTAAATGTAGAGGGCTCCATGCTTACATAAATACGATTATTATTATTTTTTAATGTCTGTATAGAAGCTAACTCTTTAGTCCCATTTTGAACCCGAGATTTCTTACATTACAAGTGGGCACACACCATGTTAACTGCTCGAACATACAATTGAGTCATTTCTCTTTCTTACTTGGGATTGTGACAAAACTTTTTTTTTTTATGAAAGGAATAACTCTACCCCGACCCCCCCCCACAACATTTTGAAAAGGGTTCGGGATAGAGTAATACACAGGGTTCATTACCAAAGAATTGTCTGCACAAATTTTTTCAAAAATAGCTTGTGGGGGGTTTCCCCACCAGGACATATATTCCCTAGCAGAAACAGAAATGAGGTCCGCCAAAGCATGAGCCATCGTGTTCCCCTGCCTCAGGACATGGTGAACCGAGAGATGAGTATTGGCTTTGAGAGTTGATCTGATCTCGGTGATCATGTGACCCACAAGTGAGGAGATGTGGCTGTCATCGGACAAGTATGTGCATAGAAGAAGCGAGTTGGACTCAATCTGGACAGTACGGAGCTTAAGGTGGAGGGCCCACCGAATGTCGAGAAGAAACGCTTTTGCTTCCATAGTAAGAGGCTCCCCCCCTTCCGTCTCCATCCACGGGCAGCAATAAAGTGGCCGTGGGAATCCCTGATAACGGCAGTGAGGCTTGAGACTCCCCGACCCTCCGGACATCGGGAATCCACGTTGATCTTGAAGACTCCACTGGTGGTTTAGTCCATCTAGGAGCAAGTGGAATGTCCAAAGCGTCAGCCTGATCTAGGCGCCTTACACGCCTCAATTGCTCGATGTATTCCATGCACCATGGAAGGATGTCAACGAACACAGGTTGGGCCCCCTCAGCCTTTAGTTTGTTTCTCATAAACCAGACTCGCTAGCAGAAGACAATGAAAAGGGCCAACTCGTCACACCTATTTTTTGCAGCTAGGAGACACATAATTTCCTGCACCGAGGACGACAACTGGCTGGCCGGAACAAACCTTCTAGCTATAGTTGCAATGCTGGCACAACACAAGAATAAATGATGCGCGTCCTCGATCTCCCCCGAGCAAAAGAGACAATGAGAATCTACATCAATAACCCTCATCGAGAGATTACACAGAGTTGGAAGAGCATCCTTGAATAGTCGCCACCTAAAAATTAAGATCTTGCTCGGAAGCCTTGTCTTCCAAATAGCCCTATAACAGCTTGAGGGAATAGGGGTATCATTTACCGCCTTTAGCCATCTGTGAGCTGACTTGACAAAGAAATGACCGTTCGCCACATTTTTCCAGAAGATGCAAGCCCCTTCAGGATGACGAGGAAGGGGAACAAGGCTGACAGACTGCCACCCCTCCTCGCCTACCGCAACCATAACCCGGTCCTTGTTCCAACCATTTGTCCCTGCATCAATAAAATGACTCACCGAAACATCCTCTGGGATGGATTGTGGAAGTGGCCCCGCCTTGCATACCCCATCATTCAACCAAGCGTCTTTAAAGAAACAGACTCTTCTCCCATCGCCAATCTTCCACATGCAGCCAGCCTTGAACATATCCCGCGCCTTGAGAATGCTTTTCCAGGTGTACGAGTCAGACTGCCTTCATATACAATCCCAGGTGTCTGAGTTGGGAAAGTATTTTGCTTTTAAGACCTTGAAGCAAAAGGATGCCGAGTGCATCGATAATCTCCAGACCTGTTTGGCGAGAAGGGCATAGTTGAAAGCGTGGAGATCTCTGAACCTCAGCCCCCTCACATATTTGGACGAGCACATGTCCTTCCATGCCACCCAGCACATCTTCCGCTTGTCCCCGTGTTCCCCCCACAAAAACTTGCTCAACATCCTGTTGATATCCTGACAGAGCGACTGTGGGAGGAGGAAGATACTCATTGCATAGGATGGGATAGCTTGAGCCATTGCTTTGATTAACACCTCTTTCCCTCCCCATGACAATAGTCGCCCCTTCCATCCTTGGATTCTGTGCCAGATGCGGTCCATAATGCCCTTAAACATCCTGCTCTTAGATTTCTCAAGCCACGCCGGGAGGCCGAGATAGTTATGGACTTCGTGCCCCAAAGACCACGCCTCCCTTTCCCATACACTCATGTTGGAGCTGAAGAATAACGATGTTTTGTCCACATTCACCACCTGGCCAGAGGGAGCAGAATAGATCCTGATAATTTTCAAGAATTGCTTGATTTCCATATCATCCGCCCTAAGAAAAATGAGAGCATCGTCAGCACACAAGAGGTGAGAAAGTTGGGGCTCCCAAGGATTGATTCTGATCCCATGCAGAGAACCCCGGGCCACCGCAGAAGAGATGAGCGCCGACAGACCCTCCGCACAGAGAAGGAATAGATACGGAGACAACGGGTCCCCCTGCCACAGTCCCCTCTGAGGATGGAATAACCTGGATTTGAAGCTGTTAACATTTATGCGAAAACTAACTGTGGAGATGCAACATAACATCCAGTTGATCCACACCGGGCAGAAATCCATAGCCTCCATAATCCGTTTTAAAAAACTCTACTCGACTCGATCATATGCCTTGGACATGTCTAACTTAATGGCCAGCTCGCGTCTTCTACCCCCCTTGCGCCTCCTGAGAGAATGAATTGCCTCATATACAATCAGCATGTTGTCTGTGATTAGGCGACCGGGGACAAAAGCGTTTTGTTTCACCCCGATGACCTCGTTGAGAATAGCTTTTAGCCTGTTCGCTAGAACCTTTGCCAAAATTTTATAAACCACATTACATAGATTGATTGGCCGAAACTGCGACAATTCCTAAGCGCCCGCCATCTTCGGAATCAACACCAATGTGGTAGCGTTTGCCTCTCGTATGTGCCTCGCCATGTGACTATGGTCTCTCTCCTCCATGAACGCTTTGCACCAAAGAAAAATGTCCCGGCCAACGATATTCCAATGCTTCTGATAGAACCCCGGAGACATTCCATCTGGCCCAGGAGCTTTTAATGATCACATTCCTTTTACAGCTCTCTCCACCTTAGCCATACACAATGGTTTCATCAGACTCCTCCTCTGGTCATCAGAGAGTTTCCTCGAAATGAGACTAGAAACCCAATTCACATCCTGAGGGTTAGAGGATGTAAATATTTTAGAAAAATGTGACGCTGTCAAATTTAGCAAATCTTCTTGGTCCCTAGCCCGATTCCCATCCTTGTTAATGAGCACCTTGATGAAGTTTGTTCGTCTCTAATTTGAAGTCGTCCGATGGAAAAAACTCGTGTTTCTGTCCCCCTCCCTGAGCCAATGGGCTTTAACTCAGATACTCCATAGCTTCTCCTTATCCTCCAATAAGAGATTAATCTGAATTTTGATTCTTTGGATTGCATCATCTCGCTCATCGGTTGGTAGTTGATTCACCAAAGCGGATAGCTCCCTCTGCTTCCTTTCAATGGCATGTCTGAGGTTTCCTCTTTTCAGTCTGTTCCATTTGGATAACTCCGAACCGCATCTCCGGATTTTCCAGCTCAATAACTCATGAACAGCAGCTTCCCTATGGAAATAGGACTTCCAAACATTTTCGATGATTTTGGTCGCCTTAGCATCATGGGCCCAGAATAACTCGTACTTGAATTCTTTTGGGGGCCTCCTCCTTCCATGCGTGGAGTCAAGCAGTAGCAAAAGCGGGCTGTGATCAAACGAGGATGCCGAGAGGTGAACAATCCTGGAGAAGGGAAACAGATCGATCCATGAAGAAGTTGTGAGCCCCTTATCGAGCCTAGCTTTCACCCTTTGAGAGCCCCTCCTATTATTGCTCCATGTCATCGGCGCCCCAGTGAAACTGAGGTCTTAAAAATTGCACTTGTCAATAGTGTTCCAAAATAGGTCCATTTGGGGTTGATTGCAAGTCCTCGAACTTAGATATTCGTTTGGCCCGGTCACTTCATTGAAATCACCCATTACGAGCCATGGGGAGTCGCCATTGTTTGCCAGTTGGTTGAGAATATGCCAGGAGATGTGGCGGCAATGAGTTTTGGGGTGGCCATAGAACCCCGTGAAACGCCAGCCCCGTGAAACGCCAGCCCAAAAAATCAGCGTTTATATGATGTGCCGAGAAGCTCCGAACAGACGCCGGATGATCATTATTCCAAAACATTGCCAAACCGCCGCTCCTAGTGACGGACTCTACCACAAAACAGGAATCAAAATGTATCCTCCTTCTAATCCGATCCGTTTACTTCTTATTGCATTTAGTTTCGCTTAAAAAGACTAACTTGGGCGCTTATTTCCTTACAAGGTCAAAAAGATTTCGAATTGCATGTGGGTTCCTAAGCCCACGGCAATTCCACACTAAAATGGCCATATCACTGGAGGTGGGCTTGGGGAACCCCTAAAGCCACCACCTCCCTGTATAAAACGTTGCCCATCTCCTTCGCCCTCTTCCTCACCGTTAACATATCATCCGGCTCCCCCTCACGCCCTCTTTTAACCCTGCCTAAAGCCACCACAGCATCAGCCCCGACCAACTCCATGCCCTCTACCTGCCTTGCTCTCCTTTTCCAACTGCCCCTACCAACCGGTAGATGTCTTCACTCTAGTTCAGATGTCCCACCACAATCCCCCCCCAGGCTTCCTATGTTGTGTGAGAAAACCCCCCTTATTCCCCCCCTTTAGCTAGCACCTCAACTTCCACCAGCCCCTTGTCCCCCTCCTCCCTTTGATTCTCATCATACCCTGTCCCCGACTTAGTGTGCCGCCCGAAGACGTGATCGGGACCTGCCCAGGTTTGAACCAACTTCCCCTTGCCTGTCTCGGTCTTCAACAAGCCTGCCTCCACATTTCCGTCAGCTTCCCCCACCCTTCTCAGACTTGGGCTGCCAATCTTCCACCCCCCGCTGGGATCCCCTACATTTCCCCCCTCTTCCCACACTAGGAACAACTTTTGGATGACCGTTCCTTGGGTAGAACCCGAGACAGCAGGTTGCATATTGGAGCACGCTGATTGCCCCCCAGTCTGCCCCCTTCCGACCCCCACAGCCTCCGCATCCCCCCGTTTTGCTTCCTCTTGATCATCTCTGCCTTGACTGTCGCCCCCGTCCGAGCTCCCCATTTAGTCATTCGCCCTCCCAAAACCAGCACTCACAACATCCAAGCTCCTCAACCCAGACTCTGCCTCCTCCCGTTGCCACTGCTTGCCTAGGTATTTGACTGGCGCTGATATGAATTCAGAACCCATCACCCCTCTCAACCTCATCGGCCTAACTCCCGCCCTCAACCAGCTGCCATAGGGCATATCAGCCTCAACCAAACACCTCTTCTTCATCAGGATTGACCTGCAGTCTTTATGGGCGTGCCCAATGATACAACACAAATAGAAGAAGATGGGAAGTTTCTCATATTGGAAGCTAATCCATCTCCTCTGTTGATCCCTCACTCTAATGAACATGCCACGACGTAGTGGTTTTCTGCAATCCAGCACCACCCTAAGCTTGACTTTAGCCTCCGAGCCTTTAATCTCTACCACTTCATCGAATGTTTTGGCTACAATCTGGCCCAGGCAACTTCTGTCGACAATGTACGAGATGCCCTGTATTTGCACCCACAGTGGCGTTTTGACAAGTAGAATCTGTGCATAGTCTAACTCCTCCCGTAGTTCTTTTAAGATGATCAGGTTCTGATCGAACAACCAAGGGCACCCCTCCATTACTCGGTTTCTGTCTTCAGATTCAGAGAATGAGGCCTTCAGCAGATTCTCCCTGACCTCCGTAAAATGAAGGTTCCCTTTCGTCCTCCAGAGCCTGCGCAGCATCCCTTTGAAGTATTCTTTGTTGTATGATTTCGTTGACCAGAGTGTGCACAGAAGGGCAGGCTCCTCTCCCGATTTGACCTTCTTGATCGCATTGCCTCAATGGATAGAGTCTGGAGTTCGACCTCCAGCAGCTCCTCAGTGTTGAAGTTCATTTTCCCTGTCCGTTCATCCGGCTTCTCCTCAGTAATGTGCTTCCATAGCAACGATCCTGCTGTCTGGGCCGTTTCTGGCCAATCCGTCGGTCTTCCCTACCTTCGACACCCTCACCCAGACTCGAGAGCGACCAGATCGTCTACCGAGCCTTACCGGGGAGAGAATTTTGCAGTGGCCGATTGTGACAAAACTTAAGGCTAAAGCATGTTCACAGATGGGATCATCCCATTCTAGGATGATCCTGGAATAGAATATATTATTTTTAAATATAATTTTTATTTAATTTCAGTATACTTTTTTCTATCTCAATACACTTTCATCTTAAATTTTCATCCCATCAACCGAATTTTCTAAGATCTTTATTATAGATTCGTAGATTTGGTATATCAAAATTTGCTTAATTTGTACTTTGACCCATGAATTTCATTTTTGCTGCAAATGACTTTAAGTTTCGTACTATTAAATATTGCTAATTTAAGTTCGTCAAATTTACACCTTTTGACCATAAAGCTTGGTATTATACTAAAGAGCTTCAAGTTTCAATATTTACGTATTTTTTGCTAAGGCATTTTGTTATTTTTTCATTAAAAATAAATATATTTAATTTTTTCCTTTCCAGAACTCTGGGACATTATTTAGGGTAATTTGCAAAAACAACTACTTAGTTTGACCATATAATAGATGTACCCACGGAGTTTTAGAAACAATAAACAACCTTACATAGTTCACCAATAATTGCAAATATACTCATGTCATAATTATGACGCTATTACTGCATTGTCAAGATGTGAGTATATTTGCAAAAATATACAAATTATATAGGTATATTTGCAAAAATTAAATATACTCACTTGATTTTTGAAATTACAAATATACTTATGTAGTTTACATATCTTTGTACATATGCTCAAGTTATGACAATGCAATAACAACATCATTATACTCATGTCATAATTATGACACCATTACTGCATTGTCAAGATGTGAGTATATTTGCAAAAATATACAAATTATATAGTTATATTTGCAAAAATTAAATATACTCACTTGATTTTTGAAATTACAAATATACTTATGTAGTTTACATATCTTTGTACATATGCTCATGTTATGACAATGCAATAACAACATCATAACAGTGTGAATATATTTACAATTATAGTCAAACTATATGAGATAATTTATAATTTCTAAAACTATGCAGATATATTTACACTTATGTCTAAACTAAGTGGGTGCATTTGCAAATCACGTATTATTTATATGAAGTCATTGTTCGCATTTTTATTTAAACAGACTGACGTTGCTTTTATCATATAGGTGTGAACGCATAAGGGAAATAAAAAAAAATTTTAAATATATCTATTTACATAGAAGATAACAGAATATCTTGTCGAAAAACTCTAATAAAAAAATTTCTTGAACCAGCGATACATGCCACTAGATTTTTTTTTTTTTCCCTTGGGAAATGACCCCAACGCTGTAACTGCCCTCTTCCTTTAGCAAGGCAACGCATTGGAAACCAAAAAAAGCAAAATATCGTAACTTGAAACCTCCGTCGTACGAAACTTGGAGGGCCAGAAAGTGAAAATTTGACCTTCCAAAAAAACAGTGAAATTTTGGTAAACGTAGGGTACCCATTTGCAAATATTCTGACACTTGAAGTCAAATACCTTAAATACGAAAATTATGTCAAAAAGTGCAAATTAAGAAAACTTGAGATACAAATATGCAAATCTTCCGAAATTGCTAAGTTTTTGTCGTCGGCGTCGTCGTCGTTGTTGTTTTTTATATAAAAAAAACATATTTTTAATCAATGGTATAAAAGTTGGGCAATTACTTTCAGATTTTGCGTTTGACCCTTGGAAGGGGCATCCTAAAGCTAAGTAATGATACGACAACTTAGCAATTTTTCAAAATTTCAGTACAATGTTTTCAATTTTCATGCAACTTTTTTTTGTTACCAACATACAAACCACTGTTTTACATCCCACGTGCTCGGCTCATGTAAGTCATGAACAGGTTAAGGTAACAATAGGTAGCCAAAGCTTTGGCGGCTTTTCAGTTTAATGTCTGCAGTCCTAGTTTCAGTCATTGATCAAAGATTCAAGAGCTTCTTCAAGTTGTTCGTGAACTATGCAGCAAACAACAGTTGGTAGGCCTAATCAGGTTTGACTAATTCAATCAATTTATAGAATTCTAGTCCTAGTTTCAATCCGTGATCAAAGATCCAAGAGAGATAACTAGTGTCAATTTCAAGTAGAGGCCTGATCATTTCAGATGGGCCTCATTTGAGACAGGTCTAAAACACATATTCTTTTAATTTTTTTTGAAATTTTTTTTACAAAATTGTTATTCTAATTATATTTAATTTATGAACCAATTTTGAAGATGTGTATATAGTTATTTTAAGTTTTTAAACATAAGGGTATTTTAATGATTTTAAATTATTAAAACATGACTAAAATACTCATATATTTAAAAATCCAAAAATAAATATATATACATTTTCAAAATTAGTAAAAATTGATTTATAAATTAAACATAACCAGATTAACCATTTTGCAAAAAAAATTTTTAGAAATATGTTTTCGTACGGATCTGAAATGATCAATTTGCTTTCAAGTAGCTTATGGAGTATGCACCAAACAAAAGTTGGTAGGCCTAAATTTCGCATGTTTTTGTTCAGTTCAAACACTTTGTAGTTCTAGTTTCAGTCATTGATCCGAGATCCAAGAGAACATATTAATTGTCAATTTCAAGTTGTTTATGAACTATATGCGCCGAACAACAGTTTGTAGGCCTAAGGTTGGAAGGTTTGCTTAGTTCAAATAGTTTAAAGTTCTGGATTCAGCAATCGAACAAAGTTGCAAGAGAACTCCTATAAAAAGTTAAAATTGCTGTTTCTACTGATAGATCAGAGAGAGAGAGAGAGCTACTAGGGATGAAGTTTTCTCTAAATTTAAATGATGCATTATGACATTCCAAATGTAGTAAACATTGTCAAAAATGGAGGAAATACTTACCCTGTTAGCTCTAATTCCCTTTTGTTAATTTCACAGGTGTATTCAGGGATAGTATACTTTTCTGTAACACCAGCAGGTTTCACCCCGCTGCATATATACGTACTTTGTCTGAGGATTGTTCATGAAGTGGTGGAAAGAATTGACATTGCTGAGTCGACATTGCATAGCATGTCTGCCATTATCGACCTTAATTTCTTCTGATTTTCAGGTCGCAACAATACCTAAAGTGGCAGGCTCCACTACTACTTGAGTGATATTTGGACATGTATTCTAGCCAATGAAATCTGTACATGTTATGGAGAGCAGTCCCTTTCTGTCAATTTGTTCACAATTTAGGTGTTAAGCACAAGGATTGTTTGATCTAAACCTCTCTGACATGCCACACATAACAGAAGCCAGTAAACGGATATATAGAACTGGATTAAAAATTACAGCAGGATTTGGCCCATGACAAAGAAATGCGAATTAAATTGAATTGAAGAAGCTGATTTACTGTAATCAAGCCTTAATTATGATGAAAGTTCAGAGAAAGATATAACTCCAGAATGCTTCTTTTTCTCATGCAGACTAACAAGGTAACCTGCACATATTTCTTTTTGCTGCTGATCAACAAGGCAACTGTTTCTGTTCAATTGAATTTCTAAAACTGCTGGTACTGCCTTAGTTCTTTACTCTGTCGATAATTTAGTACCACAATTGCTTTTGAGTTTTGACTAGCTGAAGTGCATGCTGCTTACCTTTGGATCACTTTGCATGTGATAGTATGATGAACTGCAAAAATCCGTTTAATCAGAGTTATAGTAGAACCAAGAAACCATAAAGTGAAGAATTATTTCTCAAACTCACATTAATTGCAAAATCAACAAGAAAATTATTAATATTTGCAATAATGCAATTAGATCCAGCTCAAAATCAATCCAAAGGGGGGCCCAAGTATTTGAACTACGCAACTAACGTGGTAGATTCTAATCTTTAGTTTACACGTCATTGGTCATGTTTAACTATCAAAATACAACTGTCTACAAAAGCAAGGAATACTTGTTATTGATTGATTTCTTTTTACTTGAATTCAGATTTGGTAGAACTTTCACATATCGACATTTGCTCGCCAGGTAGTTCTTCCACCAATCTCGCTAGAGACTCCACAACTTCTTCAGCTGTTGGCCTTGAAGATGGATTGTCTTCAACGCAGGAATTAGCTAGCTTGGCTACCTTCACTGCAGCTTCCAATGAGTAGGCATCTCCAATTGCACTGTCCATCCATTCTCTCAGCTGTTCTGTATTCGCGGATTGCAATATGTTTTTTATCTGCTGGGAGAGAAGAATGCTCCCGTCCTTGTTATCGTCTCTGCTCACCGGTGTTTTTCCTGACAAGGCTTCTAGCAATATCATCCCAAAAGCAAAGATATCGATGTTTGGAGAGATAGTTCCATGCTCCAAATACTCTGGTGCTAGATAACCCCTGTTCCAAGATGCAGATCCAGTCGAGAGAGTTTTTGAATCATCATCCGCTTCATCGTTGCAGAATCTTCGCATCCCAAAACCTCCAATCTTTGCATTGAATTCTTCATCAAGAAGTACATTTCTGCTCTTTATGTTCTGATGAACATAGCCCGGACTCATGGTGTGATGCATGTAGTGTAGGCCCATAGCAACCTGGAGGCATATCCTCAGCCGCTGGTTCCATGTCAAGAAGCAGTAACAGGATGCAATGAACTGACTCTTCATTGCCAGCCCTCCATGTAGCCAATCCTTCAAAGACCCATTCTTCGCGTACTCAAACACCAGATACGAGTCGGATTCATTGCCAACGCATGTGCCCAGGAGCTGAACAATGTTAGGATGGTGATGGTTGCCATTGAAAAGCTCGAATTCGATCTTTGATATGGCTTTGGAGGTGGTATGCCTTATTGCCATGTTCTTCCCGTTGAGGCGGCCATGGAAAACAGAACCTTCAATCAGATTGCTTGAGCTGAAATCTTCAGTTGCCCTTCGCAGCTCCTCCAGTGTGTATATCTCCAGCCGTCCCTTGCGTGGCGCGCTTTGTAGTTTCTGTTCAATGGAATGATCTTGGGGCTCCTTCTTTTCCTTTTTCAATCCATGGCCATTAGTCTCATGCGGCTGCTGCAGCTCAGCGTCGGCCATCTTGCCCAAGCTCGGCTTCTTCCTCATGCGAATGATCAATACAACGGAGGCTGCAGCAACAATCATGCCTAGTGCTGCTCCACAGAACGCAACGTAAAGCCCAGTTTTGCGCTTCTTACGCCTTCTTGAATGATTCTTCTTTGTCACATTCAGCATAGGAATGCTATCGCCAAAATAACGTGAATTGGGTTGGTGTACTTGGGAAAGAAAATGAAGGTCTGGTGTGCCAGTGATAGGAATCAAGAGAGATGCAGGAACAGGCTGACTAGTATTCACAAGGCCACCTGGTTTGTTATTGACAGATGCTATAGCTTCTACGCTGGTATTGAAAACAGAGGCCAAAACAGAGAAGGTGTCACCTTCAAACATTGGATAAGACAAGAAGAATTTCAGTCCTTGATTGAGCTGGAAGGAAGCTGGGCAAGCGCAGATCAAAGGAACCAGCACCTGCACCTGGCCGTTGAGGTGCCCAAGTGGGAGTTTTGGATTCTTCTCCTGAATTGCTCTGCAAGTTGTCAAGCCCTCTAAAGAAGCTGCGATGCCATCAAAGGAATCACCTTCAACTGCAGTCTTCATCATTGCAGCTTGGAAATAGTTTCCGCTGCATAGGCAATCGATCGGTATGAGCAACGGCTGGTTCCACTGGAGCAAATCAGTGTTTTCCGGTAGTTGATTGGCTTCGGCGATGGCCTTCCTGTTGAGGCCCAAGTAAAGGCTCAGATTGGAGAGTGACATGTA
Organism: Annona squamosa; assembly: GCA_035584095.1. Classification (NCBI taxonomy): domain Eukaryota; kingdom Viridiplantae; phylum Streptophyta; class Magnoliopsida; order Magnoliales; family Annonaceae; genus Annona; species Annona squamosa. Next base: position 26,089,217 of record JAXCLR010000081.1, read on the forward strand.
GCAGGCGTTGGCATGAAGCAGAGCAAACGTCTTGCAGTACTGGTTCTGGGGATTACAGCGGTGGTAGCCGCGATCATCCAAGGAGCTAGTATCATTGCAGCTTGTGGGGGTTGTTCTATTAGTTGGGATTGAAGTGGTGGATGCTTCTGACAGCAATCCAACAGTGGCTAAGATGAGAAAGATGAGAGCATTCAAGCATGAGGGGTTTCTCATAGCAGCTTCCATGAACACTCATCACAGAAAAATGCTAAGAAGTTGGAAAGGTGTGGTCTTTTTAAATGGCAAACAAAAAAGAAAAAAAAAAAAAACAACAGCGGATAATTCAAAAGCGTAGCCTAAATTTCTGTTTTCTAAACAAGATTTATATATGGGTGGGGCAGCAATATTTTGCATTTTTAGGTGAGTTTCAGCTGCTACTGTTGGCCACTGCATAGGCTTGACCCCACTCATTGAAGTGGCACCCCTACGAAAAAACCTCAATATATCTCGCAGTACAAAGATAGATAGCTTTCTATTATTAAATGGATCAGAATCCTATCTTTTGCTGCACATATTCAAGACCAGACATTGGAATACTTTTTTCCCAACCGAAAGTTCACCGCCTTTAGCAGCTGGCTAGTGTCAGACAGTGAAAGGAAGAAATAGATGTGCTTATTATTATTATTATTTTCCCACTCAATTAGTCAGCTGTTCGCCCTAATTGTTTGTGGACATAGTCATATGGCCTTTAGCATTTTCTTGGAGTTTGAAGTGTATTGAAAAAACTAAAAAGTTTTGTAATAAAATTTTTAGAAACCGGAGAAGTAATGTATTATGATAGACATAATGACTAAGGATAAAGAGAATAAAGTTAAAATACATAAAGTAGTTTTATGGGCAGTTGTGAAGAAATGATTAAATAGTAGCATAATTATATAAGAAGATGTTAGAGAAAAATTAAAATATAGAATAGTTGTGAATAGTGAAAAATTTTAAATTAACAAGTTCTTATGATTACCAAACTTATCCTAAATTAGATATTTATAACATATGATAGAAACAGTTTGTCTTCTATTTATAACATGTCTTCTATTTATAACATGTCTTCTATTTATAACATTTGTCTTTAGTATTTATGCCTTGTTTGGCCACATGGGTAATTTAGTTGCCCTGCTCATGGATCATTGCTTTTAGGAATTGGTAAGTGAGAATAACTTTTTTGAGAAAACTACTCCCTTGCTTCTAAGATTTATCATTAATTCCTAATATATTCATAACATTTTATAATTTTCTCTCATATTCATAATGTTTTACTTTAAATTCCTATCATGCAATATAGTCAATGCAACGTTATTTGTTTTACCGAAAAGATGATTTTACTCATCCAAAATTTTTTTATTGAATCAATTTAGCCTTAATATAACTCAATGAATTATGAAAAATCATTAATTTGTCACATCAAATGATTCAAGAGTTATGTTAGGGTTTAAACTGTTTCTATCACGTACAGACTCAAAAAAGTAACAATTCGGCCTGACACACAAAACACATAGACTTATAAATCGATTGTTAGGCTTGTGGGCTATGAGCCTCACAATTTGATTTTGTTCGCTTTAGACTTGTTGCTTAGCTGCACAATTTAAAACGTATCACACAATGTTTAACTTGAGATATACTTATAAACTATTACGAACTTTCTTCCATTTTGGATGTGGGATTCAGTTATGGGATTCTGGCTGTAGTCCTGGCAATTATTGATTCAACTCTCCAAATTACATCTATAAGAGAGAGAACTTTTTTATACCACTTGTCATATACAGATCCAGAAAGGTAATCGTTGGGCCTGACACTTATAATACACACACCCATAAAATGACCGTTAGGCATGTAGGCTATGGGTCTCATAATATACTATTGTCAGCTTTGGCCCGACAGCTCAGCCTTATGTTTTTAAAACACGCTATACTATGTTTAACTTGAGACCCATTTATAAATTACTAGAAACTTTATCTACTTTTCGACGTGAGATTCAGTTTTGGGCTATTATAGTTTCAATTAGAAAAGAGTTATATTAGGATTGAATATTTTCAATTAAAGAAATTTTAGATAGGAAAAAATATCTTTTCCATAAGGTGTATATAGTTGTGTTATTGTTGGAATTTAGGATAAAACGTTATGGACAAGAGAGCAATTTGTGAAATATTGTTGATATGTTATAAATAGAAGACAAATGTTGAAGGTATAAGAAAAATTTTTCCTTCTTTAAACTAGAAAATGATGTAATATGATAGAGATAAATTATAAATAGATATTGTAATTGGGTGAAAAAATAATCAAAACATAGAATTTGTGAAAAAATAAGGTCGTTAAAACGATCGAATCAAAATAGAAAAGATATACATTTGCATGGATTGATGTATAAAAGTAGCACAACCACCAAACATCTTTTTACTTTTTCTTGTAGAAAAACATTAGTATCAAGCTTGACGTGCATCAAATTAAATGCAGTGAATTTTAAATTTATTGTTGCTTATGCACATATTTAATGTTTATAAAATTTAGTTTTTTTAAAAATTAGATAATTTTAAATGCAATGAATAGATCTAGTTTTGGTTGAATCATCAAATGACGTCAAAATAGGGGTGACATACTGAAATTATCAATGGTATAGACACCACTGAAGTATTTCCCATTTATATGATGTATATGTTTCATATAGTACGTTATATTCCAACGCCTCCTTATCAATTCCAATACCGTTGGAAAATAATTTCTCAAAATTCGTAAAGGTCTTTCGCCAAATAATCCTTATAAATAAGTACTATTTGTATTTTAACAAGTACATCTTTGTATTCTGCAAAATAAACCCTATAACAAACCTTCTTAAAACAAACCTACGATGGATGCATGTGAAGTAACGTCCAAGTGGAAACTAATGCCCTTTTTTTCTTTTCTGCAAAATTGTAAAAACTCATAAGGTTTATTTTGCAATATGAGAGAAAACAGTGCTGTGTACAACTTAATTTTGCTTAAAGGTCTACCTTGCAAAAACCCTAGATTCCAAACAAACTTTGCTTCACAGGAAGAACATGAATGGGTGGAAGAGTTTGTTAAGGAGCAATTAAGAGACAAGACTGACATGAGTGCGTGGAAAAATAGGAAACGGTGCGACGAACGCATGACATGGGATCTTACCATCGAATTTGCATCATCCAAGTACGATATA
>JAXCLR010000081.1:26092437-26106613 GCA_035584095.1 Annona squamosa
GAAATACTAGGATACAATCGGGTCTAACCTGGTTAGATGGAGTGGTAAGCTGCTTCCACCGCCTTTTCAACTCTTCCCTTACTTTTTATTCTTGTATTTTAATTATTTTTTATGTAGCTATTTTATTTATTTTTATTTTATCGTTGTCATATCAAATCATATTACTCCGGAACGGATGAAAAAAGTATTTCCTATTATTCTTCATGACTTCCTTTTATATCCATCGATCGTATGTTTCAGCATCATTTATTCTATTATGTTAATAGCAATCATCCCAACTAGAGTCTCAAGTGATGCACATGTACTTAAAAATGTAAATCTTTATCAGAAATAATGAAAAATATTTAGAACTATTTGTTAATATATTGAAATATGAATCTTATTTTTTACTGAAGTAAATGATTTTAAATATAAGAAGCATGTTAAATTTTGATTTTATCATCATTTTGAAGCCCATTAAGTGTGCAGATTTAGATGTCATAGTATACATATAGATAATAGAAAATAAAAGAATGTTAATCATACCACTCATGTCAGCTAAAGAAGGAGCATTTGAAAAGACACACAAATGATTTTGCATGTGCTATGTATGGAAAGTTATACATATTAGTCTTTGTATCATATATCTAAAAGGTCCACCCATATACGTGATTATAAATAAGTATGATGGAGAATAGTTGGTAGGAAAAATAATTAGAATATAAAAGTAAAAGTGAAAAAATATAATTATTATTTGATAAATAATTACTCTTGAAAAACGTGATCCCATACCGCTTCGTGAATTCACTTGTATAGCCAATGAGTGTGTTTGTTATTAAGGAAAAATTGTCAAATTAAAACTTTTCACTTTCCACAACTATCCTTTTTTTAATTATTTTTTCATATTTTTATATATAACTATCATACTTTTTAATAATTCTGTACAACTACCAACACAACTAACCTATCTATTTCAACTTTATCTTATTTATTCTTCATCATTACCCTTATCATATCACATTATTTGATAACTTCTAATCTCTACAACTTTTCATCAAAAGTTTTACTCATTCCCAAGCACACCCAATGCCAAATATCTCCTCAGTTATGCCATGAACAAATTACCAAGGCAGTACAAATAATTAATTATTTCTTTTTAATTTTTATGCACAAAATGCTTAAATTCGATCCTCTACTATATGTATGTTCTTAAAGATTCATTCCATGGTGTTTGAGGAAAGATGCAGGGGTTGGATTTTGTATTAGTACTAACAGTAAAAATGAGAATTCATTTGGGTGTAGGTAGAAATGTTCTAGTAGGCCCGCACTAAAAGCATTTCCAGAGCAACAGTCAATTTAGGTTTTAATATCCTAGGTTGACCCGTAACAAAAAGTTGGAAAAGTTATTTTCTCCAATCCCCAAAAGCCTCGAAATGAAAAAGGAAAATACTACTCTGAGGTTGGAATTAGCCTATGCTGAAATTTCATTATTTGTTACACACTATAGTATTCTTTTAATATATTAGTCACATTCGTCTTTATAGTTAATATCTTAATTAGAAATGTAGATTACTTGTAAATACTAAATTCAAAATTATTAATTCATGGCAATGTTTATCTAAATTTTTTAAGATCATGAAATCATAGATAATGATTTAATACATGCATATATGATTTGAACCTTTATTATTATTTATTTGTTTTCATTCTTACGTGAACCTATTTGCAACCTTTGTACATACGAAAACTCATATTTTTTATAATTTCAAAAATAATAATTTTGCCCTAAAAATATAAATTTTTATGTACGAGTGAGATCATATAAAAATAAAAATAAAAATAAAAACAAAAAATTGAAGAAAAACCTCGAAGTAATACACACATATTGAATCATTATACCGAAATAATCCTAGTCCCATCTAATTCGATTAGTATGCTTGGAGTTGTTTACTTAATCAAGACATAGAGGGTATCTTAATCAAAAGCTAAATTATGTAAGCCTTAAAAATTGAAATTATGTTTCAATAATTTGCTAAATTTTTATTGAAATTTGTGGGGGAAAAGTATGAAGTTTGAAGTTTCAACATACCCCATATACATGTAATCATCCATGCTATTTCTCCATCGTTTATGTTACGCGCCGTTTGTATCTTACCAACGACACATCAGGTTGCAGGATTGAAAAAAATATAAAAAGAAACCCAAGAATACACCAGTTGATGTTTCTTGCCTCCCTTCTGCACATTCATGCACCACCGCACAAAAAGCGACAGTCTAGCTTCCTGAAATGACGATATTACCCCTGCTTGCCCCTGTTCGCGTTGGCTGGGCTCTTGGAGATTGTACGGCGTGCCATCTGGTGCACGAGACAGCACGTGACAGCCAACCCCACTCAGCGACTCACGACAGCCCAGGAATCAAAATGTAGAAATCCCAGATTCCAAATTTCGAATCGTCTTTCTGGCCAGTGGCACGCGTCATCAGAATCAGGAAACTGAATTTCAACGGTTCCGATCACCTCCTCATCAATCAGATCATCAAATAAAAAGGGTCGCGAAATTCAACATCCAAGACAACGGACGGCTCAGATTTCACGCTGGATATCGCACGCCGCTGGAGATCGGCACGTGTGCATTGTTTTTGCGGACAGAAATTCTCAAACTGGCGAAGGTCATAGCCTCGAATATCTCAACACTCTCGAGAGTTGTGATCGGATCACGCAACATATCAACATCGTTCAGGTGTGTCACTGTTTTGGATGGAACGAAGAATGGCACCATCCATATACTATAATGATAAATGCTCGGGCAGCAAAGAATCTCGATGCACAGGAGTAAATTCCAAGCTAATTGAGATTCCGTGTCTTAACTCTTTTGAAAAATACATCAGTACATATAGCTGTATGGCCCATTCGATACGCATGAATAATGGGTTCACGCATGGGAAATGATTTGCATCGTTGGGTTAGTAGGATCTGATGGATAAAACCATGTTCATGGAAATTCATATGAAAATACTGATAGAATTTTGTTTTTTAATATTCAATGGAGGGAGTCACGTTAAAGAGCATTCATGGAAGAGCAAATATAATTACATAAAGAATAATGATCCAGTGCTCCTTGGTTTTTTATTTTTAAATATTTTTAAAATTTAAACCATTCATCATTTTCAATACATTTTATTTTATCGCCCTGTCAACAATGACTTTCATTCAAAACTTATATCTTACAAAAAATAGTATCTTTTCATTATAAATATATAATTATTAAAAATTTTAAAAAGTTATATAAGATAAGTAGTTAACTTTTAAAAAATTTTAATTAAAAAAGCCAAGGGTGAGCATAGACTCTTCATACTTACAATAAATATTTAATCATTACTCAAATATAAAAGCTAATAAAGAAAGTACCACCTTAGCTCGATGCTGCTCTGGTTACAGCAATAGAAAAAAAAATTAAGAAAGAGAGTAAAGGTAACAAATATAATTAAGCGTTAAATGGTAGGTCATATATGCTAAGAACCTTTACGATATAGTCCATCCCAAAATTGGCTCTACGTCTGTTAATATGTAATAGTATTTCATACATGGATAAATGTTATAAAAACAACTCCCGAATTGATATTTTTATTCAATTATCTTATTTTTGTATGTTGACTATGTAATGGCCCCTATGTATAAATTTTGATAATTAATTTGGTTATTGCTGCTTGGTCATTTTAGACCGGTCTAAAAATGTATTTTTTTGTCTTTTTAAACTTTTTTTTTATAAACGTGTTAATTTAGTTATATTAAATCTATAATCAATTTTTATCATTTTCAGATATGTGTATATATTTATTTTGTATTTTTAAATACAGGAGTACTTAAGTTATTTTAATTTATTTTGTACTTAAGTCATTTTAATTTATTTTGTATTTTTAAATACAGAGGTACTTAAGTCATTTTAAAATTAAAATAAAATGGCTTAAGTACCCCTATATTTAAAAATACAAAAATAAATATATACACATATCTGAAAATGATAAAAATTGGTTATAGATTTAATATAACTAAATTACCACGTTTATAAAATCCATTTGAAAAAAACAAAAAAAAAATACATTTTTGGACTGATTCGAAATCCCCATATTTCAAACCGGCTTGACGAGATCACAACTCTAGGTTATTTTCTTTTAGACTATACTGTAATTATAACATATTCTAAATGCACTCTAGAGTTTTCCGGGACAATAGTAACGATATTTTAATAGAGAGTTTTACGGATCCATCTGTAAACTATCCTGGTCGAAGGTTTGATTTTTGACCCAACCCTTGTCAATGTCAAACATCAATTTAAGAGTACACATAGAGTGATTAAAAAGAACTCCTTTTACACCATTTTAGGGATTCATTTCAACTTTTCTAAATTTTTAATGTTTAAAAACAACTTACATTTTTTTATTTATTATATAATTTCTCTAAATCCTCATATAACTTTTCTAAATTTTTCCCATTTCACTTACGGGCTGCATTCTCATCCCATCTAAGGGGACATTTGGTAACATATAAGTATGAGAACTATAGTTTTTTCATAGTATTTGGTTTTTCAAGATTAATTATTACTCCATCAATTACACTATTTTTTTCACTTTTATCCCTATTTTCCAATCATTTTCCATGTCAATTACATATCATAAATCTATTTATTTTAACTGTACATCTATCATTTCCTATCAATTACATATTTATTAAAATATTCTCTTTTTCATTTTCCACTATTTCTTACGATTTCACAATTTTAAGCATTAACAAACTATCACCTAAATCTTTGAGCAGCCAAATAGGGAGCTCGGAGTGAATACCATTCTTCTTTTTAATTATTTATGGCATAAGAAACGTGGCGTGTAATTTGGATAGGGGAAAAGGGAGCAAAGTGACATGACGTATCTAAGTAAATAATTGAGAAGTGTCCGATGACGGATCATCCGTATGTCTATGGATGCTGCGTGTGTGTATATATATATATATATAATCAAATCAATCAACGAAATAATAGATAATTTACGTTGCCCATGGATTTGACGCCTACAAATGGACAAATGCTGGCTGTGATTGATTGATTCGCACAAGCTTATCTACGCTACAAGATGCCATTTTCTGATATACGTGCCGTGACAAGCCACCTCGTTGTGAACCCGATCGAATTAAGCAGCTTGCACCTTTTGTAAATATCGAGTGTGAAAATGATGTGAAATATCGAAGCCAAAGGTAAAGTTACAAAAAAAATTATAGTAGTTGCATAAGAAGACGATTGAAATAAAAATGAAAAATGAAAAAAAACAGGATAATTAAATAATCGAAGATGTTAAATTATTTTTTCAGAAACTTGGCGATGTAGTTTACCACTTGTGTAAGATAATTATTGAAACATGGGCAAAAAATGAAAAAATATGGTAATTAAATATTCAAAATGTCAAATTATATTTTTCTAAAAAAAGTGTGGGGGAGATAGTTTCCCACTAACCACTGTTACTAAACAGCGTAAAATATTTTTTAATAGATATTTTTTCACTTAAGCTCGAAGACATTTAAACAAATTTCCTACAATATACTAATACAAATTTAACAATATTTCTGTATTTATCCAAACGACGATACTCCCACACCCAACGAGAGACTAATGCCACCGACTTCACCTTATCTTCTGTGCTAGCAAAAGCTGCATTCGTCAAATGTGGGCCACGCTTGGTTATCACCGTGACTTAGGCACGGTGGCCAATTAGTGTAAAATTAGCTTCCTAAGAGGTGTGATCAAACATCCGAATCATTTATTACTCATAATTTTTATATTTAAATTGCTACGTAATAAATTGAATATATTGGATATGTATAAAATCTGTTCTAATTAGCATAAAAAAAAAAAGAATGAAATTTAAGTCGTTAAATTTATATAAGCCGATTTTTATATTATTAAACTATTAATTACTTATTTTTAAATCAAATCTGTAAATTATGTTCTACACAATAATATATATTTACAAAAATCGTAAATTTATAGAACTAAATCAATTCTAAAATAAATAATTTTAGAAATTCAATTCTCAAAAATCATACAAATAATCAACATTTGTATTACAGATATGCTTCTATAAAACCCTTTTGGATATAACTCATTCTACTTTTAATATTTTAATAGTTAATGAGAAACCGTTATATCTATTGTATTTAGTATCTTTTATGCTATCATAAAAACTCTTTCACTTGTTTAGGATAACTGTTTATGAGCTATATCTATAAATGTGTGAAATCAATGTAATAACATAATTTAATACTAAATATTAATTTTTAAATAGTATTTTCAACATTTAAAATATAAAAAATTATCACTACAATTTAGATAAGTAATCTCATATTCTAATATATATATATATATATATATATAAATGAATGAATCTAGTATTTTTACTAATTTATAGATGAATATATCTATCGTTGAGCAAATGTGGCTCTTACGTATATTCAATTTAGATGAAACTTGGTCTCCTAAGTAAACAAATGACGTTAAATATAATAAATGAAATAGATTTTTTATAAAGCATCAAAATCTTAAATTTTACGGTAAATAAATGATATATAGGATGAATTTGGAAATGATAAAATTTTTTTATTAAAATTTTTTAACGTGAAATGTAAAAGTTTTTTAATTAAGAGAAATAATGTTATATGATATGAGTAATAATGAGAAGTAAAAATAATAAAGTTAAAATAGATAGGTTAATTGTATGAAAGTTGTATAAAAATGATTAAAAATTAAGGTAATTGTATAGTAAGATATTAAAAATAGAATAGTTGGGGAGTACAAAAAATTTTATTTCAAAAATTTTTACACTTATCTAAACACAATAATATGAATTTTTAAATTACCTCACCTGTTGAGTCTCTCTAATCCCCGGTCCGTTCGTCCAAGTTCATCCCCAGTGTTAAAGTCTGAGATATTATCAAATTTCCAAATACATCGCTTTTTAGGATTTTCATCCGTGGCCACTTAGTTCGGCCAAATTCTTTTACAAAATTGCAAAACACCATGTTTGCTTGAAGTGGCGTGTTCCCTTCCATTAGGGTATCATTAAGGGCGGTTAATTTAAGAAAATGATGAAAATGCCCATATTAGTAATAATTAAGTATTAAGGAAAATTTCCATGTATACTCATAAATTTTATCCCTAACTCCACTTATGCCTACTAATTTTTTAAAAAAATTCAAATATGCACACATATTTTGTTTAAAATTTCATTTATACTCACGTCTTTAATGATCCATTAAAGGACTGTTAACGCCCGTAAAATTTGAAAATTGCCCAAATCCTAATATAAATTAAGGTTGATTCACTCAAAGTTAAAAATTTACATTTAAAAAATATATAATTTTATAGCCGCAAAATAGTAAAAATCCATTTGAATGTGAATTTTCACCACAAAATCATAATTAAGAATGGACACTTTTTTCATTTTATAGGATAGCTAATGACCACTTTTATGGATCCCTAATAGCATAAGTATAAATGAAATTTTAAGAAAAATATATGGATATAGTAAAAATTTTTAAGAAATCATGAGTATAAATGTTATTATGTAAAATTTGTGGTTATATGAGGAATTTACCATTATTATCAATATCTATTTTTAGGTATTATTATTTTGATGTATATTTTTATTTTAACATTTTTACAACAATTGAAATAAAATAATTTTACCAATAAATAAAATTTATTGTAGTGTATATTAGAAAGGGTATTTTCATCATTTTATCAAAAAATTTAACTACCCCTCGTGAAAGCCTACTAGAAGTGATGTACATGTAATTTCATGTAGATGTTTCTGCATGTTTTACAAATTTTTAAAATTAATGGATACACCAATAACTTTGCCCAAACTATGAGTGTATTTGGCAATAAATGAAAAAGTCAATTTAAAATTTTTCACTCTTGATAAAGAAGAATGATTCTATTAGTTTGGGCTAAGTAAACTCAAAAAAACTTATTCAAAATATCTTTTTCTATTTTTTCTCCCTATATTTATTTATCTAAATGTATTTAATGTATAAACTAAGTTTAACCATTTTTGGTTACATATATTTAATAAAAAGTCATTTGATAACAGAGCAAATAAGTTTTGTATTTTTCTAGTAGTCTTTGAATCGATGAAAAATATTTACATATATATATATATATATATATTTACCATCTTTTAGGGTCGATGTAATCTAACGAATGCACTTTTTCATTATTATTTATGTTTTCCATCAATTTTTCTTATTTTTATTGTCAAATTCTATTTTTAATTTTTATACTTTACCACTTTTATGAAATAATTATGCGCCATACAAAAATCTAAGTTGCAACTTAAAACCCCATTAAACACTCTTAGACACCCACATAGAAAATAAAGAGCCTAAACTTACAGACCCATGTGCACTCATGAGGTCTTTCGAAGGAAAAAATCTTAGAAATTAAGCAGCCTTTTCCACAATGCTTATAATATTTTTGTATGAAATTTTGTTTGCAGACACATGTCAAAATGTCAATAATAGAAAAACTTGTCAAAAGCTTTGGCTTTGAAATTTCGCCAAATACTTGTCTTTAGAAGATGCAAATTTTGAGATGGGGGAGCTTGCTTGCTCCTAAACGGTTAAAACCTGATGGAAAATGGGCTGTAAGTAGCCCTTTAAAAGTGCCTTAGTCATGGGCCATCCATTTCTTGAAATGGGTCTAGATTCTCCCGGCTCGAACACATGTTCGTTGGCTATCCAGTTTTGCCCAATGAAATATTCATGTTTCCTTCTTCGTTTTTTTGTGATTTTAAGGGCATCTTTGGCCATCTCTGTGGTGGGGTGGGAAACCGAGGGCACAGTTTACCAAGCCAATAACTCCCTCAATTAATAATTATATTTTTTCATTTTTATCCTTACATTTTAATCATTTTTCTAATTATTTTTTCTGTCAACTAACTTCATCAAACATATTTATTCCGACTTTATCCTATCACTTCCCACTTCCCACAAAAATATTAATTATCAATCATTCCCTACAACTACTTTATTTTTTAATCATTTCTTCATTTTTATATAATTACCTTACTTTTCAATTATTTTTACACAACTATCTATACTACTAACATTTTTATTTTCGCTTTATTGTCTTTATTTTTCATAATTACCTTTATTATATCACATTATTTTCTACTAATTTAATAAATTCTATACAAATTTTTTTTATAAAAAATGTTATTACTTTCCAAGCACACTATAAAGAAAACTTATCCATTTAAAACTTTTTACTTTTCATAATTATCTTAATTTTTAATTTTTTTTTACATTGCTCTACTTTTCATATAATTATTTTATATATTTCAACTTTATTTTTGTTTGTCCTCATCATTATTTCTATCGTATCATAAAAATTTTATACAAATTTTTTTTTATTTATTTTCAGAAGCTTTATCAAATGCCGAACTTTAACATAGGTTTTTTTTCTTGCCTTTTTATTAGACCATTCCAATTTAACGGAGGAGACAAGTATGGTAAATTGTGGAACTGGGTGAATTGAACTGGACAAGCTACCAGTCCAAGTTGGACCCGTCGACACAGTTCGACTCAGTTACATCGAGTATCACTTGATGACAGAGAAATGCATGTCGATTGACGAAAGATGGTATCACCTTATTCAGAATTTCAAGAGAGAGAAACTATACTCTTTTAACTTTTTCATTTTGTCATGATCAGTCTGATGAAATAGAGAGAGATTACCGTATATTTTTCAGCAGCACATCTTTAATTTGTATTTGCTTTTTTCATGGATGTTGTACATACTGTGACATTTAATATTATAAATTAGACATATTTATAACGCTTACTTTTGAAGAGACATTCTATAAATATCTCAACATCTAAGGGGACAAATTATAAAACTTCTAAACTTATGGACAATTATTTTCCTTCCAAAATTAAAAAGCTATTTTTGGGACCTTACACGTGCGGTACACATGTGGGTGAAGCTACCACCAATCCACAAGGCTGGTGGCAATTTGTATTCATTTCTTGTTACCGTATAAAATTCACTTTACTTTAACGAACTTCATTTTCATATATATTTTCTCCAAAGGCACATAGTCGCGGCAGAAAAGAAAAAAAAAGCCAAGAAGCCAAGGACCTTAATTCGAATTAAAAAATTCAAATGATCATGAATTTCCGATCCAAAACAAGGTACTGACTGGGATTGGCTTTGCATCTTGGACTGAAAAAACTTTAAGGAACAAAAGTTGTTAAAGATTCCCGCAATATATTTTTTTTTTATGGAAGATTCCCACAATATTATAGATATGTATTCCCCACTAATTAATAAGGAATCTTCTTTCGTCTGTTTGAGTTTGAACGGAGCAAGAAAAGCAATACGTCTCAATTTAAAAAGATATAGAGAGAGAAGAGACGCCAGAACTCTGACAGATGAATGAAGCACTTTCATTACAATAAAAAAACGAAGCATTTTTATTAAAGAAAATTAATTAGAAAAAGGAGATTTCAGGCAGGCGGGCAGATTAATCCAAGCCAGGTTTAATTAGGATAACACCATAATTAGTTATTCTAATTGCATTGATATATAGGATGCTAATCCATGATTAGAGCATTTGATAATAAGGTATAATACCCCCGGATTAGAACATTAGATGAATGGAGGGTATATAGCGCTATGCATCATTGGAATCCCATATGTATCTTATCATATCATTGGCAAATCGTTGCTGCATAATTTTAGTTTCGTGGCGTGTTTGGCATCACAAGATATTTGATTAGAGATGGAATCAAATGAATGCATCTAGCACTATCTGACTTCTATCTACCCTTTGGAATTGAAGAATAGTACAACCTTTTTCAAATTACGAGAATTAATAAGTGACATAGAAGATTAAAATAATCCTTACACACGAGTTGTGCTTAAAATAGGATTAAAATAATCCTTACACAAGCAATAAGGTAGCCCTAAACACGTTTGGTTATAGAAGGAATTCTGAGCTTTGATTATTGGTACTGACCCTAGAAAGATTTGGTTACAGAAAGAATTCTGGTGCTTTAATCATTGGTATTAAAGCCTAATAATCATATCTTTAATTTGGATTTATTTCTCAGTTGAAACGCTACTGCTATGAGATGGGTTGGAACTTGGAAGTACTTGTGTCATAAGATAAGGTAACAGAGCATTAGTTTTGATTTACCATATATTTGTTTTTCTACCCAAATTTGATTTGCCATATTTAATGGACTTTAACAGAGCTTGTCAATGGTACCGAGATCATTGAAGATTTCAACGTGTCATCCCATCTTATAATCACCTTAATGAGTAAATTAAAAATCTTGTCCATTCCTTTCGTTTAACATTATTTATTTTGATATGATGCTAAAAATTATCTTTATCAAATTCTTGAGTTTGCAATACTTGCTTAAAAAATTGTCATCCCATTTTAAGCTCGTCTTAATGATTAAATTGAAAACCTTATACATTACTTTTTATAACATTATTTATTTTGATTCGATGCTAAAATTATTTTTATTGAATTCTAGATTTAGCAATACTTGCTGAACAAAAATATAATTATGTATAAATTATGAAAAATACTTCAATTTATTTATAGATGCATTATAATGCAATAACAATAATAATAGAATCATTCGTCGACTAATTGGGAATGATAATTAGATGGATTAGATATTGAATATACACTTTGAAATTGATATTTTAATATTTACAATTTTTCTAGTACTAATAAGCAATAGGTTATTAAGCTTATTAGGTTATTAACAAGTGGATGGGATTTTCTATTTGGAAAATTTTGAATCAATCGAGGCAAGCTCGGTTGGTCGACCCTACTGTTGGTGGAGCATCCGGAGCAGAGGTCTAGAGTTCGAATCTCACTTTGGGATTTCGAAGAAAAATTGTCGTAGGAGCAGTTGGTCTCCCTTATCGGTTTGTGGAAGTTATGTCTTCCTTATTCTTTGGTGGAGCTGTGTTTATATATTTCTTTGGGGAGATGTGTATCTCCCGATTTGTATGAATGTCTCAGAGTTTCAGTGTAATATGTGTTGAGATTTATGTAAATATACCCATCAAAAGAAAATTTTGAAAGAACCAGCGCAACTAACAATGTAATTAATCTCTGGGGATACATTCATCAATGTAACGTTGGCCCCATCTGATTGGCTTCTTTTCTTGGTGTTGGATTCCAAATAAAACTAGCCCAACCGATTACAGAATTGGCTTGAATTTTTTTGTGGGTCCATCCAAAAATATTCGTGATCACGTCTGTTTGGAAATTAAGAAAAAAGAAATTTTAAAAAATAAAATTTAAATTTTAAGTGTGTGTGGTTGTCGAGACATCATTGCTCTTTTCTTTCCATCTCCTTTTGGTTTGTTCTCAAACAACTACATCAATTCTCGTATTGGTAAAGCAAATGGAAATAATCGTATAAAAAATTGTTGTGGCTCATTTTCCTGCGTCGTTTTTCATGAGGAAAGGCACTAGTCCCTTTCAACAGAGATAACACACATATATATAATGTGATAGACCTACAAATATGATTTTAATTGTCATTAATCTTCTTGCTTCTAACGTAAAGAAGCTAATGACAAAGAGTATAAGTTACATTTGATTTTGACAGCTTGACTTTTAACGTTGGATATGGAGCACCAAGCACTTTTCTTTAATTTTTAGTGTTCTAAATTTCATGTCAATAAAATCGCTATACGTGGTAGAAACATTCACATCAGGCCTTTTTGCAATTACCTCCTCCTCTGTGACACACACCTTTAACTATTTAACTACTCTACTTTATTATTATTATTGTCATCATAATCTCTATATTTAATCTTGTATATCTTCACATACATCTATTCTGTGTATTTTAATTCTATTCCCTTTACTTTTATCATTATTCTTATTTCATATTACTTTTTTTCTTTTTAAAATTTTTCCGTTTCCCACTTGTACTTTTATATCTTCCCAACTGCCTGTCATATTTTTTTTCTACAAAATTTTTTTCATTTTTTTTATCTTATACCCAAAGGATCCTTATTCTTTTTGCTCAGGATTCTTTTCACCTTTTTTAACCTAGAGAGGATAGACACTTTTGTAAGAGTTTTTAAAAAAATCACTTTTTCTTATGCATATGCCTAATTAATTAATTAATTAATATTATTATTATTATTATTATTCATGCATTCGATTAATTTTTTATATTTTTTGTATAGTTATCCTTTTTATTTATCTATTTTCTTTTTAATTCAAATTGTTACCCTGCATATCATGTTAATTTTTCACTTTTTAAAGCTTTTCCCTAATAAATATAATGAAAAAAAGATTACAATATCGCAAAAAACGAAAAGGTAATTGCAAATTAGCCCTTTACATTGTTAGCATTTTTCATTTAGGCATGCGATATGAAGAAGTAAATTTTTTTTCAAAAAATAAAAAATAAAAAATCAGATGGCCATGGTGATCAGGAATGAGGCCCATTGGATGGGCGACCCTAACGCAATCCTTCTTGGTTACTCTCATCTACGCTTGCCGAGGAAGTGAGAGGAAGCAGAGCCAAACGCTCGATGACCACTGGCCTAGAAACTGCTAAAAGCTAATTAATGACTCAGACAGGTACGCTAGGAAGAAGACACGAGCAGAATACATTACTCCTTGCGTCTTCGGTGCCCAAAACTCCCACACTGTTTCCGCCGTAATTACAATCGAAATTTTATTTTGCCGTTTTCCTAACAAATAAAATCTTTTTTTATTAGTATTAACCATTAAGGTTGTTAACAATGTCTAATTTCTAATTACTCAAGTTCCAAATTATAAATAAAAGGAAAGTGTGCACTTAAGCTGGTATGCTACTACTGCGCGTAATCTTCCTTTTCAAGGTTCAAACAAGACTTAAAGATGCATCTCGCTTTTTCTATTATTATGTTTATATTTCAATTATCCTGTACATTTTGTTTTTATTCTTTTCATTTTCAATAGTTACACCTGTTATATTATATTACTCTCTATTTTTTCAAATTTTTTCCAACAAATTTTTCCTACATTGTTTGGTAATGAACAAGGGTATGTTTGGAAAGTTGTAAAACTTTTGATGAAAAGTTTTGTATGTAAAAGTTGTCAAATCAGTAGAAAATAA
>JAXCLR010000081.1:26143971-26156562 GCA_035584095.1 Annona squamosa
AGAATATTTAAAGTGACTTAAATACCCCTGTATTTAAAAATCTAAAATAAATATATATACATATCTAAAAATGGTAAAACTTAGTTCATAGATTAAATATAATTAGATTAATATGTTTATAAAAATATTTTTCAAAAAAAAATAAAAAATATATTTTTTGACCGGTACCGATCGTAAAAGATCAGTACTCTTTACCCAAATGGGTTTGTTTTTAATCTTTACCAATCTCTCGAAACCTAATTTTACACATTGGAATGTGTATTTTATTATTATTTTTTGCATATTTTTACTGGTTAAAAATGAGGGGTGATCCCTTGCGTCCGGCGGCCTCTAACATCTCAAAAATATTTTCTTATAAACATGTAGAATTAGGCGTATTTAACTTATAAATCAAATTTTATTATCTTTGGATGCTTTTAAGTATTTTTATTTTTAAACACAGTGATATTTTCATAATTTTTTAACTCAAAAATTACAAAAAGTGCTACTATGTTTAAAAAAAAAAAAGATTTAAAAGCATTAAAAAATAGTAAAATTTTATTTATAGATTAAATACATCTAGATATATATCTATATGTTTATAAAAAAAATAAAAAACATGTCCACGAGGCTGACTATGGTAAAAAATTTGAATTGTTTTCTTTACATTTATCTTTTTTTCAAAATTCTTTTTTTCACCTCTTTTTTTCAAATTGACTAGATATTCATTCTACTTGTCTTTAACTCCAATTAATTCAATAAATAAATAAATAATATTATTAATCCTAGATTTTTTTTTGAATTCTAAGTACAATTAAATTGATGACAGAAATTAAAGGGGTAGGTCGACCATATGGAAGACTTTGGATATATAGAGACATGCAAAGTGACTTTTATGTTTAGGCGAAGAGATTTTTAATTACTTGATGAATCGGCAATGAAGTACGAAAATGAAAGGTCCAAATTAAATCCGAAATTTACCCGGCACCTCCCGGAATCAACTCACTTTGATCCCTTGCAAAGTTATCGCTACCTTTCTTACCGAAAAGGGAAGATCTTAGACTATTTTATACCCGAGCTAATCGCCTATTGACTAATTTCCAATCCAATCCAAGATTACATGTATATCTTTCTTGACTTCCACAAAACTGATTTTAACACCACTAATTCTACACGTTTGAGGCCAATCCACAGACTATTTGATTGGTTCCACAAATATCCGGATTCCATAAATTGATATTATTTATAATTTTTAATTAACGGTGTAATTATTGACATATA
The DNA here is from genome assembly GCA_035584095.1 of Annona squamosa. Classification (NCBI taxonomy): domain Eukaryota; kingdom Viridiplantae; phylum Streptophyta; class Magnoliopsida; order Magnoliales; family Annonaceae; genus Annona; species Annona squamosa. The sequence continues at coordinate 26,145,232 of JAXCLR010000081.1, forward strand.
TCCTTGCTCCCTAAGTATTCTTTTTTTTTCCCTAATTAAAATATTTCAATAAAGATAAAATGCGCCATTATGCTTAGAGTCAATGAATGTTTAGCTAGGATACTGAAGATTGAAATTCAATAGAAACTTCAGAAGATAACATTAAAAAAATATATTTCAATAATCCCCAAGCTCGTATTGATGGTGGGAAAATGGCAGGGTTTTTTTTTTGGGTAATACACACGTCAGGATGGTCGAAGGTTTAGCACGGTCAGGAATGGAGAGATAAGGAAAAGAGGGGAATTGGGTAAAATTGCTCACCTTAGGATAAGGCTTTCGTATCTTCCCATTCAAAACCTCCCTTACCCCCTCTTCAACAACGGTCCCCAACACTTCCATCTTTTTGCTGAGGTCAGTGCTTTCTCCCTCATGAATCGTGTTGATTTCCATCTTCTCTTTAGAATTCAATGAGCCCAAATAAGTTCGAAACCTGTTCAGGTTGTTGCGTATGATTCTTTTTGGTTCTAAAGAGTAAAAGAAAGACCCAATTGGGTTCAAAGTGGGTTTTCTTTCTTCCTTCCGACGTCGTAAATGAAGCCAGTCAGCTTCCACAGCTTGTCCAACTTTCGTCAAGCATAGACCTCTTCTTGGGAAAAATGGTCTATCTCTATTATGGATTTCTATAATGCTTACTTGGTATTTCGGTTGTCTAGATGCTGTTATTCTGTCGTATTTGGAATTCAGCATTTTAAAGTGAAATGTCATGTGAGGCCTTCAATTCAGTTATGAGAATTTGATGTTAATTTTGATACTCGGATTCTGGAAGGTTGCTACAGATTATCGAACTGGTTTCTTGTCTTTTTCCAACTTAAGTCTTGAAGTACAGCTTCCAGCTAAAGCTTACAAATTTCATTTCTATACTGAATTTCAAATGGAACAAATTTCAAGTTCACCTTGTCTTAAGTTTACATAACGTATGTGGTGTCCTTAATAAATTTGCAATCCCCATTTCTTCATTTGTTGTAACTCCATTAGCTGTTCTCACTACATATACTATTCGAATCTTGTCTCGTGTTCATCTCATTTATTCATCAAAGAAAATTACTTACAATATTGCTACTGGAAGGGCAGAAGAAGATTGATTTCCCAACATGGTTAATCTTGGTCAGAACAGTTGGATGAATTTTTTGCCCTTTTTCTTTTGGTGGGTCATATATTTGGATGGTGGAAATGCTTTTAGCCACTAAATATTGATAATGTTAAACTGGCATCCATATGTACAGTTGATAATGCCTTTGGGCAATGATAACATTTATCAATCTCATAGTGATGGTTAACTTGATGTTTGATCTGACTTTGTGCGAACTTTCTGCCTCAGGACATGGATGCCAATGGCTCCCATGTTGGTGTCATTGGGTTCTTTAGAGAGAAAGGTTTTGATGATGAAACCATCCATGCAATGCTCAAGAAGTGTAAGCACTTGGGGGATGCAGACAGGGAGAGAGCCCGTGAGAATTGGGCTTACTTGAATAGTATAGGAATCAAAGAGAGGAAGCTTCCATATGTGGTTTCCAAATGCCCCAAAATCCTCATCCTTGCCCTGAATGAGAAGCTCATGCCTATGGTTCAATGCCTTTCAACCTTAGCAGAAAAACCAAGTGAAGTGGCACTGGCAATAATCAAATTTCCAAATGTACTCTTCCACAGCATCGAGGAGAAGCTATGCCCACTTCTTGCCTTTTTCCAGGCTCTGGGGATTCAAGAAAAGCAAGCTGGCAAGTTGTTGCTATTCAACCCTAGGCTTATCAGTTATAGCATTGAATCAAAACTTGCCCGCATTGTAGATTTCTTTGCGCATCTTGACCTGAACAAAGATGGGATAATTGGCAAGATTCTTTTGAAGAACCCATTTATCATGGGCTACAGTGTTGAGAAGAGACTGCAACCTACGACTGAATTTCTAAAATCTGTAGGTCTAACTGAGATAGACCTGCAAAGGGTAGCAATGAATTTCTCTGAGGTTTTGTGCAGAGATGTTGACAAGATTCTAAGACCTAACTGGGTCTTTCTTCAGAGAAGTGGTTTCAGCAATGGACAAATAGCTGTTTTGGTGGCTGGATATCCTCCTATTCTGATCAAAAGCATCAAGAATTCACTCGAGCCAAGGATCAGGTTTTTGACAGAGGTGATGGGAAGAAGAACAGAAGAAGCCACAGAGTATCCAGATTTTTTTCGCCATGGCCTCAAGAAGAGATTGGAGTTCAGACATAGGCTTCTTTCTCAGAGGAACATACATTGTAGCTTGAGTGAAATGCTTGAGTGTAATCATAAGAAGTTCGTTCTCAAGTTTGGCTTGATAGAAAGCCTTGGCTGATTGTGTTGAGTTAAGACCATTTTTTTCCCTAATCTTTTGTGTTTCCATTCTCTCATATTCCTAATGCTGTTGAGTTAGCTGTTGATGAGATCTTTGTTGTATCTTTCAGGGAGGGGTAATGATCAATAACATTTTGCTTCTCACTTGGCACTCACATGCATGCTAATCAGTAGACCATTCGTTTCTGCATCTCGTCTTTTTACAAACAAAGCACAAGTGAAATATCCAGCCATGCTTGAAATAACTAAGAACTCACTCACTCTGTGCATGTGGAGCGCTAAAATCATCACCATATCAAAGTCTTCGTTGATAGTCTGTAAAAAGGACTCCTCTTCATGCGGCATCTCTGGTGGAGATCCAAAATAAGCTGCCAATAATACAATTTATTCTCAACAAGCGAAGTGGAGGCAATAGAAGGTGGAATCCCTAACATACAGAAAATGAACATATGCATTCCTGGTCTCCTCGGAGGCAATAGAAATAGCTGGTCCATTTATTAGATGGAAATTGTGATGGAGAACACACGGGGTGTGGGACTAGCCCGTGTGCTATGCCGGTTCCTGGAATTTTCATCTCTGCGGCAGCCTGAAACATTTGTTTGATTTGCCTTCTCTAATGCTAACGAATCTCATTAGATTTGTACTAATCTCTAGTTTTGCAGTTGCCCCCACTCACTCACATGTAGATCCGCCCATTTACATGTAGATCTGCCCATGAATAGAAATGCCCTTCTGATATCCTAAGTACATACCTTAGATCATCCCGCAAAATATTCATGTAAACCTAACCAAGCTTGTTTACTCTTTTAGGGTTTGGATAAAATTATTAGAATAGTGTTTTGGTACATTCATGTTGTGCTAGGGCTTCACTTAGCAACGCTGCAAAGGTCTAATGTTTACAAATTTCTTTAACTTGAGGTCGTTAGGGTAAATATGAACTTACAGGTGTAAAAACCCTGATTAATGTTGTTGTTGTTTTTCTTTTTAATAATATGTTCTTAAATTATTAAAATGTCATTGATTTTTAAAAATTTCTAAAAACGATAAAATTTAATATACATGTTAAATATGTTTAGATTAACAGTTTCAAAAAAAATCTAAAAAAAGTGGATGGATGCACCATGCTTCCGGGGGCATACAACCGGGCTCTATGTAGGTCATTTGGTCACTGAGTGATGACTTTTAATTGGTATTATTGGTTTCACAGTGCATGGCCTGCCAAGGATGATTTATCAGAGATTTGAAAGAACAAAATTTGGTGTGATGATTCAAAGTCATAGAAAATATCATGGGCAAAAGTAACCTTGACCATGTGATTTTTATTTTATTTTATTTTTTGATGAAAATGACCATGTGATTTTTATTTTATTTTATTTTTGATGAAAATGACCATGTGATTTTGGCGTGGCTGTGAATCTGTCATGGAGATCTTCGCGTCAAACGATTCAAACCTAACAGTCAACCTCACTTCCCGTTCCTCACTCCCCGCCCCCGCAAAATCCCAACCTTACCATCCACGCCCGCCAACACATGAACTTACCATGCCCGCCAGAAATTGCATATATGGTGCTAAAAATTCTTTATGAAGATTTTTAATTCGAAGGTCAACTATTACCACGTCGGTAAACCACGGATTGATTCAAAAACAAAATTTCTGTAATATCTAAAACCATTGCGACCTGCCCATGGTGCGAGAGTTGAAAACTATTTCTATCATGTAGATTTAATTAAATTAAGATATTTATTGGGCTTTTAATTTCTTTCATAAAAATGGCCACTTACATTAATATTTTTTGATATAGGTACGTTTTCTACACATAAAATACGCTCAAATTATCAACGGAGGCCACATATAAATGGTCACATAAAATGCATTTTCTTGAATAAGACTAGCATCACCCCCATTCATTTTGAGAATCTCGTATAGTTTCAATGCCAGTAGTCCTCGAAACTTGGACCACTCATGTCCCAATGAATTAAATAAAAATCAGCCAAGAAGGTGATGGAGAAATATTAATTAGGTGGAAAGGACAAAAAAGGACATTCAGATTTCCATCCATCTTTAATCAATGAAGACGTCAGAGTGGAACTATTTTTTATTTATTTATTGTTTTTTTGTCTTCATTATCAGCATAGAGGGATGCTCTACTTACCATTAGGAACAGGTCGCACTTCCCAAAATTCTTCATCAATCACCCCACAGTTGTAAGCTTAGAGCCTTTTAATTTTTTTAAAAAACCACTCATCACATGAATGAAACATTCAAGCCAACCACCATTTTTTTGTGCTTTTGACTGATCAGCTATTCGTACATTAACAAGCGCATGACAATATTATCATATATATATATGCATTTAAGATGCATCCTTCAAAATATTGAGTTGTTTCAAGCATAAAGATCAACACCCCTTTTCCTTCTCAGTATTTGAAGATCTGTTATTTTCTGCCTGTTTCTTCAGCCATGGATAATGCTCCTCTTGTAAGGTTGCCAGAAGGCTATGAGGACGAAGATGATTACACATCTCAACCCAAGTCCTTAGTCACCAAAGCATGTCAAGAATCCAAGAGGCTTTGGTATCTTGCCGGGCCTTCGATTCTCATTGCAGTCTTCCAATTCTCTCTCTTCGCTGTTACACAGACGGTTTCAGGTCATCTTGGGGCGATCCAACTTGCTGCAGTGGCAATGGGGAATCTTGTCATTTCTGGAATTGGATATGGATTTCTGGTGATTACATCAAGACCTGCCATCTTTTTAAAATAATGATTCATTTGCATTAGAAAAATTTGCATTTGGCCATTTGAACAACATAGAAATTGAGCACTCCACCATAAAGAAATGCTGCTAGATCAGGTGGTAGCAATTAGACCACAGTAACAGAATATCCAACTAATTGCTTTGATGTTTCTTCATTTTCTTTCTGTTCTAGATGGGGATGGGAAGTGCATTGGAGACACTGTGCGGCCAAGCCTTCGGAGCAGGCCAACTTCACATGCTTGGCATCTACTTGCAACGTTCATGGATCATACTCACTGTTACAGCTGCCATAATTTGTCCAGTGTTCGTCTTTGCTGGTCCCATCCTAAAGCTCTTGGGGCAGACTGCTCAAGTATCTGAAGTAGCTGGGAAGTTCTCCATATGGATAATCCCCCAGCTCTTTGCATATGGCTTCAACTTCCCCATCCAGAAGTTCCTCCAGTCGCAGAGCAAGGTCATGGCTATGGCTTGGATGTCTGGTGCTTGCCTGGCTGTCCACATCCTGATTAGCTGGCTATGCATCTTGAAGCTTGGGTGGGGATTGGTTGGTGCCGCTATCACGTTGAATTTCTCTTGGTGGCTCCTGGTATTTGTGCAGCTTGCATACATCTTGCTTGGGTCGTGCCCTGGTGCATGGACTGGTTTCTCATGGCTCGCTTTTAAGGACTTGAGTGGCTTTGTGAAGCTATCACTGGCTTCAGCCATCATGTTATGGTCAGTTGCATTTGCATTTGCATTTTTACTCAAGTCTGCTATTTCCTTTGGAAATTAAAAGCAAGTTTCTCTTATCATTACCCGTTTGGTAAGAGGCTAAAAAATTGGGGAAAAATTTTTAAAAAGTGAGTGTGATGTGATATAATAAGGGTGCTAATTAGGATTAAAGATAATAAAGATACAATAGATTGGGGTAGTTGTATGAAAAGATATGAAAAATGATTGGTATATAGAGACAATAATAGATAATAGCAAAAGTGAGATTGAGATTGTTACAAGTAGTTAAGATGTCAAATCATATAAAAAACTATGTAAAATTGCGTGAAAATTTTTAAAACTTTTATGAAATGTCAAATAGACCCTTAAATTTTTTGTGTTTCTTTCTGGATCAAGTGACTGATAGTTGTTTCCCATTTCTACTCTCATTTGCAGCCTAGAATATTGGTTTGTGATGATATTAATTGTGCTAGTGGGTCACCTGAGAACAAATGCAGAAATAGATGTAGATGCTGCTGCAATTTGGTGAGAACATTCTTTTCCAAGTTTCTAGACAAATATTCCATTCAATACTACATTCTGAGACGCAATTTGTGAATTTACATGTGAAACTTATGTCCTGTTTTCTTCGTTTTTCATGCAGCTTGAATGTGGATGGGTGGATCATCCAAGTCCCAATAGGATTTATGGCTGCCATAAGGTAATGCTAAAAGAGGAAATACAAAGAAGAATTTCATAGCATTGATCGTTTTCACATCCATTGAGTTTTTTCAGAATTTATTCCACATAATGTGCACTAGAATCTGTGAACATAGTATGCATGGAATTCTAATGAAATTATGAGTTAGTATTACCGGTGTTTGAACTAGATTATGGGAAAAAATTGGAAATCAAGAAAAATAAAACTTACTCTTTTGAACTGAATTTCTCTAGGCAAAGATTTTAAAAGTGTTTGGGTTTTATGATATTATAAACTATACATGGGTACCTAAAAGATCGACCTCTCTTGTTAGTTCTTTGCTTTATATTGGAAATGATGGCCATGCATTTGACATATGGCAGTTCTTCTATACCTCTGGTTGCAGTGTCCGGGTATCAAATGAGCTAGGAGCAGGACGCCCAAAAGCTGCTAAGTTTTCAGTAGGGGTAGCTGTTTTGAGTTCACTGACTGTTGGGATGTTTTTCATGATCATAATTGTAGCGACACGAAAGATCTTCCCGGCACTCTTCACCAATGATCCCCAAGTTATGGCCGAAGTTTCTAGGATTTCTGGCTTGTTAGCACTCACAGTCATCCTCAACAGTGTACAACCAGTTCTATCAGGTTAGTTCAATACCTCAAGATCTCTTGAGTTCACAGTGAGATTAAACTAACTGGCACCAAAAAGGGTTAATATCTCAAATTTCCCTAAACAAAAAGTGAATTGGGGAAAAAAAACTGAATTACTTGAAATGTTTGTGTTTTGATGGCTATATGAAGAACATGCAGATTGCATCAATTTTCATTTATTTTCTGGATTTCCCACGTAAAACTTCAGGAGTGGCAGTTGGAGCCGGTTGGCAAGCAGTTGTGTCTTACATAAACCTTGGGTGCTACTTTCTAGTGGGGTTGACCTCTGCAGCATTGATGGGCTACAAATTCAACTTAGGCGTTATGGTAATCTTCAACTCACAAGTTTAGATTCTTAAATCCATGAATGGACAGGCATGATTTCCGCATGAATAGACAATCTTTTACTAGTTTTGTATTTTTCCTCTTCCATCATTGCAATTTCTTGAGGTAATTACTCAAGTTCTTATAATTGTGGTGTAATTAGGGAATCTGGGGAGGAATGCTTCTTGGTTTTGTGGCTCAGATGATAATCCTTTCGGTGATCACCCTTCGAACAGACTGGAACAAAGAGGCAAGTCAGAATTTCATGTTATCCCTTGAATTTCTTATTCTTTATTGTTCATTCACTGGACTTGGATGACGCTTTTTCTTACAGGCATCATTAGCATATCAGAGGATCTCTACTTGGGAAAAATCTGCAAGAAGCAACACTAATGAAGTCATATGAGGATCACAAAGTTCAGGTTGAATTACTTTGACATTCTTTCAAGAGAAAGAAAGAAGAAGAGTTTTCGAGCAACAGAACCATAGGACTGGTACTCCAGTTGCTTTCGAGTAAATTGAAGCAGCCGAATGTGGTCAACTGGGTAGTCAATTTGGTTAGGTTTTCATTCTGAGAAATCTTATGAAGTTAGAACAATATTTTTAGTCATCCAGAAAATAATATTTTACCATCATTATGTGTGCTTAAATGAATTTAATTGGAGGAATTAAAAGGATATAGTTGGTTTCCGTGCTGAATTCGAGTGGTCTTATCAAACCTCAACATGGTGGGTTTCACTTAACAACAATTCTGCTGCAAATGTTTCTGTAGGCCCTTATTGAAATTGATTATCAAATATCATAGGTGTGATAAATTGCATGACTAATCTGATGTGATAATCACATGACCAAGCTGGTGACGACTGAATCTTGACACTCCGATAGTCCCCTCATTTTACACATTTTCTAATATTTTTTTTATCAATTGGACCTTGATTAATGTTATAGATTTATTGGACCACCAAAGCTTTTTCCTCACTAAGCTGTAAGCAAGTGTGAGCCCGCGAAACGTACAGCTTAAAGTGACTAATTGTTAGTCCATTGACCAATCAGATGAATTGGGAGAAGCATGACTGTCATTTGGGCCAGATTTCAAATGATAAGCACTCTTTTGACCATCCACCCATATGAAGAAGCTAGCCCATTCATAGCACATAGATGTGCAAGTTTTTAATGAAATTAAATAGCTGGTTAGGATTGCCCAATTGGGTGTCCTAGAACAGGACCATGACAATCAATCAATCCCTTGGACAATGCAAACAGATTACCTTCCATAAAATGCAGGTTAAATGATGCGTGAATCATGATTGGCCCATTGGTGTCTTGTGATCTCTGATTTAGGCCAGAGATAAGATGGTACCACTGGTCCTGGAAAAGAAAGTTTATGTTCCAAGGGTAAGTGGGAGAACAAGACTCATCCTGCTGACCTCATTTACTTGGGATGAGATTTATGTGATGACAGTTATCTATAGAACGTAGAAAACAGATTCATCCATACTTTGCTGAAGAACGAATAGAAACGGTGACTCATGTACATTTTGATCCCTGGAATTTAGTCTCACATGCTGCAAGCTACGTACACTTGAAGTAAGTGTAATCATGTGCTCTCCCCTGCTCCCACCTGACCTTCATCTATGTTTGGTTGCTCAATGCTTTCATCAAATTAAATTAAGAAAAGGAACCAATATCAAAAACGAAGAAATGTCAGCCACTCCATGAAAAGAGAAATCAAAGGGGAACTTGCACAGAAAATCGGATTAATATTCGTTTTGGGAGGTAAAATTTTGGAGCAGATTGATTAAACGTGTACTCTTCGTAGGAGTAGATTTTAGTGAATATGTGAGATTTGTCTAGCACCATTAGCGTTGGCTTGTACCAGTATCTCCAATATCCATACAGAATCAGTTTCATTAATCTTACAAGCCTCAGCATATCCTCAAAAATCACTTTCATATTATCTTTTGTACAATAGAAATGAGGAATGATTCTATTAGCCCAGGCTAAGTAAATGTCTCACTTAGCCTACCTCAAAAATCCTATTTAAAACAATTTTTTTTTGTTTTTTTCTTCATACACTTGTTTATCTAAGTGTATTTAATATATAAATCAAGTTTTACCATTTTTGGATATGTGTATATATTTTCTTTAGATTTTTAAAAATAAGGGTATTTTAAATACATATATACACATAGATGTTTAAAAAACTTAAAAAATAGATAAACATATTCAAAAATGGTAAAACTTGGTCTCTATGTTAAATACAGTTAAATAAACAAGTGCACGAAGAAAAAAATATAAAAAAGTTGTTGTAAATAGATTTTTTTAAGGTGAGCTAAGTGGGACATTTACTTAGCACAGGCTAATAGGATCACTCATCATAGAAAATTTACCTCTAGAAAGAAGGTATGCACAGATCTGTTGTGAAGCCCCCAATTTCTAGATGGTTTTTTAAATTTATGTAATATTGACAGGAGAATTAAGATGTGATAATTATGAAAATTTGGAATTTTTTATATTTATGAATGAGTAATGGTGATTTCTAATATATGCAAGCATAAGGGATAATTTTGAAAGTTATCTAAAAGTGCAGTTTTTGATGTGAATGATGTGAAATTTAAATTGAAGGCTTATATTGATTAGCATGATTAAATTATTTGTAAATTGTGGATTTAAAATACCCAAACTGGGTAATGAGTGGACCTAAGTAAAGTGGTTATTAGGTGCTTTATTATTCAACTTTAAAGCAAGAAATTGTGGCGCGAACTTTTTTTTTTTTTAAAATGATCCAGATCCCACTGCTCACGGCTTAAGAGAATTTGCATTTAAGGGGATTCGAAACCCCGACGAGTGGTGGTGACGCCCACATGCGTAACCACCTGGCCTAACTTAAGTTGTATATGATGGGGTCAAGGGTTTGAGGGGTGGCTTTGCAAGATGTGCATAAGAAAGCATAATTTTATTTTATTTTATTTTTATCAATTTTAATAAGTGGGGCCCACAAGTGGATAAGATTGATTTGAATTGAGAACTGTAACCTTCCTGTTGAATTGCAAGTGTCAAGGGGGTTAACCTTCCCCATTATGTATAATTAGATTAAAGTGAGGTTCTGCGAAATTCTAATTTGAAGAGGGGTTTGGAATCCCTGGATAATTGGACGTCTGGGCAATGATTTCTTTATGCATATTTCGTTTTCGATGAAAATTTCTTTATGTATATTAATCAAGTTGGATGTTGATTTCATTCCAGTTAGTATATTGCTCGAATAATTTTCTTAAATATTGTTTTAGCAACTTTTGTAACAAGGTGGTCCAAGTGTTTTAGAAATGTAAGGTTTTAAGAATGATTTTAAGCTATTTAGTTTTTTTTTTTTTTTTGATGAAAAGAACACCATATCCTCCCACCTCTCCGTGCGGAGGGGGGGGGTGGGATAGCGGAGTCCAAGCAATTCATTGCCAAAAAATTGTCTGTACAAAGTTTTCCCAAAATAATCTGGGGTGGATTACCCCACCACACAAGACCACCCATACCAGAAATAGATACAAAATCAGCTAAGGTATGGGCAACAGTATTACCATTCCTTAGCACATGAAGAAGAGAACAGAAAGGAAATGAAGAGAAAAAAGATTTAATTTCCTCAATGGTCGCCCCAACTGGAGGGAAAATTTGCTCGTCCTTCTGTATGTAATTGACAAGGAGAAGAGAATCAGTTTCAAACTGCACTTTCTCCAACCCAAGTCGAATCGCCCATTTAATTCCCAGGATGAGCGTCCTCGCCTCCATGCAGAGGGGACTCATAGCACCCCTGAGCCTCCAACCTTTAGCTCCCACGAAACTGCCGTTAGAATCCCGAATGATAGCA
>JAXCLR010000081.1:26159939-26175561 GCA_035584095.1 Annona squamosa
TTCCTAATTTTATAAAATGATTCTTTGGCTAATGGTTTGGTAAAGATATCAGCAATTTGGTCCTCTGTTTTCACATACATCATGATTCTCAACAATTACTCCATTAATCACATTATTTTTTTCACTTTTACGCATATTTTTTAATCATTTTCTCTACCAACTACATATAACAAATTTATTTATCCCAACATATATCTATCATTTCCTATTAATCACACATTTCTCAAAAAAATATTTTCTTTTTCATTTTACACAGTCGTATAATTTTATACATTACCAAACGTATCCTTATCCCTGAAGTGGCTTTCAGCTTAGGCCATGCAATGCTAGGCGGCCGAAGGCCACTCCGCTAGCATCGTCATCCGCCGCCATACCGCCGCCAATGTTCCTCCAGTGACAATTTATGTCTTAGGATCGTTACTTTTATCTTAGGGTCAGAAGGTCATCCTCTCCTCGTTTCGGGGTAGGAGATTTTGCGAATTTCAACTTTTGAGTTAGGATTTTATCCTTCGATTTAGGATATCAGCCTTCAGAGGCAAGTAATGAAGGGACTAGTACTTTAGGTATAATTCCTTTCTCTAAATCAAAAATTTTTCTAGGGAATTAAGCCTCTCTTCAGTAGTAGGAGGTGCTTTTGTTTGGGTTTTAGGCTTATGTTGATTGACCACATTGGAGTGAGTAGAGTCTCCTGAGTTGACCATTTTTTTGAGTCTCCGAACAACTTTAGGATTAGATATGACAAATCATTTTCTATTTTTAAAGAATCCTATAACGATTAGTTATCCTAATTCGACATGTGTGACTACTTTGATACTATATGTCACATATACATTCCCAACATGTGATCTAGACCACTAGTTAATGAGTAAATCACAAAATCAACTACACAATATTGAAATAATTAACTAATTTTAGATATAACTGTTAAAAATTTTCAAATCACTAGTCATATTCCCTTATTATATCCATGGCAGAATCAAAAACATTGCAAATCCACTTATGCCATACTACATGCTTTTTACTTAAATAAATAAATTGGGTCTTTCAATAAACTACATCCAAAGCAAAAAAGCGAATCTTTCATTAATCTACTTGATTTGACACACCTGTGAGTTAGTTCTAACATTACTAGCAAGTAAAAGAATCCTTTGAAAATGGATAGGGGCTCACTCTGAAAATAAATCTTGGGATTTACTTATTAACTACTGACTGCCTAGATCATTTTTTTTTGTCACGTGGATGTTGGTTATTACTTAGGAAAGATCTAGGCAAGATATAAATAGGTTCGCAAGGAATATTGGAGGGTGATTTCTTGTTTTTTAAGACCCCTGTAAAAACTGGCAGCAGGCTAAAGCCTCCATTCCATTGGCTAGGCTTTCTTTTTGAGATGGACAGCTTTATCATTATATATCTACATGATATTCAATCAAATCTTCTATCTAGTTTGTAAACAAATCAGGAAATAGCAGCATATATCAAAGAGAAAAATATGGAACTTCAATCTTAACAATCTCTTAAATCAAAGCAGAACTCCCTTTTGTCGACATAATCCCATTAGCAGAAATAGATAGCTGGTCAAATTAAAACTGGATGATGGTGGAACTTATTTTTCACTCTGAACGAAAGGTCTGAGACTTCTGTAGTAATCTGAACATATTGTAGGAAATAAAACCACCATCAACTACTTATAAATGTGTGTACAAATGAATGTGGGATTAAGTTAATAGACAAATCTCAAAATGACTCCTTGTCAACAAAAATTGGAGCTCTGGGGATGGATCTCTTAGTGAAGCTGGTGCATTTGTGCCAGCCGGATGTATAAATAATTCCTTGAAGAGTGCTACGAAGCTCAATTCACGCAACATCAGAAATAATCTGGCCTCGAAAAGAGCTCAATTGGCTCTTGTCGTACACAAACATTTGCATGGCTGTATTTCTGCAAAATGCTGATTTAGGTGCTTCTTCCACTATTGAAACAGGAAACTATTTCTTATAGTTCAGACTTCTGAGGTTAGTTGGCAGTTTCAGTTTGTTTGTTTTCCTCTGGAGTCCTATACAACTGAGTTCATCCTTTGCTTTTCAACATCTGGATCACATATTGATAAAGTGAAACCCGAAGAATCCTATCAATTCCCAGATGCTCATATGATTTTGCAAACTGGTTTGAACATTTTCCATCATATGACACTTAAGCTTCTATATCACCAAGATCATAAAATTAATAAATCGTACATTCTTTACACGGTCCACTTTCAAAGATAAGAAAAGAAAAAAATACAAAATAACTCCCATTTTCTGATGGAAAGAAAAGAGAGATCATGTCACATCAAATTCTAAAATGGTCAAGAACATATTGTTTAGAGACGGGATTGAAGGGAGGAGAAATTCCTCCATATGAAATGATTTGGACCATTTGATTCCCAACATGCGCTCTTTTTCTCACATAAACTATGGGCCACTTGTTTTCAACTTTTCATTGGGTCAAGATTTCATAAGTTGAACTGAGACCACTCCTTATTGCTAATTCAGACACGATAGCTGCAAAAGATGCGTTTCCTGCTTAGCAACAAGACCAAAAGACCCATTCCTTTGGATCCATTCCAGTCAAGCAACCATCTAGAGATGGACACATCAGACGCCAGCAGCGATGCTCCATCACATCGGTGGTTGCACAGCCGGATTCTTCATTACTAAACAATCCAAATTTCACTATTAAGATATTTTTTTCAAGTTTCTTCTTGAATTCATACAAGCCTCCAACTAGCAACACTATTAGTTTATATCTTTGATATCATTCACACACAAACACACTCCATGTTTCATTTCTATACGAGGTTGATAATAACCATGCAACGGGTTCCAATATGCATGGAACAGTTCCACTAGAAATGCCTGAAATTTAATGATGCCAACCATCATTCTCTCTTTCTATCTTCTTTCTTCTTTTGGGATTTACTTAGGCAAAATGGAGGAGTCATAGAAAATGAAAGTGGCCCATCTAAATGTACAGGACTCATGCCACTTCTCCACTAGCAAACACAACCGGGTGGGTCCCAAATCCAATCCCACCACAACGCTACAATATCTTTCCCTTCACCCACATGATGCTTGGCCCTGCCTTGTCGGTTGGCCTCATCTTCCTCTTACAGCGACATGAAATTCCAGCCACGTGCAGAAACACCCTCACACGCGTGCATTATGTGGGGACTGGGGACTCATCATGAGCTTGCTGTGGCCTGCAGAGATCAATCAAGCTTGGCCCACACGTCGGGTGTGGGGATGTGTTTGTGCAATGAACTTGGACTGATCGCTTTTCCCACACAAGTGTGGTCCACTTGGGCCAATCTTTATGGGACAGGGCATGTTGAAGGTGGACCCTACATGGGGAAATTTGCCTGGTGGCCCACCCTTCTGATCCCCTCTGTCAAGGATCCATTGGCACCCACCCTTGCTTGGGAATCTTCCCAAAATAACCAAAACACCCCTGACCAGATAACCATGACCCCAAATTTACTCACTGAGTTGCCTAGGTTTCACATCATGCTCCCTCAGCTGGTAGGTGGTGCATGCTTTTTGTGGGGGTGGGGGGCCAACTGGATTGGTCCAGCTGCTCGTGTGCATGTCCACATCTGAAATCATACCATGGAAGCTTTTATTTTATAAAGGTGAAGGTGTCCAGTGGAGGGTGGGAATGGGCCTCTTTGCAGGGGACATTTGAAAAAGCTTTGCCTAGCTGGAGTCCACAACACCATAGATGTGTACCCAAATTATTAAAGTTAAGATGGTCAAAGGTCAGTATATGAGCCTCAGATGGAGACAAACAAATCTCTATTCGAAATCCAAAGTGCCCCAAAATCTCACTAGGGGAGCACGAGGGCCTGTCACTCTGTGAGAACATTTGAAACTGATCCAATAGCTAGGTATTATGCATGGTCATAAGCATTTTTTTAAGTTTCAACACTGTCCAACACTCCACCATCTAGAGCCAATGCCCTTTGTTCAATACATGATATGTTGAATAGAAACTAATAATATTGCTACACCATGTTTTATTTGTATTATTTTTCTTATTTTTAACTGTTGCTGTTGTTGTATCTGCTAATGTTTGCTTTTGAGGAATATTGTCATCAGGAAGTTTTTTTACAATATTCCAAACTTTTTAGGTCCAGGCACTTTCATGCATAGAGTGCTTATACTGTTTGTAAAGCCTGTAAAGATGTCACAATGCATCAAAAAGAGAATAAACAGGTGGGGTTGTCTGTAAAAGTTTTGTGGTTTATATCTCTGGTTGGCACATCAATACATCATAACTAATGCGTTGGTACTTTTAATCCGTGAGCCTACAGAAAACATTGTTTATCTAATCAATCTGAACTTATATCAAATAATTGAAAAGAGAATAATTAAGAACTGGCCAGTGGAGTGGGATTATCATTAAAGGTTGTAACAGGGCGGATATTTAATGGTAAATAATTCATTTTAAGTCGTAATTTCATACCTGAAGTTCTGAAGAAGATAATCCCACATCGTGAAATTATTAAAAAGCGTATAGCACCAGAAAAGAAAATTTTTAAAAAATCAAATAATATAGATATGCTTTGAAATCTTTTCGAGAGAAGTAAAGAATTAACTGCATGATTGAACAACCTAGTCAACAAAAACCACTATGAGAAGAATCATTAAAGAAAGATTTTAGAAATTTGAATAATGTACAAGATCTCTTGTAATAAGTAGAAAGCTAGACATTTGGTGGACCACCATCACTTTTTTCTTGTGGCATTCATCACACCTAACTCTCACTAGTATACACCTAGCTAAAACACTAGGCCTACTGTCATGCCCTCAGAAGGAATATACTCAGCTCCTGGCCAGAGCTCCCAACAGGATTAATCATATGAAATGACTCTGAGTCAGATGACCCAGTGACTCGTTCGAAATTCGCCCGCAGGTACATGAGTTCGCCTTCCTCAGACTTGGACTCGCTCGGCAGCACACCGGCGCCGACCGACACCGACTGCATGAGCTTGAATACTGAAGCATCACCCTTGGTCATCTGCCGGCGGATAGCGAACCCCACTTTCCGACCATTGCAGTACATGGACCATACCGGGACTGCGAACAAGGAGCGCGGCGAGGCGTTGGGCCGAGTCGTCTGGGTGCGGTTACACTCCAGTGCAATTCTGAGTAGGCCATACTGCATCTCCCTAGCAAGGTAGGCAGTGGGGACGGCGAATTCGAGGAGGAGAAGTGGGGAGGCTCTAGTGTCATCCTGGAGGCAGAAGCTGACTCGGCCCTTGCGGTAGCCGAAGAAGGTGCCGGTGACCGTGGAGCCATGAGTTGACTCGGTTTCTTCGGAGGATGACTCGGCGGACGGTTGGAAGCCGCAGCATGGGACCATACACTCGACCAAGGAACGGAAGGAGCGGCGGAATCGGACGTCCTTGCTGCAGTCCACTGCCGTGGCCGTGTCTATGATGTGGATTGGTCCTCTTTGATTTCCCAAGTCGATCATCCTCATGTTGGTTGGAGAGCAAATAAGATTCTACGTGAGTACTTGAGTGTATATGTGTATATATATGTATGAGTGAGATCAAGGAAGCAGAAGAAGAAATTCCAAGTGGGTTATTGTAATGAAGCTGCAAGTACTAAGAGAACTGCTATATATAGAGAGAATGAGAGAGAGGAACAGTTGTAGGTGTGGAAAGAGTGAGGAAGGAGAGCTTAAATAGGGGGAAAGGAGGCGAGATGATGGGAGAAAATGAATAAAATAAAGGGGCAGGATTGTTTGTAAGTGGGCCGAGGAATCACGAGCAATAATTCCGCCCACGAGGGGATGTGGGGTCCCTCACAGCACGCATGATGACCAAATACCAAATGCGTAGTGTCATTTTTCTCTCTTGGATTCTTGCACTTTGTTTTGGATGAGAATGGAAGATTACATATATGCTGGTAGCTACAGATATATTCTAGATTTTTCTCCCTTCTAATGATCTATCTCCCTCTTCCCAGTTCCCACCCACAAAACATGTATTTATTTGTAAATCTAGAAGTATTATGGTACTAAAACTACGAAGGCAAAAGACATGGCGATATCAACCAGGATATCGAAAGCTCAGTAGTCAGTACCCTCTCTCTCTCTCTCTCCAATTCGCGTGTTTCGCGTTAATGACCGAACACTCACCCTTACCTTACTTTGATATATTAATGCACGGCCTAAAAAAAAAAAAAAAAAAAGGAGAGTCAGCATTGAGCTGCATTAATTCATGCCCACATCCCACAAACAAACAAAGCTCCCTCCGCCCAAGCTTAATCTTGTCCATCCATGTTGCTACCGCATTTTTCATGCCCACCCTTGTGAAATGGACAGCTTTAGTCATCCTCAACATCGAGATTCAGCAAAATCAACTAACACATATATAATAAGCTATCGTATGACATCATTTTCCTATCTATTTAAAAAGCTGTTCCATTCATTTTTTTTTTCACTTTTTTTCCATCTAACCAAACACTTGTTTGCACATGAAACTTCTTAGACTAGCCCGAGTAATTTTTACTTTTAAGAGATCGTCCAATAATTCCGCTTGCATTGATGTAATGCTACGCCGGCAAACCTCCACACTTAGCCAACTGTTGTTAAATTTCATTGAAAAATTTGCCAGCATCTGTCCTAAATTATGAGGCTGAGAGGTTAGACGAAATCATCCTCTACCAGCATTCTCACATTATACTATCTATTATAATACAATGCATAACATAAAACATAAAAGCTAAATAAAATGAATTTACTCAAATCTCCTCCAATTCATCCACACAAAAATAATATATTAATTTCACAAAAACTTAACTTTACAAGAAGTCCTCACCACATAACTCATTTATGTAAAAAATGTCAAACTTACTCTTTACTACTAATTAAGTTAATAATTCATATGTACCTGGATGAACTAGGATTTCTCTTTACTTTTGTCCGAGCATTAACCACACATGGAACTCCCTGCCTCAGTCCTGTCATCTAAAAACATCAATATAAAAAATCATGAGTTGGGACCAACTTAGTAGGTAGGATATTGATAAAATACTTAAATATTAAATCAAATAAACATCATTTCCACAAAGTTACTCAAACACTAAAAATCTCGAAAATTTATATGTTGATTTATATTAGGCTCATGTAAGCACTCGCGCTCCAAAATGCTCATACAATGCAATTGCTCATCCTCATCTATCATCATTATCCATGTCTCCCAGTGCACTAGGTAGACACATCATTATTAAACAAATTACACGATTATATTGTAGTATACCCTAGTTTCTCTTATTCTCTGATTTGCCTGGAGAATCATCGTATATAATACTCAACATGCAATAATGTACTAATATATCATGCTCGTGCTCATATGCTTATTTTAAAACATATCATCAACTAGAAATAATTTTTTTATACTACTTAGCTCAATTAAATAATTAAAGCCAAAAAATTATATATCTCAAGAAAAAAATTTTCATAACAATCTCAAATAAAAGATCCATCATATCATAAAACATCCATACCAGAAAAGTAAACATCCATCAACATCCATACCTAAAAAATAAATATTCATCATCATCCATAAGCATCCAAATAAAAGCGAAAAATTGTACTTCTTTTATGAAAATTTTTAAACTCCAACTTTAGATTTTGCAAGATTCCAACATCTTTTCACTTTGATGTACATCCAAATAATAATAATATTCACAAATAATATTTTAAAAATACTTTTCTTTAATTTTGTCCTCAAATATCTTATTTTAATTATTCTCAAATTCCAAACACCTATTTAGAGAAACTCATTTCTTACATTACCTCAAATTTTATAAAATAACTACTATCTTTCATAGTAAAGTATAATTCTAAAATCATCTATCTTGGTTTCATACTCAAATTTCATCTCCATGGAAAAATTCATTTTCTCTACCCTATTAGGGTTTAAAATTTCTATCCTTTATCATCTCCGTTTCATACTAAATTTCTTTCATACTATTACAATAAATAAATGCAATAGATTTTAAAAAAAGAAGATGGAAAGGAAATTTATTACCAAAATTTCCATCCACTTTTCTCAAATCCTTCAACTTTAAACTTAACTTACCAAATCTAACTCCACAAACCCTAAAGTTCTCTCACTTTCCGTTTTTACTATTCTTTTGCTATGCGTTTTTTTTCTTTGAAACGCTGCTATCATTTCACGATTTGGGCATTTGAAGGGATTTTTTATAATTTTCAAATAAATCTCTAGTTTCATTTAATTCTTAAAATAATCCTCATGTTTAAGAAAATTTTTATAAATACATATATCTACACGTCGGGTTTCACAATTGAGATGTTCGCGTAACAATTTCTTATTTTAAAATATTTTTTCAAATTTAGAGTATCTATCGTGTTTATTTATATGCATTTATTTATAATTTTAAAAATCGTATTTATTGAAAAGTTTTATATGTAATATATTATTTACAAGCACAAAGTTCATATGCTTTGAAAACTTTTATATACCATATTTATATCATGTATTTTTTAAAAATAATTAATATATAATATTCGTTCTTAAAAGATGCCAATATTTTGCCAAATATAAGTTTCCACTGAAAGTAATTTTTGTTGGGAATATAAGATAAATATTTCGCAGAAAATAAATCGTTTAAATTAATTAAGAAAATGGTTAAACAAAAAATAAGGACTACGTGGAAATTTCCGTACAGACATTAATTATACTGAATCATTGCCCTTTATTTTTTAACCTAAAATTTTTTACATTTTCAAATAAATTAGTTTAGTAAAGCCTTTGATTGAAATTTCTAAGTATTTTAGTTAAATAAATATAGATTTTTTATGGAAAAGAAAGATTGTTGAGTTAGATTCTATCCAAATATTTTACAGGACCAGAAAAACATAATTAATTTTTCAAAATTTATTGGAATGATTCCATTAAATTATTTATTGGATCTAATTATAGATTCTATCCAACGATTTTATAAGACCAAAAAAACGTGATTAATTTTTCAAAAATTTATTGGATCTAATTAATATATAAGATGCATTTAGTATTGAGAAAAAAGTGTGAAAATTTTGAGGGGAAAAGCGAGAGGATTATGACATGATGAGAGTAATAAGGGTAATTTGGAAATATGTCTGCATAATTTGATCACAACTACGGGGCATGCTCATATAATTTTAAAACTTTGAATATAAGACACATAGTTTAACAGTAATTGCAGAGGCAACTGATATCAAAGTCCGGCCTTAAGTCCTCTTATTTAGAGGAATGATCCTGTTAGCCCGAGCTAAGTAAATGTTTCACTTAACCCACTTCAAAATTTCTATTTAAAATAACTTGTTTTTTGTTTTTTTCTTCATACATTTATTTATCTAAGTGTATTTAATATATAAATTAAGTTTTACTATTTTTGGATATATATATATTTAGATTTTTTAAAAATAAGGATATTTTAAAAACATATATACACATAAATATTTAAAAATATCAAAAAAATACATAAATATATTTAAAAATAATAAAACTTGGTATATATGTTAAACATACTTAAAGAAACAAGTGTACGAAGAAAAAAAAATTATTGTAAATAAAAATTTTAAAGTGGGCTAAGTTAAATATTTAACTCAGGCTAACAAGATCACTCATCTTAACTTAAAATGACCTGAAAATCAAATTGCCATCATGAATAAGTGTACTCCATCTTTCCGAATTCAACGAAGGAACAGAAAGACGAGGTCGTGGTAAATCGCTGGACGATGAAGAGTTGTTGACAATCGAATCTACTGGTCCGTTTGATCTGGGACACAGGCTTTAGAGCATGGGCGAGTAGATCTGAAAATGAGAGGTGGATTCTATTGGTCTTATCACCTTACTGTTGATTTTGAAATCTTAGATGGCTGCTTCTCCCCTGTCAAATTGCTGTTAGTGTTAGGTTTTTAGAAGAAGATTGCTATGAGCATCGACAGATTTAATGCCTGATGATTGTGGAATTTAGTTGTGGAATTTTAGAGAGAAAGAATAAATGGATCAAGAAATTTTTACAATGGAAGGTCGTTTGGTAGAGCTGATTTTAATAGAGATTTGGTGGCCAACACAATTTTGCCACGATTGGGGAAGATGGAGACATTGGAGGGTACAACTAGAGCTACGGAATTTGATGGGTCTTCACTCCAGGTTGAATTGCTGCTGCCGGTGTTGAATAGTAGCAGCCATGGCCATGAATGAATTAGGGAAGATGGGCACAGTGGATTATTGCTATGAAGATTGAGGATAATGAGTCTTAATGACGTAAACACACTTTTAGGAGACACTGCAGAATTTCAATGGAGATTACTACCGTCAGATTTACATCCAGATGATTTTTTGCTTGCTGGAACAATGGGACATGGCTGCCTTTGTGAGTTCGCGTTGAGGATGGTGATGGAGCACAGAATCATATTTGGTTCCATGATCTGCCAGTACATGAGATATTGCGCATGTGTGAAGATGGTACTTTGATGGCATACAATAGGGTTACATTTTTCTTAATTTTTGATAAAGTGTATTTTGGGCATTTAAAAAATCTTAACAACTTATTTTGACGGCAACCATCTTGATAAGCTCACCCTCAATTAATGTCAAACTATGTGATGACAATTTGTAAATTTAAAGCTATATGAATATATCTATAACTATGGTCAAACTGCGTAGATATATCTACAAATTAACAAATTAATAATTAGAAATAGAGAAAATGAAGTCGAGATGGATAAAATAATTGTATGAAAAATGTAAAAAAATTAAAAAGTAGGAAGATTGAGCAGGTTAATTAAATTGTGACATCATATAGAAAAGCAGTAGAAAGCGAGGAAATTTTTCTTTTTCCTCAATTTCAAATGGCGCCATAGTTGCAATTAAATATGATAGTATGAGTCTGAAATTTAAGAAAAAACAGCTAGACAAAAAAACGCTTCTTCAAAAATTACAAAAGTTTTTACAAGGGATCATAAAGAATTTATTCTAATCAAAATTCGAGACCTTGATGATAACTGACTTAAATGTATTACATATATATTTAGGCTATTATGTATGTAATAATGATTGAGGGGTGTGAATCATGTGGAACCCCATCCATGGAATTGAATTCATGAAAATTCTCCATTTAATCTATCTTCAGCATGAAATCAAAACTCTTGTCATTGTTTAATATCATTTGGTTTATCATACAAATTATAAATTAATTCAATCCAAGTTTCAGGTGAATATATATTACTTTTTTAGAAATATATAATCATGTGTAAATTCTAAAAATGCTTAAACCCGTCCACTGAGGCATTAGGGACGTTATAATAATTCAGAAAATTATTTATCTATGGGCAATGTTGCATGCACCCATCTCCATGCACACACTTGTCTCTTAATTTTATAATATTTTTTCAAAATTAAAAAATTTATCTTATTTATCATACGCATTTATCAAACATTCCAAAATCACATACCTAAAACCTTTAACACTATATATTACACTTTCTTTTTTTTTTTTAAAAAAAAAAAAGATCATAGGTATATATTGTATTCACACTCAAAAGATGCTATTTTTTTTACAAATGTAAAGTTGTAATAAGATGATTCTTCGATAACACTATAAAACAAATAGCAGTAAATAAAATAAACAGTTTAGGTTTGACAAAAATTTAAAATAAAAAGCAGTAACTGGATTAATTCGGGCTCAATACTAAGAAGCCTTTAATTATTTTTGCTGATGATTATGTAGAGAAACATGAACCTCTGAATGACGTACAAACCCATATTGAAGAAGGGTTGCTTTTCTGAACAGTGGTTATCATGTTGAAGTTCACAAGCAATTGAGGAGGAGAAACAACAAACAAGGGAAAGAAAACGATTTATCACCTTGATTGATCTTGCGCTCATTCGTCCGTTTCTTGTGTACACACGTGCATCCCACGTGAGGTTGGCTTATTGATTTGATTTAAAGGCAGCCAACCGACGACTGGCCGCACGTATGTATACAGTCATCCTAATCCCTAGCTATACCCACCGATTTCGAGCGCTCATTATCTTCGCCAATTTCCCACAAAAGTCCAAACACTCCTGTTCCAGTGATTTAAACGTTGACGTTGCCATTTGATGTTAATTAATTAACATTGATAATACATCGTATATAACAAAGAATTTTCATTACTATACATATTTTGTAAAAACACATTAGGAAAGAAATTTTCTAAAAAAATTTATTGCTAAAGTTAGCCGTTGTCAACGGCCTTCATAAACATTTAATTTTATTGCTAAAGCAAAATTTCTTTGCAATGAACAAAATCAGGATGCCATGGTTTTAGCCGGCTCCCAGACTTTTACTTTTTTTTTTTTTTGATTTCATACATATACAGGCCCAAG
The DNA here is from genome assembly GCA_035584095.1 of Annona squamosa. Lineage (NCBI taxonomy): Eukaryota > Viridiplantae > Streptophyta > Magnoliopsida > Magnoliales > Annonaceae > Annona > Annona squamosa. The sequence goes on from JAXCLR010000081.1 coordinate 26,172,368, forward strand.
TATTTTTGTATATGTAATTTCTAATGTTTATTTTTAAATTTTAAAACCTTAAAAATACTATTCACGCATCTCACACATGTTAACAGTCATGTATTTTTATTTTTTAGAATTCAAAAATAAATATTAAATAAAGCCAACAATTATAAAATTACATACATGTATATAAATCAAAAAAATAAAAGGGGTACCAAGCGGCGCTCGTTTGGTCGCCGGGTGCGGAACGAAGCTTTCGTTTCCACTGGTGCGTGTTCGAATCCCAGGTGGAGATTTCAAACCAAATATCTGTAAAGGCATGTGTATGGTCCTCCTTATTTGGTTGGGAGGTGGTAGTCTCCTCCGTTAATATTTGGAAACTTGTTGTCTCCCTTTGGAAACATAGTTAGAATTGTCTAAGAACTTTGAATGTGATATGAACTGAGATATATTGTAAATATACTCCATCAAAAAAAATAAATAAATAAAAGGGGTACTCACACCATGTGAATTGTGGGTGTACTGTGTCGAGGCCAATTTTTCTCAAGGTACACCTTGCTGGACTTTAGCTGTTGTAGAGGTCGATCCCTGGACCTCGGGCATAAGAACTTGGTGTACTGCCATAATGCAATAAAGGTAGTCATGTATCAAGGCCCTTTTTAGTAAGAAGAAAGTGTGTCAATCCTTCACGGATTAGAAGAAATCACGTTGCTTACATTAATCCAATCCTTAATTTGGATTGTCCATCCAATAATGGCACCACACTACAACAAAGTAGTATAAATGGCAAACTTTTTGCAGCCAAGTTTTTAATGTGGCACCAACTGGGCATACTCGGTTGTTACCAACGCTTACGCTTGTCCTTCACGGGTGGAAGATGTTATCTCTTGAGTAACGATCATTTGCTCTCCTCCTTTGTTTTTGTTTTTGTTTTTGTTTTTGTTTTTTTTTTTTCTGATAAGTGTTCTCCTCCTTTATTAATAGTAGGAAAATTTTATAGGAATATTTGTATTAAATTTGTAATATGAAATGAGATAAGATGTATGGATTCTCAGGCTTAATTTGTAATGAGATAAGATGTATGGATTCTCAAGCTTAATTTGTAATATGTTTATTGGTAGCTTGATTTGTAATATAAGTTGAGATAAAATGTAATACCGTAACACAATAAAAAAAAGTTTTTAATGTAGCTATGTTTAGTCAAATGCAGTTAAAGATTTGGCTACATTTGATCACATATAGCCAAATCTTATATTAATTGTAGCCAAAATTTTATTAAAACCAAATTTCGATAACTACATTAATTGTTACTTTCGATTGCATTTAATATTAAAAACGATTACATTTAACCAAATGCTACTACTCAAAAACATTTAACCAAATGCTAGTACTCAAAAACAATTAATAATGAGTAGTTTCGTTATCCTTCTCCTGGAGTGCATCGGGAACTTGGTCATCTAAAATAAGCAGGGATAAAAAAAAAGCAACCTAAATATTTCATTAAATACACATTATATGCAGCCAAAAAATTAGCTACATTAAGTAATGTTTGTTATACTGTCACACCCTATTGGCTGTAGGTGAAAATGAAATAAATCTGGTCCCTTTTGGTTGGAACATCATGTCGCTGTTCGTGTGACCTTGGAAATCAGTATCAAAACATCATGCAAGCTGAAACACATGTTGCTTGGATATTTTGGACCACTTTGAATTATTAATATCGATCATATCACCTGCTTGGTGACAGTATTACTTTATAATTTTTCAAAGGATAATTTACAAATAAACCCATTTGACCATAATTGTAAAATAGTAATATAGTTTCAAGAAAATAATAAATAAGCCAACATAGTTACCACAATTGCAAATACATTTACACTAAGGGTGTGTTTGGGAAGTTGTAAAACTTTGAATGAAAAGTTTTTTTTATGTAAAAGTTGTTAAATTAGAAGAAAATGTGTGATATTGTAGGGGTAATGATGAGGAGTAAAGAGAATAATTTAAAATAAATAGGTTAGTTATATTGATAGTTGTGTAGAAATGATTGAAAAGTAGTGTTATTGTATAGAAATATGTGTAAAAAATAATTAAAAAAAAGTAATTATGGAAAGTGAAAAGTTTTAGATTAAAAAGTTTTAACTTGACAACTTTTGGAAATTATCAAACACACCCTAATATTACAGTGTCATTGTACTATCACCACAATGTGGGTATATTTGCAAATTATTTTATATTATATTTGTAAATTATTTTATTTTATATTTGTAAATATTTTTATATAATTTGCATATATATATATTCATACCATAATGGTGCTTACAAAGAAATGATGGTGTGAATATATTTTGCAAAATATAAGAGGTTATTTGTAATGCCTAAAATTATATAAATATATTTTTAATTATAGTAAAACTATATGTCCGTATATTTATAAATTATACGTTTCCAAAGCAATCTGAATCTTTTATCGTTGCCATTTGATTATGACTTTGTAATCTAACGAGTCAGCTCCTCGCCAAATTTCCCACAAATGCCTTAATTTGATGGGTGACACATAATTTACGCATCTTGTTGCAGCGGATGTATTTAAAAAGTTGAATCCATTTATCGTGTTTAAAAATATGTTTAATTATTCTATCAAAAAATATGTTTAATTAAGTAATTATCACTTCGGATTAAAGTTTTTGGCCAAATTAAAATGAAATAATGTACGAATCAACACTTTAAAATGTTTACTTTTAGGCAGTTAATTTTTTTTTGCCCACCAAAATGTTGATTAAAATGATAACTATATTCCGATTAATATAAAAGGATTTTTAAACATAATTAAAAATTGAATTTTAAGATGCATCCATTATAACATAAAACCAAGCAAGTTCTCGAGATTTCTAAGTAAATAATTAAGCAAACATTTCTGCAACAAATTTTATTCTTGATGAAGAAATTCATTAATATGGTTTAAATAATTATAAATATGTACTTACCATCAAATTATAAATATATACTTTTAATGTGCAAAATATGAATGAGAAATCGTTTTCACAAATATAATTATAAAATGAAAAGAAGAAGAGTGATGTCTTTTTTTATATATATTTTAATACATCGTGATATCTTTATATTACAATGGAGTACATTCATGCTAGGGGTGGGAATCGGGGCGGGTCGACCCGTGACCCGCCCCGCCCGACCCTGTTTTAATACCGAGGCGGGTCAGTAAT
>JAXCLR010000081.1:26175661-26204425 GCA_035584095.1 Annona squamosa
CCTTGTCCCGACCCGGTATAAAATAAGGGTCAAACAAGATTTTTGAAAAGGAGGGTCAGGGTTGGGCACACCCTGACTCGCCCCGACCCGCCCCGATTCCCACCCCTAATTCATGCCCTCATATAATAGAGGAAAATTTCTTGTAAACCCTCACTCCAAGGTGAAATTATATAAATGTCCTAGGAAAATTTGTAAAAATTCTCATTTCACAGGGACAAGTATATAAAACTCTTCACATGAAGGAGAAGAGGTTCCAACCCTGGCCATCCTGATTACAGCAAGTGCGGTGCAGCGGCAAGAAGAGTGATGTATTGTTATGGAAAATTTTGTGATTCCAAAAGCTTGCGAATTAACTGATAGCTTTGAATATCTTTATAAGTAGCATTCAGTACATAATTTTTCGAAGAACATTTTGGATGGTGAATGAAAAATAAGTGTACAGTGGACCACTGCTGCATGCCTGAAATTGTTAATAATCCGGCCCTTAATTCTATTAACTGCACCCTAATTAAGTGCAAATGGGCCCCGCTTTGAAATCAAAATCTCACTTGTTATATGGTTTAAAATTATTTCTTTTATCATAGTAACAAAATCATTTCAATCCAATTCTTTGTTAGGCTTTACCCGCTCAAAATATAAATTTTCGTATTTAAATTATACAAAAATTCTAGATTTATTTACAAATGTATTAGAATGTTATCATACTTATTTAAATCCATTTACAAATGCATTTGATCTGTATTCGTATTGAGAATGTGATTAATTGATTATAGCTTGATAAAGCTTATGGATGGAGATTCTGGTTGTACATATTTGTATTTACTTTTATTGTAGGTTGTAAACTTGGTTCCCTGCTATGAAGATTTTTGACGACGATGGAATGATATAATTTATGTTTACTTTAGATGTAATGTGCTTATTTGATATGTTAGTTTTTTATTGATATTTATATATCACAACTACTGATATTATAATTAGACACATTCACAACCCCCACACTAGGGGGAATCTATAAATACTCCTAAACTAAAAGGGAATTTGTAAATATCCTCAAACTAGGAGAATTGGAAATTCATCCCTACATGGAGGAGACTCAAACAACAAACTTATGAACAAATATGATACCACTGCTACCACTAGGGCAAGCCCTAATGGCTTTGATATGTTATTAAATAGTTTTTTACCTTCATAATTAATGTAGAATCTGCAAAATGTTATAGGATTTCTATTGTGGCCACTATGAATATCTAGAATTGCTAGTCTATTGTAGTATTTTGAGGTGCCATAATTAGCTACGTCATGCTTTCATATCCAATATATACACACTCTAACTATGGTGCACTACCATAAAAGAGGGCCTGCCTTGATAATGAATCAAAATCTTAACAAATCAAACACAAGGGTGTTTGATGATAATGTAATTTCCATCCTTGTGGGAGAATTGTCTTCCTTGATGATAATGTTATAAAAACTAACAACTTGTTGATTTTTATATTTAAAATTTTTTTAAAATTTGAATCATTTATAATTTTACATATTTATAATATCAAATTTCACTTTGATTGTAAACTTCTATGTAAATAGTTAATATCATTTGAGAGTTAATATGAAATTGATAAATTTTGAGAATAGATTCATAGTATATAAGAATTTTTAATTATAGTAATTTTTGGCATCGTAAAAATATTATAAATGATTCATATTAAAAAATATTTATAAATATAAAAAGAAATGGACCCAGTACTGTGCACCCAGGTGAACTTAGCTTCGGTGCACCCATGTAAACTTAGCTTCGATGCAACTATAAATGTAACTTGGGTAGGATGCCCATGAAGATCTACTAACCCAACCTTAATATAAGTATGATAGGGTAAAAAATATTATATATGAGTATGAGTAACTACAAATTATTATCCGCTCCATCAAATAGGGTATAGATATGGTAGGTACACTAGATACCCAAAACCAACTCGTATTGTTACTCATATGGATAATTAATTAGATATATAATTATATATATATATAATATATATTAAATAGCATGTGTTTTGTTTTGTCTGTGACGTCTTGTGTACATATTCATTTGAACAAATCCAAATTCAAATGAATCTTGTGCCTTGTGGAGTTTTGGATTGCGAAGTAAGAAATTATTTTGGTTATATATATATGACATCAACTTCTAAAGTCTTTTATAAATAAGCATGTAAATTGTTATTGTGATATATTAATATTTTTAATAATTAGGTTCTAGCAATCTATACTATATGTTTTTTATATAATCAATGCAAACAACAATGTATGTAGATGTGCTTTTGAAATGTAAATGAGTATTGCTTTATATTATTTAAAATAATTAGAAATATTTTTAAAAAAATTATATTTGAGTATTAGATAAACTGATCTGGAATCAAAACCAAAACTGACTTTACAAGTAATGGGTAGAGTAGGGTATAATGGAACCCAAACCGACAAATGAATAGGGCAAGGTAAGCCTTTTGAAAATAAGGTATGGTAGGGTAAACTACTACTCGAGCAAAATCGACCCGAGTTACACCCCTACTTGCACATATTAACAACAATATGATTTTTATTATTATGATATTTTAGATATTTATGATTTAAAAGAAATTCAAAATAGAATAAATACCACAAGTATGAATACATTAAAAATTTAATCATTTTGAGTGGAGCTTCTTCTCAAGATAATTATATTTATAAAATTAGAGACAACACTGAACATTTTTTTATAAATTCTCTATTTAATACAAATATTTATTGAATCCATAATTTTATATTGATTTAATTTAATTTAAATCAATAATGTGATATTACAATAAAGATTAATGTAGGTCCAAAATAAGTTAATCAAAATAATTATTTTCATCTAGTTTAAAATTTTTTTGTTAACCAATCTAAAAATATGTCATTATTAAATTAACTGAAAAGGTTGTATGTTAATTTTTGATATTATGGTATAAATGACCTAATATAACCATATTACACATATTATATTAGGATTAACTTACTGATATAAAAAATTAGATCTGGTTAGATGCGCTTAAATGCGGTTAGATGTTATTAGATGCAGTTGGATGTAGTTGGATGTAGTTAGATGTGATTAGATTCGTTAAATTTAATTACAACCATTAAATTCTATTAATTAAAATTTTAAATTGAAAAGCTAGATCTGATTAGATGTCGTTAGATGGTGTTAGATGAAGTAGATTTCATTAAATCCCATTATCTGAGTTTCAAATTCTATAATTAAGGTATAAATGACCTTATAAGTTGCTTAGGATTATATTACAAGTTTTAATTTATTATTAACTAGTTAATATCAAAAGTTAGATCTAGTTAAACGTCGTTAGATGTTGTTAGATGCTATTAGATATTATGATATTCAATAAATAAAAAATATTAATAATTTTTTAAAAATTCAGAAATAAATATTGAAATTGTTATTTTTGAGAGTACCTTAATTACATGAACTTTAAATAATATAACATAACTCCTTATATGCAATATATTTTTCAACTTTACCAATTATAATGAAATCTTATTATAAAATAATTTTTTGTACATAAAAATTTTTAAAAATTTTCAAATAATGAAAAATTATATCTACATATGATTCAATAGTTGATCCAGCAAATGAATGAAATAGATTGAGATTTTTTATACATATAATACAAATTTAATCAAAAAACCAAATATACTAACGTTTTTAAACAAATATACTCATATAGTAAAATTACTGCAGTACCCTACTTTTTTTTTTTCCTTTTTTTTTTTTCTCACGGGGACAACTTACCACGGGTTGAACCCCCAACTTTTTGACTCTGCAGTTGTCCCTACCCTGTAGCCGTTGTCGCGCTCCAAGCTGAAACCCACTGCATGGATAGTTACCATCCGTTTGCTCCACCTTAACTTTCTTCTAGAGCTCGATCTCCCGTAACATTCCATCATCTCTAGATATGGTCTTTAATTTTCGCTGTATTTTATTTTTCCCTCTTCTTTAATAGATATGTGTGTGTCTATATATATATATGGAATTCTTTAATATATATTAAGATCCGTATCATTTATTTGTTTGCAAGAAAACTATATATGTTCATTAATGGAAGGGAAAATCACTGAATATCTCGCAGACAAACAAAAGATTTAACTTGTCTTTCTGAAATTTTAATGGAAGCTAAGGGTCACATTTACAATTTCATGAAAATTAATATGTGTGAATTTATTGCAATTTTTTATATGTGTTAAAATTTTTATTTTCGTTTTTCGTCAAAAATTAAACTTATTTTCATAAAATTCTAATAAAAAGGACACGCTTACATTTTCTTGAAAATGCTGGAGAATATTTTGCAAATTTGTGAACCTAAGAGGTATGCTTGAAATTCCTCCCAAAACTATGTAAGTATGGGTAAAATCTGCTTAATTAAATAAGGTTAACCCAATCAAATATTTAATTTTCGAGCTCCATATCCATTGTCTGTATCTGTTAAGATCAAGTGAGCATGATCTAATACTGTCATTATATACCTTTGATTATACATAGGTAAACGACAAAGTTGAAGCACGTTCAAAATTTCACTAGTCGACTTTTATGGTAGCGAGGTCTTTTGCAAATAAATTTCAAAAGTAGGGAGTTATTTGCAAAATCAATAGATAGTTATTATCAAAAATTTTAAAATAGAAAGGATCATACGTAAATACCCCGATTAAAAATTATTTTGAAAAAAAATAATCGAAGCATTCAACTCAGTTGGAAAATTATATGTGCGCCGATGGGCGAGTAAACTGATCAAACCATTAACTAAAACCTTCATCGTTTTGGACCTCCGTTAGATTTTAATAACATCTGTTAAAATTGGGTTAGCTTCTATGTTATCAGGTATATTACGTGTAAATATAGAAACAGTTTCATGTAACTCTTTCAAATTTAAGATTTGAACACTTGACAAAATCTAATTCATTTATTATATTTGTCATAATTTGTTTATTTATAAAATTAAGTTCTATCCAAATCAAATATATACGTGGCCGCATTTGTTTAAAAATAGGTATATTTATATGTAAATTGGAAAAAAATATTTAGATCTATTTGTATATGTATTAAAATGTAATAATAATTTATAGAAATATTTATCTATATAAAAATAATATTTTTGCTAGTTTAGACGTTGAAAAAACAACTTTGAAATTAATATTTAATGTTAAATTATTTTATTTGTTGATTTTGCATATTTGTAAATTGGACCCATGCATAATAATATTAGACAAGTAAAAAAGTTTCCAAAATACTATATATAATGTTAAATATAATAGATATAATAGATAAAATAGGTTTTTTTTTATCCATCATCCAAATATTTAAAATAAAAGTTACACAAAGAGGGATTCATAGAAGCATTCTCAGAGTAAAATATACTATTAGCTACATCATGCCAACTATCAATTGGGCCACAACCAATTCATATAATAATAAAAGATTATCCACGTGATGCAAACTTTTCGTACGGTCCTCAGGTTAAAAATTAAAAGTCATGCACCATGACTTGTAGGCGGCAAGGGGCAGGCTGCAGGTAGGGACTATATATATATATATATATATATATATATATATAGGATATGATCATGTACATTTCGTCTGCATGGAAACTACCGTGCAGACGGCTCATCCAGCCGTCTATTTCGGCGGGGTAAATCCAGTCCATCGGTTCGTATGTGCGTGTTGTGTTGCGGAGGAAGCGGAACCTGCACGTACATGTAGATAGTTGGGTGCATTTTCCCGCTCGGCAGCAAAAAATGAAAAAAGAAATGTATCCCGCCCGCGCCTCCTTCTCTTCTCTCGCCCCCAATCCCCAAATCGCGCAGCAAGCCAGCATCAATGGCTTCCGATCGTCTTCCCTCCTCCTGGTCTTCTTCCATCGTCTTCCTTCCCAGCCTGGTCGTCTTCCAAGCCCGTATCAGATCGCCTCGTCCAGTCTGCGATGGACGAGATCATCTTCCCAGGCACCAGCCCGTCTTCCTTCCCAAGCACCAACCCATCCTCCTTCCCAGGCACCAGCCTGTACTCCCATCTGCGCGGATCGTCTTCTCCGAAAATCCGCAAGCGGATTCTGAATCTGCATGCAGATTATAACTGCGCAGCAAAAATACTCCCTTTCTCATCTCTCTGATGCGAAAATCTGTATGCGGATTTTGAATCCGCAGCAAATGTACCTCCCATCAGTGTTGTTTTCCACATGCGAATTCAGAATCCACATGCGGATTTTCGCATCAGAGAGATGAGAATGGGAGTATTTTTGCTGCGCAATTATAATCCGCATGTGGATTCAGAATCCACTTGCGGATTTTCGGAGAAGATGACCCCTTCCGTCGACACAGAACTTCGGAATCGATGAAGAACTTCAAAATCTCGACGTAGAAGGAGAAATCGACGGACAAGGAGATTCGAGAGCAGCGGGGGCGGCAGCAGTGGTAGCATCAACGTCATCGTCTCCATTTTCGAAATGGGAGGGATGAGTGGGAAAATGAAGTTTTGAGCACGTGAATGCACAGTCTCATTCGGCTCGCCGTCTCCCTCTGCACGTACACGCATGATGGAACAAGCGGTGCAGATTTCACCCGCTGAAATGAACGGGCGGATGGGGCGTCTGCAGGGGAGTTCGGGTGCAGTCCGAATGCACCTGAATAAATCCCTATATATATATTTAAAAGAAAAAAAAAAAGATAAATCATATAGTAGGTGCTACCATGATCACCGTACCCATCTAACTGCCGAATCGCTGTGCGAAGTTTAATCAGATTAACTTAATTAGGGAGTCATCGTACAGTACCACTGGAATAAGATGAAACATGGTTGCTGAAAATAAAATGTATTGTTTAGTTTGTTTAAAAGGTTACAGTGTCTGTGGTTTTATTTTGGGCTTTTGAAGGATTTTTCTTTTTTATTAATCTTTCGTAAGGGTACCTATGGATGTTGCAACATCACTTACTAATGAAATTATTTCTTGTAAAGAAATTTTAGTCGTTTATTTCCTTGTAATTAACTTCTAAATTTTATGTCACTCAGGTGTAGTTCAATGAGATTGACATTATATGTACATGAGTATAGTTCTCCTTTTCGGTTCGGAAGAGAGCGATAATCTCCATATAAAAAAAACGGGTGATTTACAGACAGCTTGAAAATGTTTTTTGTTTTTGTATAAATACTTGAGCTTCCTTTAGATTTTACTCCCTAGAAAATTTAAATTTTCGAAATTTATTTTGGATTTTAAAATAAAAATGGGGCATGGATAGGGGGCATGTCTCTCTATGTCCCTCTTTTTTTTTTCAAAAATCCAAAAAATAATCAAACAAATTTAAAAACCTGCTAAATTGCAAGGGAAGAGCTTTCTTAGCAGACTCTACGCATCTATAAAATATATATATATAAATTTTTTCTGGTCCGTAAATCGAGCACAGGTCGGCCTAAGGGTACAGATCCTACGAAGCATACATAAACTCGTCCTCTAGAATCTACCAGAATATATCCTCATATTCTTAATCGTAAAATAAAAATAGATAAAGTAATTTTATGAAAATAGGTGAAGAAATGATTTTAAAATAAGATAATTGTAGGGAAAAGTTTGTGTAAAATTTATGAAAAAGTTTCATTTTTCCTTAATTACATGCGTTACAGGTCTCACAGGTAGACGAGAAACCTGAGGAACCCATCTCGTGAAACTTGAGAAAAACCTATCTTGTGGTTAACTATTTAAAAACATGAGAGATAAGAACACTATTTCGCCATCAGAAAAAAATGAACACTATTCGACGAAACAGATTTGTAAATGTGTTTGGAATTTAAGAAAATTCAAACATGATTTTCTTTTTTTCCTATTTAATGTAAAATATACTATATAAAACTTAAGCAATATTTCTATGCATTTAATGTAAAATGCACTACGTAACATTTTTATGGTAAATGGGATTCTCAATTAAAAATCATTTCTCGCATTAGTGGATAAGACAACACGAGAGATGAAAAAAGAATGTATTTATATCATTCATTAAAATAAGAGTAATTTGTAAACAATTTACATAGTTTGACCATAATTATAAATATATCTATACAGTTTTAAAAATTATAAATAATTTTCATATAGTTTGATCAAAATTACACTTAAGCACATTCGCAACTCTCATACTATGGAGAGAATTTTTTTTATAAATAACTCAACATCAGGAGAAAACCAGGGAAAATTATAAGTACTATTCCCACCTAAGGGTCTAATGTCGTTTTTTGTCAGTTCATTAAAAGATATTTGTACTTTTGGTTTTCATTCATTTCTTATTGGAGTATGCTTCTGTATAACTAGGTTACATTGAAGTAATTTCACGTGACCTTTTTCATTTTTTAAATGTTAATAATTGATACAAAATTTAATTCATTTATTGTATTTAATGTTATTTATTTAACTAAAAGACAACATTTCATCCAACTTCAATCTGTGCATAGGCTAAATTTAACCAATTGAAGGTAAGTTAAGGAACATTCTCATACTCATTTTAGTATATATTAGAATATAATAATATTTTGAAGGATCATTTATGAACTTATTAAACGGTTTAGATGTTAAAAATATTGCTTAAAATTAATATTTAGTATTAAATCATTTTATTATGTTGATTTTGCACATTTATAGATGTGACCTATGCGCAATAATACTAAATAAATAATAAAATTTTCATAATAATAATAATAATAATAATGTCAAATATAATAGATAAAATGAATTTTCTAATAACTATCGAAAAATTAAAAATGAATGAATTACATAGAAATGACCCTATTTTCTATTTATAGATACTTACTCCATAAATTCAACAATCATCATCATCATTATTAATTGTTCCGTGAGCCTTTTATAGTAATATATGTCGTAGGCAAGCATCAGCGGATGTTGACCGTAATTAGTTAAATGGCCCCCAAATTGCGTTAACTCATCACATTAAAATCATGACATTGGGCATGATAACACTTGCGATTCTTTTCACTCACTGACGGTCCTTGAAAAGGCCCTACGTCTTTTATGTGGCCTAAAGGTCATGAAAGATAAGATTAAAAAGATTAAAAAGCATGCCAAGTAAATCTCCTTGTAAGTCGACATGGACCACATGCATGCCCACGATGTTTTGAAAATTGTAGCCCAATATAAGAAGATGGGACGATGTCACTTAAAACCTGTTTGCAAAGATCAAATGTGGAACTGGCTCAAATGAGCTCCACTTGCACTGTTTAACAGAATTTATTCCGTCCATTTTGTTCTTTATTATATTCGTTTAATATTATTATTATTATTTAAAATGACTTTAATGAGAGATTTGTGCGGGTCACAGTATAGGTTTCTATTCCTGATAAGATAATACTTATTTCATGGTGCACTTATAACTATCTTTAAATAAAATTAGTATATTCCTAAGTTAATAGCTATATGTTTCCAAGTCCTGATAATTTCAAGACGGGTCAGAAACCAGGTGATTTTAGACGAGTCCAAAACACATTTTTTTTTGTCTGTTTGAAATTTGTTTTTACAAAACTGTTATTCTTGCTATGTTTAATTTTTAAATGAAATTTTACTAATTTTGGATATATATTTTATTTTAGATTTTTAAATACAAGGGTAATATAATTATCTTCAACAATACCGTTTTTATAAAATACCCCGTCATTAGGAAGAATCTACAAATATACCCCCACCTAAGGGTGAAAATAGAACATCAATTCACACTGCTTTCATGGGGAATCAAACACTAGTGACTTGGTTTTGTGCCAACCGGCACCAAGCTATGTGCCTAGTGTTAGATTAAATATAATTAAATTAACACTTTTGTAAAAAAAAATACGTTTTTCCAGATTGAAATCATACATTTTGCTATGTTTCGTTATTTTCTACATTTTCTGGAAAAACTCAAGTCTCTATATTTTTCTATTTTTTTTATTTTTTTTCCTTTCAGCAAACAAAATAAAAAGGCAGAAACTTTTACATATTTTTGATATTCTATCAGCTAAATCATTGGGGAAGGGCCACCAAAAGTAGTGTGCCCGACATGACTGCTCGAAGTTTTTGTTTGAGAGGCCAAAATGATGAGTGATCGATGGGAGGTGGGCAGTACTTTCGAAAGCATACCTACTAATTAATGAAGGGTTGGTAGGGTGTTTTCCACCTTTCCATTCACGTGGGCTGCACACACGTGTGTTGACAGCAAGTGCATGAATGAATGTACAATCAATCAGATGGTCTAAACAACATTCTCTTCTGTTACTAATTATTTGCTGTTCGCTAGGGATTAATTAACTACATAACTTGATTATAATAATGGTTTAGACGATGATTTCTTTTGGCCTTCCATTCACAAAAAAATGTTCCTTAGTATAACTTCTATGGTAATTTGCAAAATCGCTTCTATAAAACATTTTTTTCTATGAAACTCTTTTCATATTTAAAATATCGATAGTTAATAAAAAAATCCGCTTCATCTATTATATTTAGCATTATTTATAGCATATATTTTGAAAATCTTTTTATTTGTTTAATATCATTGTACATGGGCTCCATTAAAGATCAACATAATAAAATAGTGTAAGTCTAAATTTTAATTTTCAAGTTGTATTTTCAACATCTAAACTGCCTAAAATATCATTTTTATGCGGATAAACGATTTTTTAAAGTATTATTATATTATAATATATGGGTAAATAACAGTAAGCGTTTTTCATAATTTATACATAAATATATTTATCGACAAATATGACTTGTAAACATACTTGATCAAAATAAAACTTAGTCTCCTAGACCAACAAATAATGTTAAATACAATGAATAAATCGAATTTTCTATTAAAGATCAAAATCTTAAAAATTAAAAGATTATATAGCTTTGCTTCTATGTAAGATGGTTATATAGAAGCGGAGCCCTTGCAAATATTCTCAATTATGATGTTATTTGTAAATATACTCACATAATTTGACTACAATTGCAAATATATACATAATTTTAGAAATTGTACATAACCCTGCACAATTTGACCATAATTGCAAATATAGTTATGTTGTTATGATTCCATAACAACATGGTCATAACATGGGTATATTTGTAAGTATACACAAGTTATACTAGGATGCTTGTATGAAACTCCTTTTCTATTTAACTCCCTCTATTTTCAACATATAGATAATTAATGAAAAAGTCAACTCCATTCATCATATTTAAGATCACTTATATCACAATGAAGACAATTTCATTTGTTGAATATCACTATATATGGGCGCCATTTATAAACATATAAAATCAATATAATAAAATAATTTTATGCAAAATATCAACTTTTAACTGGTGTTTTTAATATCTAAACTATCTAAAATATCATTACTATATGCATAAGTTATACCATAAAGTATTACTACATTCCAATACATACGTGAATGGATCTAAGCATTCTCACTAGTTTACGCATGAATGCATTTATTTTTTAGCAAATGTGGTATATACATATATTAGATTTGGATAAAACTTGATTTCATAACTAAACAAATTATGTTAAATACAATGAATGAATTGAATTTTCTATCAAACATCAATATCTTTAAATTTAAGGGGGTTACACGAAACCATTTCTATATAACTCAGTTATATAAAAGCAAGCCCTCAAGTTATATGAGTATCTTTGCAGATGTATGATATGCTTAATTTCTGAAATTGCAAATATATCTACATAGTTATTGAGAAATATAGCATTATATTTGTAACTATAGTGAAACTATGTGAGGATTATTTATAATTTATGAAATTATGTGGATATATTTACAATTATAGTCAAATTATGTAAATATATTTGTAGATTCTTCAAACTTATAAATCAAAACCTATATCAATTGAGTCACTATCTTTTACAGCCAGGCGCATAAGGGTAGCCATGCGTCCAGCCCAAAAAAAATATTTTAAATTTTTTCGATTTTTTTGTGGACAAGTAAAGTTAGGTATATTAAATCTATAAACTAACTTTTACCAATTTTGGATATTTTTAAGTATTTTTATTTTTAAACACAATGACATTTTATTAATTTTCTGTCTCAAAAATTATAAAAATATCACTGTGTTTACAAATCTAAAAAATACTTAAAAATCCGAAAATAGTAAAAGTTGGATTATAAATTTAATACACCTAACTTTACTTGTCCATAAGTAAAACTAAAAAAAGTAAAAAAAATGTTTCTAGGGTGGTCTAAAATCTCTCATGTTTTAGGCCTGTCGTAAATCTGCAAATATGATATAAGACGATAATGGTAATAGAAGGAGTAAAAAGAATAAATATAGATATGATATGATAAGGGTAATAATGAGGAGTAAAGATAATAAAGTTAAAATATATAAGTTAAATGCATTGGAAGTTATGTAGAAATGTTTGAAAAATAAGATAGTTATATAAGAAAAAGTAAAAAATAATTAAAAAATATGGTCGTTGTGAAAAATGAAAAGTTTTAGATTGAAAAGTTTTAATAAAATCTAAAAACACCTTTCTAAAACAAGTCAGATCAAAGGCAAGTTTAGGTCACCCTACCTCAATTCTCGAATGTTGGTTCAACGCACCCGGGTGCATTGAGCCTCAATTTACTCGGGTGTACTTCACTTTTTTTTATTTTTTTGAAATTTTTTATACAACTATTAATCTAATTATATTTAATACGTGTATAAATTTTTACCAATTTTGGAGATTTTTAGATATCTTTTTCGGATTTTTTAAAATCAGTGGCTTTTTTAGTAATTTAATGTTACTAATTTTAAAAAATTCGAAAAAAATATCTAAAAATCTCTAAACATAGTAAAAATTTACACACATGTTAAATACACTTAGGTTAATATTTTCATAAAAAAATTTCAAAAAAATATAAAAAATAGTTGAAGTACACCCGAGTGCATTGAACCAGCGTCCTCAATTCTGATCCCAATTCTGACCCCAATACCATCGACTCGCCGTAAATGTTCGGAGCGTAATTCAATGCACCAGGGTGCATTCAGCCTCAACGCAACCGGGTGCACTGCACCTATTTTTTTTATTTTTTTTTGAAAATTTTTGTATACAATGGTTAGTCTAGGTCTATTTAACATATGTATCAATTTTTACTATTTTTGGAGACTTTTAGATTTTTTTTTAGATTTTTAAAAATCAGTGACATTTTCGGTAATTTAAAATTACGAAAAATGCCACTGCTTTTAAAAAATCTAAAAAAAATATCTAAAAATCTCCAGAAATAGTAAAAATTGATACATATGTTAAATAAATCTATATTAACAACTTCATGAAAAAATTTTCAAAAAAAAATAGGTGCAGTGCACCCGGGTGCGTTGAGGCTGAATGCACCCGGGTGCACTAAATTACGCTCCTAAATGTTTAGTCCGTAAATGTTCAGTCGGCATATCTATGAGCATCAACATATTTAACTAATAGTGTATTCTCTCACGGAAAAATCAACAGCTCAGCAAAGATCAAAATTTTAAATATTTTTTTAAAAAGAACATATTTTAACAATCCCATATGACTATTTACATTTACCTCCCTCTCTTTTTGTCGTTTAACAATTTTATGGCATGACTATTCGCTTTCACAAACACCTCGTGCCAACTTATGATTTTTTTCAAACAATGATCATGTCATTAATAAAAGAAAAAATGCGTCGTAAAAAGCTAAAAGGACCAAAAAAAAAAAAAAAAAGCCTTACCGCGTCACTAAAAGTTTACTTCTTGCAATCATAATAAACTATATTTTCGTCCTTGAAAGCTATGCTTTTAGCGCTCATAATTATTTCGTAAGATTGATCACTATTTTTTGGACGCGGTTTCCCACAGTTCACCAAAACTTTTGATGTTAAGATATTTTAATAAAAGTCAAAGTTTGATCATTTGATATTGAGACCAAGTAATTGTACTTCCACGTAGTCAAATTTAAATACTCTTGTTTTAAAATTTTAGTCAAATTTAAATACTCTTATATTAAAAATTTAAAAAAATATCTACGCATATTTAAAGACAATAAAATTTAGTTTATGCATTAAACATACCTAAATTAACAATTTTATCGAAATAAAAAATATATGGGCATAAATGCTCATGGCCTAATAAAAATTTATTATATAAATATATTATAAATAGCAAACATTTATGAATCCCGATACCATGCGGTTGCCCGCATCGGAGTTCCTATGTATAAAACGTTTTCTTTTTTATAAAATTGTTATTATAAGTGTATTTTCATCCGTATACCAATTTTACCAATGTTGACCATATATATGTATTTTTGGGATTTCAAACACAAAGAAAAAAAGAATTAATGTAAACATATATTAAAAGGAATTAGACTCATAAAAACATTTTGCAACCTATACGCGAAATGCCCCCATCTCATTATCAAGAAATTAGAATTAATAAAATTGAGAATGAAAATCCAGAGCAAATTAACCATAAAAATGACATTGTGGTTTTCACGTGATAATCGGATTAACTGAATCCGGAGACATCAAAGTTTTGGGCAGCCTTGGTGGAGAACATGTACGACATAAAGAGGCATCAGCAGCTAGCTAGATTGAGACACATGGAAAAACCATGCAAAGAAGATTGTCCCCCAACCGCTCAATTTTACAGGACATGTGTGAATGTGAACGCCCACCTTTTACTTTTTCTCTCTAGGTTGGAATTCGGATTCCCAACATATCATCATCACAGAGAAGAAGCGACATGATCAGCTAAGGAGAATTGATGTTCATGCCCGCATGTGGGAACCACACACCCCTTTTACCGGGCTGCTGAGGGTAGAACAATATTCTCATGATGGAGTGTATGAGGGTGCGCCACGAATTGAAAAGGCTGGTGCTGCTGCATGGATAAGCGTTTGAAGAGAATGCATGTGCATGCTCTCATGATCATAAATTTCATAATGGGTGTGGAACCCATATGTAAAATATACATTGCTGATTACCAAACCTAGTCTTTGCATGCGCCCACCTTTTGTCTCTGATTTTAACAATTCCTGTTGCCCACTTGGGCTAGCTCCTCTTTCCTGCAGTACTGCTTCGTGCCCCAAGATGTTTGTGCTTCTGTCTACCCATTCGTGGAAACAAACAAAACACTGGTCTCTCTCTTTCTCCCTCCACCCACTTTAGGAAGAAAATATTCCTTATTTTATTGTTTCTCATGCAATGAGAATAATGAATTTAATGGGCGCAATCATGGCATGGTCCAAAGCAGGATGTTGACACTGGCGCACGAGAATGCAGGTATTGATAGGTTTTGGGCATGTTGTCATGATTGTAGGTTGAGTGGTATGATTGGATCTTTCACTAATATTGTTCACCTTCCCTTGTAAAGCAAAATTAAATTAAATTAAATGTTGGTTGGTAACTTTTTTCTTAATTATGTATTAAAAGGAGACTACTTTGGCATAAAATTCAAAAGGCACGCAAAAACTAACCATTCTCTGACCATATCTTCTTTCTTTAATGCTTTGAGGATACTGCCAATTCTGCGCTCTCAGTGCCAGTTATTGCGTGAGCTGGCAGTCAGCTAAATTACCGGTTGGGTTCAAGTGCAAGAGAGAGATCTTGTGCACTAATTAAGGCAATCACCAACCTTTTGTGTTCGCGACACACGTATTAAAAGAGGAGCCATTCATTGTTATCAAAGCAAGAAAAAGAGCTATTCAAGGATTCAAGTACACTGAGACACTCTAGCATTCTATTTTGATATTTCTTTTTTCTTGACTGACTTGGTTATGTGACTACCAACGGCGAGGACCTCTACCATAAATATAAAAATCTCTTATTAATCACTAATCATGTCATATACAAAAAATCTAATTAATATCAAGGTCATAGGTTCAACATTCAGGAAGAAGATATAATTCGACTTTAAAGGCCACAACGAATGCCCTATTTTCTCAATGGCCATTTGTACTGGGAGTATACCATTTCTCCCTAAAGAATGAGTATTTCGCCATTACACACCCCACCGAGCTCCCATGTGGAGATATGGGCAACAATGTAATCTACTCCTCAGAAAAAGGATATGTTACGTTACTTTCAACTTACAGGGAGAATCCAATCTCAAGAGACTTTTATGGACTTCTATATAAAATCCAACAATCTACAGAATTCAAACTCATTGAAATCCTACCCGGAGTGCAACTGACGTGTAAGAATATTATTAGGTATGTCTTGTATTTTGCATTGTTTAGTTAAGTGAGTTTAGAATTGTGTATCTTGCGTATTTTATTTATGTGGGACTGTGATTGCATATGACGTTACTCAAGTACCCATTGGAGTCCTATATATAGAAGTATCAGTTAGAGATTTAATAGAACTTTAAGAGATGCCCTATTGGGACATGAAAGAGTGGGTTATCAGAGTATTCTTATTTAAGATGTGTGTATGACACTCAGAGAATATGTGTAAAGTATTCTTATATGTATCTCTATAGTTTATTTATGATAGTGGATTGTCATCTCTCTCGTGTGGTTTTTTCTTTCTTAGTTTAAAAGGAATTCCACTTAAATCTTAGTATTTTCTTGTGTTTGATATTATTGTTATTTTTTTATTCTATTTTATTTTGTCTGTGCATTTGTTGTGATCTGTGTTAACCCAAATTATATTTCATAACAAATATTTTAATCCTTTATACTTGGTGCTATTTGAGGAAATAAAATATTCAATCTTCTCTTTTTTTTATCCTTGTTCATTTTTGTCCATGGAGTATAATTAGTCTAATTCATACCTAGAGAATGTTGGATGAAGGGACGATGTACATCAAACTGCACAGGAGGTTTTGCTAGAATGAGCTCAAAAGAAATGACCCTCTAATGTTGTAACTAAAGAAGAGTTTCAAATAATGATGATTAAAATAAGAGAATGGAGGATATCAAAGTAATCAACTTTCTCATTGTCCAATTAGACACCCACTTCCAAAATGCAGAACCATGTTCCACCCATAATAGGAATCAATTGTAACTCTTTGTCTCAAACCCCTCTGTTATAGATTATTAATACTACTGGTTGCTTACCTTTTATTCCAAAAATCATCAATAAACTACTTACTTAGAAAATCAGGGCTATTAATATGAAACCATATGATGGGTAGTCTAATATTGGGGATTACCTATACATCTTTTGCGTAAATGCTAATTTGATGATGCTTATAGATAAAATAAAATATCAGGAATTTATTAACACTTTAGAAGGGAAAACATGAAGATAATTTTGAAGCCTACCCATGCCTCCATAACATACATTGATTCCTTGTCTAAGAGCTTTCTATTATAGTTTGTAAGTCGATTTATTCAAAGGAAAAGGCCTTCAAACTCGTATCATATATGACAAGGAGGAAATGAGCCCTTGTGGAATATATTGATCTTTTTAATCGTAAATGCATTTTGTACAAGATTTAACTCCTGAATTTATCAAATTTACCTTCATTAAAGCTTACATTTGGAAAGGTTATGTACATATCTCGAATTCTATAAGCTTAATTTTGTAGAAAAATTATTCATTATAGCAAATAAATGGATGAATGCAGAAGAACAAACAAAACAGAAGAAGCTGTCATTACAAGAAAATGAAAATAAAATTTTCAAACAAAAAAAACCCAAAAGTCCAATCAATAAGCTCTAGACAAAAAGAACCAAAAAGATGAAACCTCTTTATTACCTAAGTATAAGAAATATACTCCTTTGATAATCTTACAAGACAAAGTCTTCTTAGTTATTAAGGACAAAGGCTTCTTGAAAAAACTTAATCAAATGAAAGCTTCTCTAGGAAAAAAGGATGTTTCACACTAGAATATTTATTACTAGAATCATGAGTATTCCATAGAGAGATTTATATAATTGAAAAATATCATTGAAAACCTTATTAGAAAATGATAACTCACTCATTTTGTTAAAAAGTGAAGAAAAAGGTCCACATGCTTCTCTAATTACGGGTTCTAATTCCAAGTATGAATTATTTGTACTCCAATGCATGGAATCATATTTACTATTCATGGTAGCATTGCTTATAGAAGTTCTACAAAATTAGAAAAAGGAAATATACATGTTTGAAGCAAAGATCTAATAAATGGTTCCTTTTGAGGTCAAAATTCACCTTTTCTATGGATGAAAATGACCCTTTGTGTATGCCTCATGATAGTGTTGTGGTCATTGAAACTCTCATTATGAGTTGGATAATTTGTCGAATAATAGTTGATACAGATAATTCTACCAACATATTATTTTTAAGGTATTTGATAAGATGAAAATTTTCAAGAAGCATACAAGATCATTGATCGGATTCACATGAAATCAAGTATGTTTTGAAGGTATCATCATTCTTCCCTTTACTACTAGTGCCCTCCTATAATGTGTTACTGTTGAGATTAATTTTTTTAATTATCAACATCCTTCTACCTACAATCTCATCATGGTCTGAATTATATTAAACAAATTATAAATTGTTTGTCTCCACGTACTACCTTTGTATGTTTTCTGATATTTTCACGTGAAGTTGTCGCACAAGGGGATCAAAGAATAACTCGTCATTGCTACTTGACTACTTATAAATGAAAGCTACCTATCAACGCAATGAAAACAATCTTTCAATACAACAACACTCTTTGATAAAACCATAGTTGTCAAAGGCGCAAGGTGCACTAAGGCGCAAAAGGATACTGCGTCCTAGGCACAAGGCACACATTCAAGGCGAGTGCTTGATTGAAGCGAGATGCACCTCATATAAAATTATCTAAAAGATAGTAATGTCTAAAACTAGTGAATAAGAAAATAATATTAACATTCTAAAAGTCGAACAAATGCATATATGCAAGAAGTGGCCCATCGCTTCTATCATCATTAGATTTATATCCATCAACATCTTCTTTTTATGAGTCTTCATCTTCTATTGCTATTGATTGTCGCAACTTGCCATAATCTTTGTGCACTTCTCTCTCAAGCTTTTTGCTTCTATCTTCTCCTTTCTGGCCTACTCTATGAGTATGTTGTTTGCATCCAATTAGGGTATTCAATCTAACTGCAATAATCGAGTCATTTTGTTACTTGACTTTAAACATTTTTAGCTAGATGAGTCTCTAGCACAAATGATATTACACATTTTTCACTAGATGGATCTCTAGCACAATATTACAAGATATATAGAATTTCAATAATTATATAAATGATGTTAAATACAATTAATAGAGTAAATTTTTCATCAACAATCAAAATGGAAAAAAAATAAATAGATAGATCAAGCATAGTGCAGGTTCATAGAAGTGAAATTCTCTCTATATACATGTCAATGATTGCTATGACCGTTAGACTTTGCTCCGCACGTATATAGAATTAAAGCATCACTCGACGCATTTCCGTTTAAGCATCTGATTATGAAGAGCATCAATAGCTATTCAAGATAGCGTTATATAAATAATTAATTATGAGGAGTACAATTCCTTTTTCTGAACACTGATGGTATATTATTTAAGAATGTGAAGGCACTAAAATTCTCAAAGCCTGATGAATGAATTATTTCAAGCTATATAAGATTCTAGAAATGAATCTCTATCCCCATCTCTAAGACATTTTTTTTAATGTGCAAGACAATTTTTTCAATTTTCAAGACAACTTTTTATATCTGTAATATAATTTTTCTCATTCCCCATCCACATGACTATCTTCGATAAAGATTCCATCCTAGAATCTTGTATGGTTTGGAATGGATTTTGAATGTAATATTCATCAGCTCCACAATCATATCGGTTAAAATATTGAGTTTAGCAGAAAGGAATGATACAATTATCACATATACGTTTTGCAAGACCATAGTGTCTCTATCTCAATTAATTAAAGTGTTATTCGCTTTGATACACTGGATTTGGCTGGCACATCGTATTTTCTCTCTTTGGACCTAGCCTCTTAGTCCAAAAGGCATGTCACATCGCTTCAGTGGAATAATATATCAACCGATTTCGGTGCAAATAATGACCTTTATTCAAGTATTAATGTGGATTTTCAGCTAATCCTTGCACTAAATGCGTTTTGAAGATTGACTCAAAAATCAATTTAAGAAGAATGAAGGCTTGCTCAAGCATGCATATGAGCGCGACTTTTGTATCGATAATCGTTTTTTATGGAAGGAAGAAAACAAAGCGAAAATTAGTCACAAATGCAAATAAGCGAAAAAAACCACGCAGCTCTGCCAAACGAATTTTCAATTTACACGGATAACGCACAAACACCTAGAATAAGCTCTGCTAAACATGGCCTTAAGAGGGTTTGAACGCTATAGTTCACAAGCGATATCTGGTGTCTCTTGGAATTGGGTCCGGGAGGGCTAGACCCAAGAGATAAAACAAAAGGGCTCTAGGGCAGGGTAGATAAAGGACTTTGGGGGAGAGTAGATTCTGATGAGACGACACGAGGGGTGCTGTGGGAGTAACGTTGTGGTTCGGTGCTGTGTATATATTAATTTCAAATGATCAAAAATGGAGGTCAAATTAGCAAACATGATCAATTCATTTGAATCTAATTACTGATCAGTCAGTGTACTTATTTGTCTGATCAGTATTTTTTTTGTAGGATTTTGTCTGATCAGTACTATTTGAGTATCAAAAACAGGATCGAGGTTAATTAGCTCGGTATTCAGTTCTAATCTGATCAGTTCAACCGTTTGTTTCAACTACCAGCCAGTGTGATTTGCATAATGTTGATTCCTAAATAGGATCTAGGCTTAACTTCAGTCCAACCATTTCACGCAAATATTCGTGTAAACTTGTTAAAACATAGCACACCTTGATATCTATGTCAAATCATTGCAGCAAATTTCACTTAATATAGTTAAGTTTTTGGCTACATATAATATATATTTTCTTGCATTAGATTTAGTTTAGCCACAATTAATTATTTAGCTACAAATAATTAATTGTTTTTAGTAGTGGCATTTGCATTTTGGTTAAATATAGCTATTTTTACATCAAATGTAACTAAAATTACATTTAAAGCAACCACTAAAATTTGGCAGCAATTAGGAATACAAATTTTTGCTGCGATTGTACTAAATATTGTCAAACCTTTATTTGCCGTTGGATCAAATGTACCCGGTTAAAATTTGGCTAGCAAAAAAGGAGGAGGGATACTGTTAGCCCAGGTGAAGAAAATGTCCCACTTGACTCACATTAAAAAACCTATTTACAATAACTTTTTTAATGTTTTTCTTTGTACACTTATTTATCTAAGTGTATTTAACATATAGACTAAGTTTTATGATTTTTTAATATGTTTATATTTTTTTTTGAGATTTTTAAACATTTACGTGTATATATGTATTTAAAATATCCTTATTTTTAAAAAATTAAAAAAATATGTACACATATCCAAAAATGATAAAACTTTATTTATATATTAAATACACTTAGATAAACAAGTGTATAAAGAAAAAAGTAAAAAATATTATTTTAAATAGGATTTTTGAGGTGGGTCAAGGTTAACAGGATCATTCATCGCAAAAATAGGCTTTTTATAGTACATGTTCTTGTAGTGAATAAACTCCTCTTGTTGTATTTAGAATGATTTGTTTGGATAGTAAATAATGTTTCATTGGAATTGATAAATTTGTAAAACAACGTGATAAAATTAGTGAAAAAAAAAATCAATTTTAGAGTTATTGATAAAGTCTGAACCGTTAGAAATTTTCTTCTTTTGTGGATGAATGATTCTATTAATGACTATTACAATATTTTAATGCATTTGTAAATAAACCTACACATTCTTAAGCAAGCAAAAAAATTTTATAATTTTGAACAATGTAAACCGTTGAGTGTGTGGAAACCTCTGCGTCGAAGAAATGGAACCCACCATCAACGCCAGACGAATAATAACAAGGCAGAATATGTGACACAACGGCCGGAGGGATTTCCCCCTAAAATTTCTATGCGAGAAAATTTTCCTTCCTATTTGCAATCAAATTTTTACAAGAAAATTTAGTCGCCAATAATAAAAATGTTCTAACGCGCACCCAAATTGCCAGATGAAATACGCCAACTGACGCACTTGAGGTATCTGGGCTCGAAATATAACAATGAACAAAATAAAAGAGGAGAAGATAGCTTGACACCACTGAATGTTGAGGGAAGATATTTTTTAATATTGTATGCACGTTAACAGCTGATTTGAATGCATCAGCCATTAATTCAGGGTGTGTTTGGTAACAAATAAAAATTGTTAAGTCAAAAATTTTCAATTAAAAACTTTTCACTTTTCATAATTAGCCTATTTTTTAATTATTTCTTTATTTTTTCTATACAATTATCTTATTTTTCAATCATTTCTTCACAACTACCAACACAACTAACCTATCTATTTTAACTTTATTCTATTTATTCCTCTTCATTACCCTTATCATATTACATCATTTGACAACTTCTATTCTCTATAATTTTTCATCAAAAGTTTATCCTATCCCAAACACACTTTCATGCTCAACTCTTCCAAATCATTCAATTGTTGTAGTTTTAACACTTCGAGAGAAGAAAATCCTGCTGCAGAGAAGACCATTTTCTTCCCGACGAAGGAACAGCGGCCTAACAACCGCACCTTCAGCTTTTGGAATGACTGCAGGATGGTAAATTGATCCTCCTCAAGCAGAGACCATCTCAAACACTGCTTCTCCAGGCATTCATTTGCTGGTGGAAGCTTCTTTATCCGACATTTAAGATGCAGCTTGACTAAGGTGCGAGAGAGGGATTTCCAGTCCAGAGTTGTATTCCCAAAGTTCAGCCCCACTCGCAATGACTCAAGTTTTCTCAATCCATTCAAAGAATTACTGCAGAAACTCAAATCTCCGTTTATTCCAAATTTCCTTAGGCTTACCAGCGTGCTCAATCCCTTCTCCATCCAACCATCAGCATGCATCATTGAGATAGTTCGGAGGTCTTTTAAGGGCTCTATTAGCTCTGAGTTCCCAACTTCAATTGCCCTGCTCACTAATAGATGCCGCAACCGTCGCATCCCCTCGATAGCTTCAGGTATTTGATTGATGTGGGTGTATTTCACATGCAATGTTTGCATATTCATTAGTTTCCTAGCAGATTGTGGAAGTCCTTGTTAGAATTATACTCCTATCAGGTGTCCTAATTATATGATAAGTCTTGGATTTAATGATAGTCCAGTCATACCTGAATTGCGTACGCAATTCAAGTCTAGGTACAACTGCACTTCTAGTTGAGTCATGATGGGAAGGGCTCTATAAATAGAGGAGTCTAGGTCCCCCTCTCACATGGTTTTACATCATTAGTGGTTCCCATCTACTGCTAGTATTATAGGGAGAAGTGTTGAGAGAGAAGACCTCGTACTCTACTCAGTCTACTGGTGGAATCTACGCACACATGGAATCAGGTACGCTTCCGCATCACATGATTTCCAACATGTNNNATAGGGAGAAGTGTTGAGAGAGAAGACCTCGTACTCTACTCGGTCTACTGGTGGAATCTACGCACACATGGAATCAGGTACGCTTCCGCATCACATGATTTCCAACAGTCCTCTCACCAATGTCCTCCTTAACCCCAAGTATCTCAAGTGGATCGGTTGTCCAATTTCCTCGGTCAAATTAGAAATACGTGCACCTTCTACATCGAGGACCCGCAGCTGTTTCAGTTTACCAATTCCATAAGTGCTTCCTAGAAGCGGTTCCATTTCATGAAGAAGCCTATCAAACCGAAGCAAGGTGCGGGCAGAAGAAGAGGGTCGAGAAGAGAATGAATCAATGCTGGTATTGTAGAGAACAAGTAGGCACACCTGAGAAAAGTCTGAAATGGTTTGGGGGCTACGTGAAATGGTTACAGAACTGAATTCTGGAGCCTTTGATTCACCAAACTTCTAAATAAGTTCATGAGTGAGACAAGTTTTAATATCGGAAGTTGAAGTTTTTGTTGTGATTTGAATCAGGCCTCTCTCAATAAGTTCCACGTGAAATTGTTCTCCCACTTCATCCTCGGTTTTGTCTCCTCGGTGTTGTTGCATCCCTTCTGCTTCCCACAATTGGACCAGTTTCTTAGTTCGGAAATTATAGTTACCTGAGAAATAGCATATGTACAGAAAACACGGTTTCAAGTAATAGGGAAGATCTTTCCAAGCCAGAGTTAGAATATAGAGATGTGGTCTATTGGGAAAGCCACATTGATTAAATTCATAATCATCCAGGATCCTCTATGTTAAATCACTCAGAAAATAAAAACCATAAGCGGAAGCGCACCTGAATCCATGGATGCAGTCCGTTCTTGAATTCTGTGGTTTTGGGTCTTTCAAGTTAATGTCCTAGGGTTTTCTTGAGAAGGTGACTTCACTTTTCAATTGATGAGATATTAGAAAAAAACCCTGATAGGTGCATAACCCGGGGACCACTACAACCATTTATATAGGAAGCCTAACTTTCGTATTTCTAATTTAGTCCATCATAAAATTAGGAATTAGATTATAGAGTTTCTACACATAGGAGATCCATACTTTATCAGATAATTTAGGCCCATAAAATCTTATAAGATCACTTTCCGACAACTCGAAACTCTGAAGTGGATGAACTGGATTTCTTTTACCCCATGTTGAAATGCGGCGGAAATCAAGAAGACTTGCAGCAGCGGCCTGTATCATATCTACAACCGAATAACATGTTGCAATGGACTGCAGAAGCAGTTCTCTAACAGAATACCGTTCTGTTACATAAACCCATCCATGGATACTAAAATGTCTCTTTGCTGCGTCATTGTTGAAGGCCTCCTTAGCCGGAGTGGTCTTGCCACTATTGGTCCCCATTTGTCAAGTGCTCTAAAAATATCGCAAGGCTTTTCTCAAAAATGACAAAATCAGGTTCTGGAGCAAGTAGAGAAGAGAGTCCGCACTCTACAGGATTCAACCGGCCATAAGTTCTTGAGCTTAGATGCTGCTCTGCTACTTCGTTTGCACGACCAGGAAAAAGTCGTAGTGATGGCATAGTGCGGATTTTCTCATTTATAGAGTTCAAATTTAAGCGCAACTCTAGAGAGCTATTGACTTGCTAAATTTCAAAGCAACCCCCCTGATGGTGCAAGTGAATTGTCGTCGTCGGATTTGGGTTGATGTGTTAGAAGTAAACATGTCAATGACCTACTCAGCACGATAAACAACTGTTGAAAACAACATTCACAACTTAATAGCAAAGGAGATAACAATTTACTTGGTTCGGTTTAACCTACTCCACGGAAGTAAATCCTATTCAATTGTGTTTTAGGGTTACTGGGTTCCGTTATTTATACTTGGTTACAAAACTTATATAAATTACTTAATCACACTAACTTGCTTAATTTACAAGATATGCTCATTTTGTCAACACTCTCCCTCAAGTTGGTGAGTAAATATCTACGAAACCCATTTTCTCCAGTATTTTCTCAAAGTGTCTTCTTGGCAATGTTTTTGTAAAAATATCTGCAAGTTGATCATGGCTTCCGATATATGGAGTTTCAATAATCTTTGCTTGAACTTTGTCTCAAATATAATGACAATCAAATTCAATATGTTTAGTTCTTTCATGAAGAACTGGATTTGAAACTATGTGTATTGCTGCTTGATTATCACAAAATAATTTCATTAGCTTTTGGGTGCAGAAGCCTAGTTCCTGTAAAATAGATTTCAACTAAATTAGCTCACTTGTCGTAGAAGCCATAGCCCTATATTTTGCTTCAGCACTTGATCTTGCCACAACACTTAGTTTTTTACTTTTCCATGTCACAAGGTTTCCACCAACAAAAGTTCAGTATCCTATGGTTGATTTTCTATCTTCTAGATTTCTTGCCCAATCTTCATCTATATATCCAAGTATTTTCATATGAAGAGAAATATTAGTATGACCATGTGGTTTCATCCATATTCCTCTACCTGGACAGGATTTCAAATAGCCAAGAATGGGAGCCACCATTCTCATGTGCTCAGTCGTAGAAAAAAGCATAAACTGACTAACAAAACTCACTGTATAAGAAATATCTGGTCTAGTAACAGTAAGATTTATTAATTTTCCCACAAGTCTCTAAAACCTCCCAAGATTCTCTAAAGACTTACTTGTTTTAATAAATTTGGTAGTATAATCCATCGGAGTATCAATAGGTTTTGCCTCCAGTTTTTCAATTTTCTTCAACAGATCTAAAGTGTATTTTATTTGACACAAGAGTAAACCCTTCTTAGAGTAAGCAATTTCAATCCCAAAAAATATTTAAGCTTACCTAGATCCTTCATGTTGAATTTTTTGCTAAAATACCTTTTGAGATATGAAATTCTAGCGTTGTCATTTCCAGTAATGATTATGTCATCAACATAAATTAAGACAACCACTATTCCAAGATTATTTCTTTTTACAAACATTGAAGAATCTAAAGTATATTTTATAAAACCAAACTTAATAAGTGTAGTACTAAGTTACTATACCATGCTCTAGGAGATTGTCTCAAACCAAAGATCGCTTTATTCAGTTTACATATCAAATACTTTCTTTCTTCTAACTTATGTCTAGAAGGAAGTTTCATATACACTTGTTCTTCTAGATCCCCTTAGAAAAAAATATTTTTGACATCCATCTGAAACAGTTACCATCCAAAGTTTACAGCTATAGACATTAGAATTGTTTATAGTCAATACTATATATTTAAGTAAATCCTTTAGCAATAAGCCTGACTTCATATCTTTGTATACTCATTTGCACCCTACTGGTTTTTTTCCTTTTAGCAATTTGACAATATCCCATGTATGATTTTTATAAAGGGCTTTAAGTTCTTCTTCCATAGCAGTTTTTCACTTTGGCAGGCTAATAGCTTCTTAAAAACTTGTTGACTCATTATGAGAATCAATGCTAGTTAAAAAAGTAGAGAAACTAGTTAAGATATTATCATAGCATATATAATCCTGAACAGGAAAAACCACTCTGTGGTAGGTATAAAAATCTTGTAGTCTAGAAGGTGGTTCTGAAATTCATGAAGACCTCTAAGGAAGGGTCACGAGGTCTTCAAGAGATTCTTCTTCTCTCATAATTGACTCTAATAACTCTTTAGGAGTTCCTTTATTGTGTCTAGGATTATTACTTTCATTACCTTTCAATGGTAATGGCCTAGGGACAAATTCCCTGTGAATATTCTCCCCCTGATTTGATCCCATGTTTGAAAAAAAGGTTGATTCTTAACAAATGAAAAATCTCTAGAAACAAACAACCTATTTATATCCGAGGCATAACATTTGTATCCTTTTTGAGTAAATGAATAACCAAGGAAGATACATCATTTCGTACGAGAATCAAGTTTACCGGTATTTTGAATATGCACATAACAGCGACAACCAAAGGCACAAAGGTGACATTCATCAGATTTTCTTCCTTGAAAAATTTCTAGAGGAGTTTGAAATTTCAATATACGATTTGGCAAACGATTAATAAGGTAACAACCGGCGAGAACAACGTCAAATCAATATTTTTTTGGAACATGCATTTAAATTAGCAAGGCTCTAGTTGTTTCTAGTATATGTCTATTTTTCCTTTTAGCAATCTCATTCTATTGAGGAGTACCGACAAATGAAGTTTGATGAGCAAGTCCATGGGATGTAAGATAAGAAGAGAATGAGTGGTTGACATATTCACTGCCATTGTCAGTTCTCAGTACTTTTAATAGAACACCAAATTGTGTTAAAATCATTTTATGGAAGTCCTGAAAAACCTACAAGACATCAGTTTTAGCTTTCAGCAAATAGATCCAAGTGGAACGAGACCTGTCATCAATAAATGTACCAAAGTATTTGTAACCCTCTCGAGAATCAATTACAACACGTCCCCAAATATCTGAATGAACTAATTCAAAAAGTTTATTTGAAAAATTAGAATGTTTTGGAAATGACAATCTATGGTGTGAAAAATGACACGCTTCACATTTATCAACTGAAATAGAAAAATCAAAATTGTGCAATATTTGATTAGAAGGGTATCCTAATCTCCGATGTCATAGTAATGAAAAATTTGCATCTTTCTTTTCAATAAATGTCTTTTGTGAATCCTCCAAGGCATAAAGACCTTGATTGATTTTTTCTTGACCAATCTTCATTTCCGTGGCTCTGTCCTGAAAAATCATAGAATTGGGAAAAAAAACCACATAGATGTGCATGAGAATAGTTGAGTTTTTCCAACTCCTTGAATGGGAACCTTTTGTCCATTGGCAACAGTGATCGGAGACATTGCAGGTTTAGAACGAACTTTAAATAGACAATTGATATTGTCACTCATATGGTCAGTAGCACCATAATCTATCACTCAACCATCTCTATAAGAAAAAAGAAATAAAGCCAACTAGAAGACTAAGCAAATAATGGGAAGAGTCTTGGGCAGATCAGTTGTAGTAGTTTGCTGAATAATGAGTTGTTGTTTTTTTACAAGACTTTCTATTGCAGATTAGGAATGAGGAACACTGACTTGGGACGCTATTTTGTCATCCGATTCTTTTTCTTTAGAGGCCCTTAAATAGGGATATAAGACCCAACATGTTGCGCCCCAGCTCGAGCGTCACATCCTTACCTCAGGACCTATCGATTGGTAAACGTGATCAAGATTGTTGCCCTATCATACGACGGGATTTATCGGATATTTATCCTGATAATGGTGGTCATACAGAGTTCATAAAACACATCATATTCTCATGAATTCAT
>JAXCLR010000081.1:26204525-26234419 GCA_035584095.1 Annona squamosa
TTGCCTTAATTAGCAAAAATCATAAAATATCTTCATAATTCCATAATGCATAAAAATCATCAAATACATGTTAAGTGCATACATATGGCCTACGTGGGTTAGGGTTTCACACAACACCTATCATTACTATATCTTGTTTGTTACAATTATCATAATATAGACGATTTCCTCTACCTCGTCCTCTTTCTCGCAAGGAACTTGATCCTCTTCCTCCGTATTGAGTAGGTCCTTTAAAGTTAGATTTAATAGCAAGAGCATGACTTTCACTTTTTGTTCTATTTTCTGATTTCATTACCCGTTTTCTTATTACCCATTTTCTTATTTCTTCTCTTTAAATGATAGTGCAAATATTAAAAAATGGGAGAAGCGATAGACTCATTAATATTTGTCTTTTAAGATCTTTATATTCTAGTTTTAGGCCAATCAGTAACTAAAAAGTTCTATCTTATTCTTTTCTGTTTAAATAATTTTCTACTTTTTTAGTTGGAGGATGGTATTGTCTTAGTTCATGACGTCACTTCTTCACAAATTCTAAGTATTCAACAAAAGTTTGATTTGATTTTTGTTCTACACAGGAAATTTTTATTGTAGTTCAAAAATTTCGAAGGCATTATTTGCTTGACAATACACCTCTTTGAGAGAATCCCACAAGTTCTTAGCATTTTCTTACTAAGCAAAAATCGCATATATTTGTGATTCCATTGAATTAAATAACCATGTCATGACTAAATTATCGATAGCTAACCATTTTTCAAAATTTAGAGTCTTCTAGTTTTTGAGTTATAATTTTACCATTAATATACCCAAGTTTTGATTTTCCACTAAGAGCTATTGTAACCGCTCTTGCCCATGGAAGGTAATTTTTTCCATTCAACAATGTAATGGTTAACTTTATGTTGGTATCATTATTGCCTAAAGGGGTAGCCATTGAAGTAGAATAGGCAACAGTATAAAACCAGAAATACCTGGACAACGGCAAATCAATGAGTGAGTTGTTTATTGTAGAAGATGCAACAAACAGCAGTGCAAAGGATTTCAGGCACCTGGATTTCCTCTTGTAGCTTGCCTTCAATGATGATTTCAAGCAGTAGGTGCACAGGGAGAGATGATTAGGGAATCCTGAGCGCTGCGAGTAGGCAAAAAATTTCTGCACTTGTGCAACTGTGAGGAATCAGTTGGTGGTATGCAATTTGGTCATACGCAGAAAATCATGGAATTGCAATCAACAAGTTCGCAATCCAAGCAAAAAAAATTTTGGTGGTCAACTAAATCCCAAACAAAGTATTCGACGGATGACTAAATCTCAAAAAGCATATTTGTGAGCAAGAAGCTTTATAGAAAAATTGCAGCGACGGCATACGGTGTGAAAAGTTCGCTTGTGTACAGTAGCTTCAACACAATTTCTCGCTAAGAAGATGATCCAACCGAACCATCTTTGAGCGAGCCATCTTTAATCATGCTAACCTGCTCTGATACCATGTTGAAAACAACATTCACAATGTAATAGCAAAGGAGACATTGATTTACATGGTTCGATTTAACCTACTCCATGGAGGTAGACCTTATTCAATTTTGCTTTAAGGTTACTTGGTTCCACTATTTATACTTAGTTATAAAACATTACATAAATTACATAATCACACTAACTTGCTTAAGTTTACAAGATATGCGTATTTTGTGAACAACAACCTTCCTCATAGTGTTTCACCTAGTACGTCATTCCCTCATCTTCATCTTTTCGATCATTTGCTTCTTTCAATAAGTGTCCGAAATTTTCAAATGCAAATTTCATAAACAGGAGCTCATCACGCACCCCACATAAGAAATTTACCTCTTCAATGATCAGGTCATTAATTCTTTCAAGGAGGAGAACAATTGCAGACTCAATGTCAGCCATCTCTCTGTCTGTTTCCATACATGCATAGGCACAAAAGAACATTGCAGACTAAAAAAGGAACACAATTGATCAAATATTGGAATTTCTCTCCAAGCACGCAAGAGTTTCGGGACACCAAATTAGTATTGCATGCTCTACTGTCTACTCACATATTGGGAAAAAAACTCTATTTGTTAATATGTTCTATGGTTGAAGTTATTATTTAATGTGCACTATATTTTTTTTCCTTGAAAACTACATTAAGTTGGTTAGTTAGATCGAACTAGTTTCATGTAGCAGATGCAACATCCAATCTAGTTTTAATAAAATATTCCTAGCATTTTTCCTTAGCAACAAGGAAAAGAGAGCTTAGTGATAGTCATGATTGCCAAATACTACTAAGTAAATAAATAATAATAATAATAAAGATAAACTATCTGTGTTTAGCTCTTCTAATTTTTTCAATCTGTGTGATTGAAAAGTAATAAAATTTTTAAATGAAAAATTTTGTACATAAGTTTTTTAATTGAAAGAAGTGATGTGATATGATAGGGTAAGAATGAGAAATAAAAAAAATTAAGTTAAAATAAATAAGTTACTTGTATGTGTAACTGTATATAAATAATAAAAAGGTAGGGTAGTTATATTAGAAAATATGAAAAAATAATTAAAAATAAAGATAATAGCGGAGAGTGAAAAGTTTTGCTTGTAACCAAATGCACTCCAATTTTTGTGAGTTTATACTCATAACATCCGCCCGCAATTTCAAATATGTCTATAATATTTCAAAATTTTCTCATACTTATAACATTTTATATTAAAGTCTTATTATACATACACCGCTAACATAATCATTATTTATCTCATTGAAAAGACGATTATATTATTTTAAAATTTTTAATTAAATAATTCAACATTAATATGACTATTAAATTATTTAATATCATATATTAATGATTTACCATCATCAATTAACTCATGTTAATGTTAAATTGTCTTAATTAAAAAATTTTGAATAGGCAAAATCATCTTTTTAAAAAGGTAGATAATGGTTGTATTAATGACATTGGTATAATAGGAATTTAAGATGAAATATTATGGGTATAAGAGAAATTTGTGAAATGTTATACGTATATTATGAATTAATTATAAATATTATAGGCATGAGAGGAATTTTTTTTAAGAATAAAATTAAAATAAATATGTTAGTTGTATGGGTAATTGTATATAAATAATAAAAATGTAAGGCAGTTGTTTTAGAAGATATGAAAAAATAATTAAAAATAATAATAGTGGTGGAGAATGAAAAGTTTTAATTATAACCAAACACACTCCAAATTTTTTGAGTTTATAACTATTAATTTTGCATTTTCAACTTACTTTACAAATATTTGCTATAAAATCCCACCTAATAAATGGAGTTAGGATTAAAAATTAGCTACTCAAGGTTGATTGGGCTCGATCCTCTAGACTAAATTAGTGACAAAAGTGGTCTTAAGTACTAACAAAACTATTAGTCTTCTTTTTGAGTTAAGACAACTGCAGATACATTGGACATTTAAATGATGGGCTGAAGGGAGATTATTTAAATTGTGGGCTGGACCAGACAATGAAGCGAAGACCCATTAATGACTAAATGAGGAATGCTTAGCTTGGTACTAAAGTGAGCTGCGAACTGTAACCGTAATAAGCTAAAATGTATAACCATGGGTAGTATTTGTTTTGTTGGTAATTTAATTTACCGGTTAAGTTAAAAAAATAACGTCGTTTTATTAGAGCTATTATCAATTTCATTAAAGAGATATTTCAGTAAAATAGAAAATTAGAAAATATAAAATATAAATATAATTAAAATATAAAAAGTGGAAAGCTAGTATTGAATAATACAGAAACATGCACATGGTTGTGCCTCACTTTTGTTTTACCTCTTGAATCAATATATAACTTAAGTATTACAAAAATATATTAGAATATTCTATCATATTTTCAATTAGTCCATAAATTTGACATAATAAGAATACATGAGAATATCCAAATTTTTTTAAAAAATAACTAATGCATATTAGCCCACCTAAAGCATCATAAAAAAAGCATAAGTTTACAAAAATATAATTTTAATACATTTAAAATAATATAGGTCTAAAAAATAATTTTTAAGTAGTATTTTCAATATCTAAATCATCTAAAATATCATTCCTACGTGGAAAAATGATTATATAAAATATTATTAAATTATAATACATATGCGGATGAATCTAAATATCTTTCTTAATTTAGACATAAATATATACGTTTTGAGCAAATTTGATGAATGTACATATCTAACGACATGAAACTTAGTCTCTTATATAAACAAATAATATTAAATATAATAATGAATTAAATTTTAAATTAAATAGCAATATTTTAGAAATTGAGGGGTTATATGACTCTTATCAACTTATATAGAATCGAAACCCAACCAACTTATATAGAAGCGGAACCCGTACAATCGGGATGTATATTCTACAATTGCTAATAATTTTATCTTAAAGAACCCAACATTTACATTAAAATAAGAAATAACATCCATACCAACCGAGTCGTGCTCACCAACGGCCTATCAGAAGCATTGCAGGCGCTGGTGTCGGGTTTGAATCCCATTTTGGGATTTTGGCCGGTGGGAGCAATTGTCTCCTAGGTGGGTTGTTGGAAGTTGTGTCTTCTTAATTCTTTGGTGAAGCTGTGTCTTCAGATTTCTTTGAGAGATTTGTGTGTATCCCTAAATTTCTTTGAGGGAGTTGTGTGTATCCCCAACTTTCTTTGAGGGAGTTGTGTGTATCATCAGATGTGTAAGAATGTCTCAGATCTTCAGTGTAATATATGTTGAGATGTATATAAAATATATACCAATAAAAAAAGAAAAAAAAGAAATAACATCCATCCATATTACAATTCAAAACTCAAATGTTCAACATCCTTCACATGCTTCCTAAAATATTCCATAATAGAATTTTGCATTAAAAATTATATTTCTACAATTTTTCATAGTTTTTCAATGATTATTCCTTCATCTAAATTAAAGTAAATAAAAAAATGCATGTATGAGTTAAATAAGAGGCATGATTGTATAACATATATTGTATATGTGCTTAAGTTACAATATTTTATTTTTATCTTATTTTTCTTCATAAATATGTTTTCCTAATTGTATTTAATCTATATACCAAGTTTTGTTATTTTGCAATACTTTTATATATTTATTTTTTATTTTTAAAAATCAAGTTTTTAGGGGGTGAAAAATGACCTATATGCCCCTAAAATTGATGATTTTCAAAAATAAAAAAAATGTGTAAAAGTATTGTAAAATGGAAAAATTTGGTATATGAATTAAATACAATTAGAAAAATAAGTTTATAAAGAAAAAATAAAAAATTCCATAAAAGAAATAAAAAATATTGTAACTTAAGCATATATACGATATATTTTATATAAATATGTCTCACTAAATAAAGCTCTATATATATATATATTCCACGAACTATCATTATCTCGAAAATTATTTTTCATCATCAAAAATTATTTTCATATTTCTTATTGATTTTTCTATCATAAGATATTTATAAATATATCAAAATAATTTAATAAATAGTAAAAATACCAAAACAATAAGATTTTTATAGAGAGCACATTGACGAGCCATATGGACATCCCATCAAAAGATCCAGAGAGTTTGGGATTGAAACCTCATTTACTAATTTTATTTTTTATTAATTTCAAATATGATAAAACCAATAAAACTTGTAAATAGGTAAATCATTTATGAACCATAAACACTGATCAATATCTGAAAATTATCTTAGATTAAAATATTGTCTTTCAGTATTTTTCCCAGGATTTACAAAAAATAACGAGGAATAATAAATAATGCAAAAATATTATTAAATGATCATAGATAAATGATGAAAAAAAGAAGTAATACAATTCATATAGAAGCCACAATAGTTATTTTTTATTAAGATACCATGAGAGTTACTTGTTTTTATTCCTTAGAATAAGAACAAACACTTGATTAATATTTTTTTTATGAATATATTTACATACATCTTAATACGTATTACACTGAAGTTTTAAGAGATTCATACAAATCGGGAAACGCACAGCTCCCCAAAGAAATCTGAGACCCAGTTTCACCAAAGAATTAGGAAGACATAACTTCCATCTGAAAGGGAGACCAATGCTTTCACA
Source organism: Annona squamosa (assembly GCA_035584095.1). Lineage (NCBI taxonomy): Eukaryota > Viridiplantae > Streptophyta > Magnoliopsida > Magnoliales > Annonaceae > Annona > Annona squamosa. The sequence goes on from JAXCLR010000081.1 coordinate 26,210,629, forward strand.
ACAATTTTTTCCTCGAAATCCCGAGGTGAGATTCAAACCATAGACTTTTGCTCCGAACGCTCCACCAACAGCAGGGTCGACCTCGGTTGGTACTCAATTAATATCTTTATTAATATAAAATTTTAGAAAAATACTTTTCATCCAATATCTTTATTAATATAAAATTTTAGAAAAATACTTTTCGTCTAATATCTTTATTAATATAAAATTTTAGAAAAATACTTTTCGTCACATCCTAATATTTCCTGAGCATAATGTGTTACCATATTGTGTTCACTTTTCCCTAGGATTCAACAGACCGCGATTTTATTTTTATTTTTTTGAAAATTTTTAATACAAATATTAATTTAAGTGTATTTAACATGTGTATCAATTTTTATTATTTTTAGAGTATTTTATATATTTATTTTTAATTTTTGAAAATCAACGGCGGTTACATAATTTTGACATGGGCCAACAACCATTTAACGTGTACCTAATGATATGGGTATTATTGGTATTTTAGTCATTAGAATGTAATTTCCTAAAGTTTGGGGGTATATTTGGAATTAAGAAAAAGATTAGTTGGTAGAATTCAGCCTTAAATAAATATTAAAAATGAAATAAATGGAATAAATGCTTAAAATGGTTGCAAATATGACCTATCGAGCATGATTTGTGCCCTTAAAAAATATATTCTCGGTTTTTGCACAATCTCTAACTTACGTATATTTTACTTTTTTGATATTAGCAAAAATAACCCTCCAAGTTCAGATTCCTTTTTTGATATTAGCAAAAATAACCCTCCAAGTTCAAAAGTTTTACTAATCTGACGTAAATTAAATACCATTTACAATTGTATTTTGGACAAACTTGGCTCACTTTCCACTTAACTTTTTTGCAATGTTAAACCTCTGGATTACTTGCAATTTTGCGAACTAACCTTCCAACTTTTCAAGAAGTCCTACCCAAAAAAACTTTTGATTAAGAGGTAATTTTCGCAAATACTTAAATAAAAATCACCTTCACTTTTTTTTTAAGTATTAATTTTTAAAAATCTTAAATTTAGAGTGTTTTGCAATATGAAAATTAAAAGTTTAATTTTGCAAAAATGCAAAGTCAGAGGATTAATTTGGAGCCGGAAGATAACGTACGAAACCTAACGCAGGCAATCCGCTCGCAGCCGCTACTCGCTACGTTCTTGGGCGATCGCAGATAATGTCGGTTATCGTTGTAACCGCCTGCGATCTGAAGGAAAGCGGAGGGATTGTCGCGCTTCTCTCTATAAATATTGAGGCCTACGACACAAATCAAAAAAATAAAGAAAAAAAAAATCAGGCCGACGATGCCTTCTTCCGGGCTTCTCTTTCTTCTCCTCTTCAACGCAGCTGGCAGCGGGAGGGGCTGAGGGCCAAGAAATTTTATCTTTGATGATCGTTTCTGTTTATGGAATTTTTCCCCACGAAGGTTTTGGTTTGGTTTTAATCTCTTGGCTTGGTTTCTTCGTTGCAAGATGCATGCAGTTGGCAGGGCCGCAGGATTAAGCGTCGGACAGTTGAATGTTTTCGCCACTGGTTACGTTTTCGATCTCAGGCTTGTGAATTTGTCGTAAAAAGGAATGAGGATAGAATTTCGAATTTGTGGATTGGGTTTATAGCAGATCGATTTTTGTTTTTGTTTTTGTTTTTTTAATTCCGCTATTCGTTTCTGATGTTCTGTTGCTTTCGTAAATTGTTGGAATTCTCGCAAGAGCGACTGCTTTCTTTGGCTTTCAGGTTGGCTGTGTCGGTGACGTTAAGAACGGGTTTTCGCCAGTACGGGTTGGATGCACCATGTGTAGATATGGCACTAGGAGGCTATCATGTGGAGGGGGTTTTCTATAGACCTTGTTTGGGATTTTGTGATATGCCTTTTTGTGATATAAAAGCATGCCAGAAGTGGATAAATGTTTCTGAGTTGGATTGATTTGCGTCTCAGGGCCTTTAGACATCAACATGGACGTCATTTGGTGATTAGCAAACAGTGAGGGTTATGTGCACTTGTTATTTTATTTTGGTGGTGGTTAGGTTTTCTCTGTGCTTTAGTTGGTTGGATTTCAGTTTGGCTTTGGTGATGGATTAGCTTAGCTGACTGTAAGATGCCAGTTGGAATGATCAGTCATTTCTATGTGGAGCTGTTGGGAATTTTCTGATGACTTGGGTTTATTTCTGGTTCATTTATCAGTTACTCTTCACGAAGAATGGTATCTGTCCTATGGTATTCCATGTTGAGATGCTCTGGTGGTTAACATTCTAGATAACGGTTTTTTCTGTTTTGGGAATTATGTTCCAATGCCTTATGTTCTTTGCGATGCAGTAAGAGAAAGGAAAGCAGTCATGATATCGTCCTCATTGATGATCTCTTAAGATTATTAATTTTATGGAAAGCAGTCACAATATCGTCCTCATTGATGATCTCTTAATATTATTAATTTTATGGAAAGCAGTCACGATTTATTTGGCTACTGCATCTTTGATACTCGCTCCTTGTGTTTGTTCCTATGTCTTTTCCTTGTTTGTCTGTTTTTATTATTTTTAATGATATTTGATACAAGATGGTGATAGGAAGCAGATATTGAAGTTTCCCTTTGGTGAATTTAATTTTGGTCTAGTGGTAGAAATCACTAGTGGAGATTTCAGGATATGGATGGGGGGTTTTCTGTGATGTAATACTGATGCCATTTTTTGCTATACCGAACATTTATTTGTTGTGTTTTATTTGATCTTGATTTTATGCCTGTGAGATACTTATGGAGAAGCAACAATGGATTTTATCAATTCGCTTTGAGGGATTTCACTGGTTTCACACTCTAGGGGTATTCTACATAAACACAAATCTTTTGAGACTAGTACGTTCTCCATATATTCGGATCGATTGTAAAATATGTATATTCAAGTATAGATATGACACACATGGCAGTCACCTGGCATTATATATACATGACAACAGGCTTAAAATAGCTACCTAAACGCACATGCCAGTCATCTGGCATCATATGTACATGACACACATGGCAGTCACCTGGCATTATGTATACAAGAACAGCCTTTTTGCTCTTTCGCAGCAGGACAAACAGTAGGATATATCACTTCCTTTGCAAGTCCATGGAAAGGTCACAAAATTTCTATATAAAGCTGAGCTACAGCAAGATTCTGAAGGCATGTCCACATTATTTGCTTGGGTTTGATTTATTTGAGTTATTTGATTTTTTAATTTAGAAAGCTCCCTTATTGTTGTTTTCTTCATTGATATCAGGTATTGGTAAGGAAGAATCAACACTCTGGTGACTCCCACACAATACTTGAAACTCAATGCTTCCTTCATTGTGGTATAATTTAATAAGGAACTACAAGATTTTTTCACACATCAAGAACCGTATTTCTTGGCTACCCTGCTGTCAGCTTGTTTGTAGTAAAGTTGGGGTTTTTATGTTGTTGGGTATATCATGAAAGCTATGATTCATCAGTCATAACTCGTAAGGGAATTGCTGAGTGATTGTTTCTTGCGTTTTTGGAATATAAACATATGATGTTTTGGAAGGATAAGGTCATTAACTTTTTTCAGATATTTGGTGCAAGACTTATCTGATTAGAGGGAAAATTGGAACCAAGGTCATTGCTATGCTGGTGTCTTTGCTATTTTCATGGCTATGGATTAGGATAATCAGATTCAGTCGTTCATGGATGATGCTCTTGAGGTTTTTGTTTTTGTTTTTTTGTTTTTCCGAAGGACATAAGTGTGCTGAAAGTGACACTAGTTCAATCCTCTTTACAGGGCCAAGTCGACCATAAGCAATTGTGTGCAGAGTTCTAACCTCAATTAATTGAAGAGAGTAAATTTTTGTCATCTTCCTTATGTGAGAAGGTTTTTTTGTGACTATTGGAATTCTCAGTGTGTGTTACTTCTATTCGTCAGGAAATAAAGGGGGCTTCTATGACAGTAAGATTTTCTAAAAGATCTTTTGCGATGTCTACCTACTCATATGGACTCTTGGTGCAAAGATTGATGCTGCTGCTATTTATGATGTTGATGTTAGCTATTCTAAAAGTGCTTCTGTGAAATCTTACCTTTTTGGCTTTGTTGGTGTCACAATCATGCAGTGTGGCACCACATTGGTGGGAAAAAGTTTTTTAATTGATGATTGACATTGATTTTGGTGGAATGGAAATGTGACATTGATGAGGAACAGCTTCCATTGATGATGTTCGTGTTGGCAATGATATTAAGATTTAGTGAAAGAGCTACCTGCTCTTTTTGGTTTGCAAATGGGTGATGACAATAAGATGTAGCTCTTACCTCTATTTGTTAATTTCTAGATTGGAAGATGTTTGGAGATGCAAAAGAGAGTCTATGAAATCAATCTTTTTCATTGTTATCCAAAAGAGTTCCCTTTTAAGACTTAATTTGGCTATTATGCCATTGTCCATGATGGTGTTGGTGGTTAGATTTCCCTAATACCTATTTGCTTCAGTTTTAAGGTTGGATTTTGTTATGGATCTGCATTGTTGACGGTAAAATACTGATGGGAATAGATCCATGACAGGCTCAACTATCAGTTCCTCCTCATGTAGGATGCAGCCTTTTTACTATGGTGTTGCTCTGTATGTTTTCCTCAACATTTAAGGTTCGTGAAAACTAGATGTTGAAGGTTTTTATATATAATCCAAATGTCCAGTGTTTCCTATTTTAACAAACAAATGGGCAGGTAGAATTCAATTGAACTACTGTGTTGCTTTTATATAATCCTTTGCGATGAAGACTTTTTCTTTTTGTTAATGACTTAAGATGTTGGCTATTGCCAACCCTCACCTGATTCTTCATTATGCCCAGCTGTTTTTTGCATGCATTTCATTATGAGTATAAAATAAGGTTCTTGAGGTCAAGTTTCAGATTTCAATTTTGGTTAGGAATGCCTGCAATGACTAACATGGAATGCTCGATACTGGGTTTTATCCTCAACATGGTTTGTTCTTGTTTAATAGCGGGTTTTTTGTTTGAGTCCGCCATTTCTTGTCTATCATTGGATTTCTTTTGAGCTGTATATTCTATGTGTTTCTTTCAGGTTATCATTGGAAGTGATTGGCTTTTTCCTATGTTGTTTCTATTGTTTCAAAATGGCATTAATGCATATAGAGCATTTAACATCAATCAACTTATCAAAAAGGTTCTCAGTAGGCAGCATTATTGGTTGAGTTGTGACTTATTGTGATAATTATAGGTGCATCTTCTTAGTCAAAAGCATTCTGCATATTCAACAGACTTGGTCATCATCAATTGTTAAAAGGTTGTGTGTATATGGTTTGTTTCTTATTTTATGGTAATGGGCAGATTCCATGTGAACGAGATGGTAATATGAAAAGGCTAACCAAGTGTATACAGCTCTTGGACATTGTGTGGTGTCTGGGGGGAGCTGTCCATGTACGTCACTTTGTTTGAAGAAATTTTTTCCTGCAACTCCACACACAACCTTTGTTACAACGGCAACGTCTAGTGTCACATGAAGGCACACATGAAGGCACAGCTCTTGGACATTGTGTGGTGTCTGGGGGGAGCTGTCCATGTGCGTCACTTTGTTTGAAGAAATGTTTGAAGAAATTTTTCCTGCAACTCCACACGCAAACATTGTTACAACGGCAACATCTAGTGTCACATGAAGGCACATAGGATATTATTCTTTGTTTCTAGGATTCCTGGGCTAAAGCTTCCTGCAAGATGGATTAATTAATAATGCATCACTGCTGCACATAAGAGGCTGATATACAAAGGCTGACCAGGTGTGCAGAGCTCTCACACATTGCAGGGGCTAGATAGATTACCCTTGCAGTGTATTCAAAAGTTTGTTTCCTGTGACTTATGATGTTTGTTGTGGTGTTGATAACTAACTGTTATGCTAAAGACAGGATGTTGTTCTTCACATGAAGGGATTCCATGGCTAGAACTCCCCCGCATTGTAGGGACTTGCTTCTTTGAAGAGGGATGTTTCTTTGTGACTGAACCCACAGGTTGTTTATTCTTATGGTCTTGTTCCCTCATTACGCTCGTTCAGATGTCATAAGATCGCAAGGGTTAGCAATTGTGATTTATTATTATTATTTTTTTTCAAAAAAAAAATATTGCTGACTGCTGACCATAAGACCTTGATAAAAGAAGGCTAACCAGGTGTATAAAGCTCCCACACTGTCAAAACGGACTGGTTAATGTATTAAACAATTATGTTAATATCTTTATCATTTTTTTTTTTTTACTGAATATTTGATTTGTTGTATTTTGATTTCAGGCCTGTGATATTTTTATGGTTAATCAATAATTTATTTTGATTTCTAGGTTTCTCAGATTTTTATGTTGAATCAACAGTACAAGACTGAAGTCCATGTTGTTGTCCCACCATTGAACTATTTCCCCAATACCTATCTTCAAGGGGAAGATATATGCATGGAGGCACTATTTGCTTAGGTTTGATGGATCTAAGTTGCAGGATGTGCATTTGTTGCTATCAAGCATTTGGTAGGCAGATTAGGGGAAAGCAAGGAAAAAGGGGAGGAAGAATCAACATTATGATTGTGGAGACTAGTGCAGAATAATTGAAACTGAATTGTCTCTCCATTGATACAATCTGATTTCAGAACTGCAAAATTTTTCTGCACATCAACAAGCGTGGAACTTAGCTACTGGCAACTTGGATCATGGTAAAATTGGTTTTTGTTTGTATGTTATTGGATATATCGTGAAAGCTATGATTTTTAAGTTTATGGGTTGGAGAGAGATGCTGATCGTTGTTTCATGTATTTCTGGATATAATATTTTGAAGGGATATTATCATTGACTCTTGTCGGATATTCTATTCCAGACTTTGGTTCGAGGGTGATTTGGGATCAAGGTCATTGTTATTTTGGTGGCTATGGATTAAGATAATTAGATTTCAGTCTTTTTATCATGATTGGTGCTTCTGAGTTTTTTGGTCCGCATTATCAATGTTTAATTTCTAATCTAATTACAATATCCTATTCCTTAAGGGTTGGCCTACTGCATCATGCTCCTAAGTAGTGCGGGGTTGGAGGTATCATCCATTTTTGCTGTGTTTCCTTCATTTTACAAACAGTTTCCGGCAGCAACTCTTACTTTTTTCCTAGGCCACCCTTTGCAATATTCCTTTCCATGAGTTAATATTTACTAAGGTTCCCATATTTTGATTAAAGTTCCATGTGTTTTTTTTAGAAGGACCTCAGCAGTGTAAGAGACACCCACCTGCTCTTTATAGGACTAAATCGACAATCAGAAACATATGCAGTGTTTAACCTCAATTGGCAGAAGAAAGTAAATTTTGTCATTTTCATAAGGAGAGTTGGCTGTGTTGGACTGGTGAAAGACACATTTTGTGACTATTGAATTTCTCTGCCTGTCTGACTTTGATTTCAGAGTGTTACTGTTCTTTGAAAGTACTACCTACTTGTTTCGACTCTTGGTGGTTGGGGTACAATGAAAGAAATGTCTTTTCAGCCTTGATATTGGGGCAAAAGAATTCTCACAGCTTGACCCAGATTTGTGGGAAACAGCTCTTATTGATGATGTTGTTGTTGGCTATGACATTAAGACTTTTCTCAGTGCCAGTAATTTGAATCTCAGGATCAGATCAACAATTTCAACATGGACAAACTTTGCAATCGTCAATGAGGTTATGTTGTTGGTGCGATTTTCGTGAAACATGCATACTCCATTGGGCTTTCAGTTTGTTCTACACATCAACATGAATAGACTTGGTTTGGCACCCTGCAGATAGGGTTAATTTGATGAACAATCTCCAATGAGGTTTTGTTTAAATTTCCCTGAAAACCAATTGCTTCATTTGATATTGAGGTTGGCTTTGTTGATGGATGGTCATCGACAACTGTGAAATACTAATTGGATTGTTCATGGTACATGTGCATGATATTGTGAATTTTCACCAGCTGGTTCTATGGATATGGTCCAAGTTTCAGTTCCTCCTAAAGGATGCAATCTCCTTGCTGTGGTATTGCTTTGTGTATTGCCTGTTATCATACTCATGACATTTGTGCGATCCTTCGTCTGACAAGCAAAAGTTATGTGAATCTGCCAGCGGAGACTTTTCCTTTTATGAATGATTTCAGATTTTGTTGGTTATTGCCAACTCCCACGTCCTATAACTTCTGTCTCAAGCAAATTCTTCATCAACACCAACTGCCTGAATTTCAAATCTAAGAATGGCTTTTCTTGATTTCAAAAGTTGGATTTTCGTTCTGATCTTTGAGCAGGCAGGAGCATATATATTTGACTGTCCTGCTTACAATGGCTAACATGGAATGCTTGATACTGGGTATTTTCCTCAACACAGCTTGTTCTATGCCACTAGGGTGGTATGTGATGGAGCTTGAGCACAACTTATTGATCAATTTTTTTTTTATCATGATCATAAGTCGTTCCAACTGGGTATTTTCCTCAACACAGTCTGTTCTATGCTAGTTGTGATGGAGCTTGAGCATAACTTATTGATTTTTTTTTTCCCCCATCAAGGTCATAAGTTGTTCCAACTTCATAAAGTTCAAACAAGTTCCAAATCCAGTGATTCAAAGCACTCTTCTCAATTTTGATCTTAGGTTTGCAATTATCACATATGGCAATAATCACAGAATTGTGCATATGGATGACTTGATTTGTAGTGGATAGATGTTGGTGAATCTTGGGGCCTTGAAAGCATTATCGACATCAACATGGATGGAGTTAGTGATGAGGATATATTGATGTGTCTTTGTTTCTTCATAACGGTAGTGGGAAAGATTTGATGGTACAATGATGTTGGCTTCATTTAGGTGGTGGTCTCTTAGCTAGTTCTATTGTTTTCTTGTTTAGTTGTATCTTCGTTCTTCGAGATGAACTTTCTGATGATTTCAATGTGTTTGGTTGTCCAAGTGATCCACAGTAAGGATCTTGTCTAGTTGGGAAGATGAAACAAAAAGGAACAGCATTGTAACATTTAGTGATTTTCTGAGATTGTCTCTGTGACAGTTGAGGACATCAATGCTGTGGGATTTCCTGGTGCTTCTTGATGCCAATGATAGGAAGAAATTGAAATTGTGATTTCAGTACTAGACTTTAATTTTGAGATTCCACTTGTTTCTGATTCTTATTTTATTTTATATGTTTAGATCTAAGGCCTGCAAGATCTCTATTCCTGCAGCAAGTTGAGAATTAGCTACTGTCATTTGTGTTCATGGTCAAGTGGTCATGTATTTGAGTTCTCAGCATTGTATTTTTCTTCAAACTAAATATATTTGCTGGTGTCACCTGTGGCTAGTGCAGGTGGCAGGGGTGTTGGGCCCCTTAGCGCAGGTCGTGGGTTCGAATCCCACATTGGGATTTCGGCCCGGAAATATAGTATAGGAGTTGTGGTCTCCCTTTGAGGTGGGGTGGGAGCTGTTGTCTCCCTTAGGCTGGATGGAAGCTGTTCTTCCTAATTCTTTAGTAGAGCTGTGTCTTCAGATTTCTTTGGAGGAGTTATGTATCTCCTTGTTTGTAAGAATGTCTCAGAACTACAATGTAATATGTGTTGAGATGTATGTAAATATAAACCATAAAAAAAATATATATATATATTTGCTGGTTAGTTTGAGGATGGAAGCGCTTCTTTGAGGGATTTAAGGAAGTTATCTGCCTCTGGCTCTCTGTTGGGTTGCTTTTCTTATTTTTTTTACACTGCTGCTTTTGGTTTTGTGTTTAGATTTTTCAGTCATGAAGACATTAATCATTCTGATTTTAATCAGCTGGCGTTCCCTTGGTAACAAAACTCTTGATATTGGATATTTTCCTCATGAAGTCATTCTGAATTCTATGGAGCATGGAACTGGCTTTTTGTATCCTTGTTTAATTGAAGTTTTGTTTTCTAAAAAAAAAAAAATCCTCCTGTCATCTTGTTTATCAGTGGATTTATCATGAACCATATGTGCTTTATTTTCCTCTGCCTATGATGTTCCCGTCATTTCAAAATGGCTTTAATGCATATAGAGCATTGGACGTCAATCCTGATGATTTACAGGACAGGTTTCCAATAGGCTGCCGTATATCGGGCTATATATGGGCAGCCCAAAAATATTTTTTAATTGAGCTACGGTTGGTTCTCCATATAATATATATATATATTTTATTTTTTCTTCATAAGCATGTTTTTCTTAGAGTATTTAATCTACATATCAAGTTTTATTATTTTATAATATTTTTCATATTTATTTTAATATTTAAAAACTAAGTTTTTCAAGGAGTAAAATGGGCTGAAATACTCCTAAGATTTATGATTTTTTAAAAATAAATAATAACTATATAAAATTATTATAAAATTGTAAAACTTGTTATATGGTTAAAGTACATTTTTTAGAATATGTTGATGAAAAAATTAACAAATAAAAAACTAAAAAATAAATATTGTATGGTAGCCTATGATGAGTCATATATAATCATGGCTCTCTTTAATTTTCCTTTTGTTTTGTCCTTCCAAGAGGTGGTGTGACAGCGTAGAATGGGTTTTTGCATTGTTCTTCCGTAGAAGAATTTGTTTTGATTTCACGTTGGCTTTGAAGGTAACTGGGCAATATTTCAGTGACGGAATACTTGGCATTGAACATTTTCCTCAATTTGGATTTTAGATCTGCATGCCATCCCGTGAGCATGGAAGTGGTTTTTGCATTTTTGTTCAATTGAAGAATTGGTTTTGATTTCAGGTTGGCTTTGGAAGTAACTTGGTTTTGTCGTCAGTTGAAATGGGACAGGTTTCTACAGAGAGCATTATGGGCTATCATGTGACTTATCATGACAAATATCGGTCATCAATAGTGCCATGGCTAAGCAAGGTTTATAGAGCTCATACACATCGTACATTCTGGGGAGAGTTGTACGTGTATGCGGCATTACCTTGCTTTGTTAAAAAAGTTTTTGTATGACTCCACACATGACTTTTGTTGCAAAGGCAACTTCTTCAACTGCCCATTGATATTGTCATTCACATGAAACAGATTCCTTGGCTCATAGATTACATAATCCAAGTGCATGATCTTACCTTTTCATGGCGGAAACTTATGTCATTTGGTTGCAATCTTCAATAACTAAAGGTGCTTATTGACATGGGGAACCATTGAATACTGGTATAAAAAGGGCAACCAGGTATATAGAGTTCATTATTCAACCATGACGTTTGGTTGCTGTTTCTTTCTCATGCATTTAGATTTCTAGATGGTCAGATCAGAAGATGGGATTGTTTGCCCATTTGCCTAGTGGTGTGGCAGAGAAGCAATTAACAAAAATAAGCATCCAACTTTCCATAACTCCACACTTAGCTTTTTAGCCTACTGGTCTGGCATTCACTACTGCGTTTCTTTCAATTTGCATGGTTGATCAGTCAAAATGGATGTCGCCTTTGTTTTTTTCCCTTTGATGGTAGGAATTTTATTTTGGTGATTTTGATCTTGTTTCTATCCTGTAGGCCGTAGCCTTGTGTGAAAGCGTACTGTCTCGGTTTTTCAACTGGACCATGAAAGACCGGGTTTTTGCTTATGGTCGTCGAATATGTTGCAAGGCAAGTAAGGATTCACTATATCGTGGGCAAGAAATTTGCTCGGCATGTAAAGATTATACTTGCTTAAACAAAAATATTATTGTTAAAAGTAAGAATTAAGGCACAAGCTATTTAGCAATCTGTCGTGAGTCCATACACAAATTAGAGTTCTTCTGGCTTTCATTCTGTAAATTGACTATCTAAGTGCGTTTGGTAATGAGGAAACAGGAGGAAAATACTTTTTAAAATAAATAAATTTCTAATGAAAAATATGTGAAATAATGTCATGTGTAAATATGAAAATATGCAAATTATTAAAGATAGAATGGTTTAACCAAGGGTCAACATTAGGTGCGCTTCAACGGAAGTTCATATACGCATCTAACTATTTGCAGCCAGATTTGAACTTGGCTTTTCTAATGTCAAATACACGCAGCTGTGATACCGTTGTAACAAAAAATGTTATCATTATTTGCAACCAAATTTAAATGCGTTAAGATTTTGTTTCGGCGAGAAGATATTGTATATGCAGCTGCTTTTTTGCTGCTAAATCAAGTATATAAATTGGTCAAATGTTATGTTAAATGCAACTAAAAGTTTTATTACTGTTGATAGCCAAACCTTAATGGTTACTTTAAATGTTCTTTTAGTTACATTTGATGTAAAAAGTGACTATTGAATCAACTATGATCAGTCAAAAGCAACAAATTATTTGTAACTAAATAATAAAATACAGTCAAGATATATCTAAACCCACAATATATTATACTCAATGAAAAATGAGGAGCGATCCTGTTAGCCTGAGCCAATTAAATACTCCACTTAGCCCACTTCTAAAAACTTGTTTACAATAATTTTTAAAATTTTTTTCATGCGCTTGTTTTTCTGAGTGTATTTAACTTATAAATTAAGTTTTACCATTTTGGATATATTTATATATTTTTTAAGATTTTTAAATATGTATATGTGTATATATATTTTTAAAATTCTAAAAACATATATACACATATTTAAAAGTGGTAAAATTTGGTTTATATGTTAAATACACTTAGATAAACAAGTGTATGAAGACAAAAGTAAAAAAAAAAAAAAAAATTTGTTGTAAACAGATTTTTTGAAGTGGCCTAAGCAAAGCATTTGTTTAGCCCAAGTTAACAAAATCATTCATCGTGAAAAATTAGTTATGATATTGAAGTTATTGCTGCAAGAAAACTATGAGGCTATGAGGCTGTTGAAATTTAATTATATGATTAAGGAAATGATGTAGGAGAATAAGATCATTACTACCAATTTCACTCAAAGAGTGTTTGACAATAGCAAAAAAAAATATCAAATTCAAACTTTTCATTCTCTATAATTAGCTTATTTTTCAAACATTTTTTTAGTTTGCTTATAAGACTTCATAATTTTAATCATTTGTACGCAACGTTTAATACAACTATCTTTCTTTTCAATTATTTTTATATAATTATTTATATAACTAATCTATCTATTTTACGTTTAGTCTTTTTACTCGTTATCATTACTTATATAATATCAATCATTTTTTCTGATTCAAAAACTTTTATACCAAAAACCTTTCGTCTAGAAGTTTTTTCCCCAAAAACTTTAATGTAGTTAGAGTTTTTAATACATGTAATATATATTTGGTTGTATTAGATATACTTTGATTATAATTAATTATTTAGCTACAAATAATTGGTTATTTTTGAGTAGTGGCATTTGTCTAAATGTAGTTATTTTTATATCAAATGTAGCCATAACCAAAACATATTTAAATTTCATCAAAAAATAGTATATTTAGTAGCTATTAAAATTTGGTTGCAAATAATAGTAAAGTCTTTCAATATCCCTTGACATAGGATTTGACTATATTTGATCAAATGCAATTATTTTTGCGCCACTTATACCAAAATTTCAAACCGTGGATGTTCCACCCTTTTGAATACTCAAATGGTTCCCTTGAATTTAAAACTTCAATCCTATATGAAAATTGTCAAACTGCTAAAACAATACTGGACAAAGGAAGAAATAGGGTATTTAGCATGATCTACATAGAACATGTTTGTTAGGAATTGAGAATAGTCAATAAATCCGGTGGTTGGAAAAGGTTGACCTGCGCCTCGATGTAAGGGTGGAGCATGTTCGTCTAGACACTCACTTTGGAGCTTTGAATGCAAAGGTCGGTTGGCAGATTGGCGGAAGGATAACATAACACGTCAGAACTGTGCATTCCTGGTAATTCCAATGCATTGTTAATTGCATTGTTCGGTAGCAAGAATGGAGAATGCGGGAGACGTATCTGCCAAATGCCGATGCCATGCCATTCTTTATAGACCGGTATGGAACAAGGCCATTTCAGACGGGTCGAAAGCACATTTAAATTTATTATTTTTTTCTTTTTTACAAAACTGTATTCTAGTAATGTTTAATCTAGAAAATTAAATTTTGTCAATTTTGAAGAGAGGGGTATTTTAGTCATTTTAAATTATTGAAAAGACTAAAATACTCCTATATTTAAAAATCTAAAATAAATATATATACATTTTCAAAATTAGTAGAACTTAGTTTATAAATTATATATAACTAGATTAACACTTTTGCAAGAAAAAAAAATATTTTTAGACCCGTCTAAAATGATTACTTTGCTTTAATATATCGCCAGGCCTGGATCGGCCCGACCCGAGACCAGCTGCATTCATAGAATTCAGTGTCTTAGATACCTTCCAGGTGGACCCTACCATGGCTCTATAAATTAATGGATGCCCATCCATCCTTCCATCTTTCATAGTCACCGTACGTGACCATCGGCATTGCATTTTCTAATCCGTGGACTTTTTGCCCAGCAGATTCAGACTTTCTTGTGGCGGTCTGTAGCTACCTGACCGACTGACAAAAAAAAATCTACAAAAGAATATCACAACGCTGGCCAGGAAAAATAGTAATTATTAAGGGGGGTTGCTTAGAATATGATTGAGGGGAATATGTTTAGACGGGGAAGTTGAATAAAAAATTTGTCTGAGAGTAAGAATTTAAATCAAGGGCATATGTTTAATACACATTTTTAAAAAGGTAACTTGTTGATATGTCTATTTAGTTTGACATTAGTTGCTAATATGTCCACCATTGTTTCATAAATTGCATATTACCTCCTAAAGTTTCACTAAAATTGCTGGTATAGCCATGTTAATGGTTAACATTTATAAGAACTGTTAGATAAAAAGTGTAATTTGCTGATGTATCCATTTTGTTTAACGCTAGTTGCTAATGTACCTGCCATTTTTTCACAAATTATATATCACCTCATAAAGTTTTACCAAAATTGCTTGCATACCCATGTTAAAGTTTAATATTTAATGGTTGTTAAAAAAGTGTAGTTTACTGATATACTCACATAGTTTGACACTAATAGCTAACATACCCACATTGTTTTACGACTTGCATATTATTCCTACAAAGTTTTATTAAAATTGATTGCATATCTGTGTTAATTGATGATATGTTACCCTAAGTACACCCATTCCACTTGTACAATTGGGTGTTTTATAAATTGTGAGATTCTAATATACCTTAAATAGGCACATTTTTGTCATTACTCAAAATTTTAATGCACACATTAACAATTTTTTACGACAAATAAGTGTTACGAGTATGCAAGTAATTTCGGTAAAATTTACAAGAATAATATGCAATTTATAAAACAATACGTTTATATCAGTAATTAACATCAAAATAAGTGATTATATTTGCAAATTATCCTTTTTTATTTAACAGCTCATATACTTTCATTATGTTAGCTGTTAATATGGGTATACAAGCAATATTAGTGAAACTTTATGAGAGTAACACACAATTCGTGAAATAATATGAGTATATTAGCAATTAGTGTCAAATCAAGTGGGTATATCAGCGATTACCCTATCAAAAATTTTTAATTTAAAATTTTTTATTCTCCACAATTATTTTACTTTTAGTTATTTGTTTATATCTTCTTATACAACTATCCTATATTCTAATAATTTCTACACATCTACCTATAAAATTAAGCCACATATTTTAACTTAATTTTATTTACTTTTCATTATCACCCCTATCATACTATATTATTTTCTCTTAATTAAAAAAATTTATACTAAAAAATTTTCATCCAAAGATTTTATTACTTTTCGAACCACTAAAAATACAAAAAAAGTAGTATTAGAAATAAAAAAAAATCAAATTATTATGTATTAACAATGAAAAATCATATCGAGCATGTGTTTAAAAAGTAATATGAAAAGTTTTTGGTATAACAATTTTTAAAATGAGAAAAAATGAAGTGATAGGTTAGTGGTAATGATGAAAAATAAAGAGAATAAAGTTAAAATAGATTAGTTAATTATAAGGATAGTTGTGTAAAAATGATCGAAAATAGAGTTGTTTGTATAGGAAGATATAACGAAATAATTTTAAAAAATGAGATAGTTATGGATAGTGAAAATTTTTTGATAGAAAGTTCTATGAGAAGACAAACAAATAAAAAAAAAATCCTTTTACAAATAAAAAAAGAAAAATCCTTTTTAGAAATTGGGAATATATCTCATTCACGTCCCATTCTATCCCATTATGTATATATACATATACACATACTCCTGAGCGTGCGAACTCTAGATTAGTAATTAGGAGCAAAAAAATGAAAAATATCATAAAATAAGAGGATGTGTTTGTTAGTAGCTGCACTAGCTATTTATAAAGATAATGACCAATGCTTCTTATCCAAGTAGAAAGTCATGAGATACAATAGGACGGGTAGAACAAAATCCATCTTGTTAGAATAGACTTGAAGATACTGTGGCTGTAGCTTCCATTCAGGGAAAACAAAAAACTCTAGATCGATTATGATATAAAATTGTTGCATGTATTAATTATTTTTCAGTGTCTAAATGTAAATATTTTAATAGATTCAGAAATTTTACTCTGATAAAAATTAGAGAAGTATAACTTCTTTATAAGTTTTCAATTTTTAGATTTCGAAGTTGTCACTATGCATTTTTGGACCATCTTCATTATTTGAGCAAAATCCACTTGGCCCATTGCATACAAAATTACTTGTTTAATTATCATATTACATAATCATTATTCTTGTAAAATCTCTCTTATTCTTTCTTTTATACTTTTTTTTTCCGCTGTTTTTTGGGCTCTCCTTGTGAAAGGAAATTTAGGCGATTGGTTGTGCTCAGATACTATTTTTTCAGGGTAGTAATTACTTTCTTACCTAAAATAAATATTTTAATAAGATGGTTTAATTCAGTCATTATAGTATATTCTAAATTTTAGAAATTATTGTTAGAAATATTAGATTCTTAGTTAGATACTTGTAAGAATGTCTTGAAGCCTCATTGCACTACAATTAAGGTACTTTAATATATAATCAAAAAAGACAAACAACACAAAGACATATATAACTAATTTTCGAATTGTCTAGTTTTCATGATGGAAACCCAAGTGTATACATATGAATTTCACCCTTAATTCCACTTATATTTATGAATTTTCAAAAATTTCAAATATAGCTAATATTTTACTTAAAATTCTGCTTATATATGTTGTTAGGGATTCATTAAAAGGTGTTATTAGCACTTTAGTAAAATGACGAATATGCCTAAGCCCTTATAAAATTTAAGGTTGGTTTTCTCAATATTAAAGATTTATGTTTAAATAATATATAATTTTATAGCTTTTTTATAACAATATATGATTTTATAACTTTAGAAGTGCTAAAATTCATTTGAATGTGAATTTTTTAAGCTATAAAGTCATAATTAAGGACGAGTATTTTTGTAATTTTATAGAGGCGCTAACAATTTCCTTTAATGGATCCCTAACAAACGTGTATAAGTGAAATTTTTTACATAAGATACTTAAGTATATTTAGAATTTTTGAAAATTCATGGGTAAAAGTGGAATCGAGGGTAAATTTTATGGATATACACGGAATTTGCTCCATTATTTAACATTATTTGTTTTATCATGAGACAAAATATTATCTATTTAAGTTGTGGCTAAGCTACGTTTACTTAAAAATATATATTCATGCATAAATGCTTAAATGTATTTATGCAAGGATGCTTCTATGAAACTCCCTTTCTATGCAACTTTTTCCATTTTCAATATCTAAATAGTTAATGAAAAATTCATTTCATCTATTGTGCTTAGCTTCATTTATATTATTACAGAAATCCTTTCATGTGTATAATATTACTGTGTATGGGCCTCATATACAAGTGTGTAAAATCAACGAAATAAAATAATTTAATGCTAAATATCAAAATTTAAGTAGTATTTTAAACAACTAAGCTATAAAAAATATCATTACTACAAGGATAAATGATTTTGTAAAATATTACTACATTCCAATATTTATGTAAATGGATTTAAGCATTTTTCCTAATCTATACATGAACGCACCTATTTTTTATGGTATTATATTATAATAATTTCAACTAATATCACAAGTAAGCCCTGAGACTTCTTACAAAATTTCTAACAATAATCATATAAATATCTTAAACATCTCTACTGTTGGATAGTGATAGATGCTCCTACAAACCGGAAAGAAATAATGTCACTACATAATGTCGGACGTTAGTCATATGTTCCCGGAAGCATACACCGCTTAATGCTCAAGGGTGCATACACCCATTTTTTTAATTTTCTTTGAAAATTTTTTTACGAGATTGTTAATCTAGGTGTATTTAATATGTATATAAATTTTTACTATTTTTGAAGTATTTTAGATTTTTATTTTTTATTTTTGAAAATCAATTACATTTTAGGTAATTTAAAATTACTAAAATGCCACTGATTTTCAAAAATAAAAAATAAATAACTAAAATACTCCAAAAACAGTAAAAAATGATACAGATGTTAAATGCACTTAGATTAACATTTTTATAAAAAAAATTCAATAAAATAAAAAAATGGGTGTATGCGCTCGGGAGCATTAAGCGTAGAACCCCATAATGCCCCACCACATAGTGCAGCAACTAGCTAATACCAAATCCCTGCATCAACATTCAAACCCAAGACCTCCACAAAAGGGATTGGCCCTAGTACCACCGAGGCACTACCTTCGTGGCAATGTACTTATTTTTGCCCAAATATGACCTATACACATATTGAATTTAGATGAAACCTATTCTCATAACTAAACAAATAATGTTAACTACAATGAATAAATTAAATCTTCTATCAAGTATCAAAATTTTAAAATTTGAAGGGGTTACATGGAACCATCTGATTACATAGAAGCGGGCCCTATATTTAGAAATGCATTAAAATATAGTAATATTTACAAAATCATTTATCTATGTGTATAAAGCTATGTAAAAAGTTTTCATGTTTAAAATATAACTTCAAAATAAATATGTAAATTAAATTATTTTATTACTTTAATCAAACATAATAAAATAATTTAGTTTACGTTAATCTTAAAATGACTAGTTCAACAACAAACTTCCTAAAATATCAATCCTACAAGTACAAAAAAGATTTTATAAGCTTTTTTTTTTTAACATTGCAATGAATATGTAAATGGATGTAAGTGTTATTCATAATTTAGATATGAAAAACTATATGCTTTGGGTGTCCTAAGTTCTCTTTGAGTTGTAGGGAGTTTTGTCTTCCTTTTCAGGAACAGTGTCTCTTATGGATATATCATTAGCTTGGTCAGCAAAAATTGAAAAAAGAAAAAAAGTACGTGCATGATTTCTAGAACTTTTTTTTTATTTTAAAAGGGACAATTGGGTACATGATAATACACCCCTTTATTGCAGCATCATTCTTTGTTAACTTTTTCACCTAGAAGGTGGTTAAACAAAGACTTTTGTGCGGTTTCCCAGCGTCTTTAATCGCATTAAGAATATCCCGAAATAGTCATGCTTCCAGCACGGAAAGTAAAAAAGAGAAAACAACAACAATAACTACTGCTACTAGTACTATAATTATAATAAAAGAATCTTGACTTTCTGGAATATTGGTATCAGAAACTAATATATCAATCTTCTTATGGTCAATCTAATATTGAAGCAAATGGAGAAAGGGTTTTTTCAGCAGCCAAGGCTGAAACTTGGATAGAACATATGCAGAACCTGGGCGGAACTCTTCCTTTTTGGGTGCTGTAGAGAACTCGACCATTATACCGGCCGCTGCCACCCATGAGTTTTATCAATACCTTTTGTTTCTGGTATTCTTTTTCGCCTGGCCTCCTTCACTATGTAATCTTTCTGAAAAATTTTAGGTAACAAGCCTCTACAGCTTGTGAATTACTTTTTTTTTTTTTTTTTTTTTTATCAGGTTACAAATGCATTTATGATAATATAGAACGAACTAGGTAATAACCTCATGTATTTTATATGTTTTAATTTCTTTCTTTGGTTATTTTTCAATCGTATGTGAGTGTATTTAGTTCACGTTATAAAAATAGTGTATCTAGTTCATACATCAAATTCTAACATTTTTGAATTTATATATAAATTTTCTTACAGAATTTTAAAAATTAAAAATTGCACTTATACTTGATTTCCTACACATGAGAAATGATAATATTTTTATTTTTAAAATTTTTATAAAATATATACAAGAATCCAAAAAAGAATATATTTTGGTGTTTTAACTAGATGCATTTGGGATTACACAAAAGTAAAGAAAAAATCAAAAAATATATTAAAAATATATTAGGTTGTTAGTTAACTAAATACATAACAACATATTGTATAGTATTATGATCCTACCAAATGACTCTATATAAACATCATTTCGATTAATTGCAGAGTTCCACTGCCTATGAAACCCCTTTTCATTTAATAAGTTCATTTTTTTGTTGTAGAAACAAACTTGGGGTGTATTTATTTGGACACAAAAAATGTCAATTTAAAACTTTTATTTTTAATAACTATCTATTTTTTAATTATTTTTTTATACTTTCCTATACGAACAATTCTACTTTTTAATCATTTCGACACAATTATCTATACAACTAATCTATTTATTTTAATTTTATTTTCTTTACAACTTCTATCCTGAGAATTTTTTATCAAAAAATTTTATTTAATCTTCAATCAAACACGCCCTTAGAATCGACTGGTTCTCCCTTGAGTAGGTAGGTTCGATTGGACCAAACCGTGAGTAGCATAAGAAAGAACTTTCTTTATCCATCGGGTATTAGTAGGATATGGCGAGAATGAAACCTACCAGAATTGTACCCGTATCATCAACTGCTGGAACTGCTTTGGAAATATTAATTATCATCGGAAGTCAAATCTTTGAAGCATACGTGTTGAGTCAACCCTACTAAATAACTATCCGAAATGCAATTAAAGAAATTCAGTAAAGAATCATGAACGAAACCTTCCTCAGATACATCTGTTTCATTTTTGACACTATAACATTATGTAATTCGGTGCAATTAACTGAACCATAAGTTATGATATAGTTAGCTCAAAGAGGCCATACATGATCATAAAATGATAATCTATTCCATCCATTATATTTAAAATTATTTATTTTATTAACATATCAAATTTCATCCAAATTAAATACATATATGAGCTTCACCTGAAAATTCTACAAAATCAATGTAATAAACAAGTTTAATATAAATAAAAATTTAAAAGTTGTTTTTTAAATTTGTAAACTATCTAAGATATAATTTATGTCTGGATAAATGATTGTGTAAAGTACTAATACATTTAAGTGCATATAAGACCATTTTGAACTAAATGTATCATAACTTATAGTATATATAAATAAGAAGTTATCATGTTAGCCCACGCTAAACGAATGTCTCGCTTAGCCCACTTCAAAAACTCATTCCTAATACTTTTTATTTTTTCTTCATATGCTTGTTTATTTAAGTGTATTTAACATAAATATTAAGTTTTTACAATTTTTGGATGTGTGTATATATTTTTTTAAGATTTTTAAAGATAGATGTTTAAAAATATCAATATATATATATATATATATATTCAAAGATGATAAAACTTGATTTATATATTAAATACACTTAGTAAACAAGTGTATGAAGAAAAAAATAAAAAAAGTTATAAATGAGCTTTTTGAGGTGAGTTAAGCGAGCCATTTGCTTAGCTCGAGCTAACATGATTGTTCCACTATATAAATTTATATGATCATATCTCACATAATTATATATATGTATATATGAGTTTTGCTTTTATATAACCAAATTACATAGAAGCAAATTTCATCTAATACCCTTCATTTTTAAAATTTTGATGATTGATCCAAAATCCATTCCATTCATTATAGTTAATATAATTTATTTAGTAAGGATACCAGGTTTCCAAGTTTCATTCAAATCTAATATGTGCATATGCTACATTTATTAAACATATATATATATTTGTGTAGATTATGAAAATACTCAAATACATTCACATAATGTATTTGAATATAATAACAATAATACTTTATAGAATTATTTATTGATATAGTAATGGTGTTTTAAATGGTTTAGATGTTGAAAATACCATTAAAAATAGATCTTTCATATTAAAATCATTTCATTAGATTGATTTTATATATTTATAGATTGAGCTTATATATAGTGATACTAAATAAATCAAGGAGTTTACGTAATAATATAAAGAGGAATAATCCTGTTAGCCAAGGCTAAGCAAATAGTTCACTTAGCCCACTATAAAAAAATCATTTAAAATATATTTTTTTACTTTGTTCTTTATACATTTGTTTGTTTTGAATGTATTTAACATATAAATTAAGTTTTACCATGTTTGAATATATGTATAGAGGGGCGTTAATGGTCATGGTCAATCCGTCAACTCGCTTGTCTAACCGGTTTATGAATGAGTTTGGTTGAGATTTTCGAATAAATAGGTTATGATCCACTAACTCGTTCAACAATTAATTAAATAAACAAATTAAGGTTGAGATTTTATAGTCTGTCAACTAGCTTAATAACCCGTTTAACCTGTTCAAACTGTTTAACCCGTTAACCCTAATTAATTCGCGTAACCCATTAAAGTTTATAAATAAATGTAAACATTTTGGTTATTTTTCTCTGCTAAGTTTTCATCCTATCATCTAATTTTCATTTTTTCACTATTATCCAAATTCTATTTTTCCTTTATTACTTTGTTTTCATTTTCTTTGCGCAAAAAATACCCTTTTGTCTCTTTCTGCTAGATGATTGGCTATCAGAGTCTAAGCCTTCAGGTCGTCTATTATATAACTCATTAACAACTTGACAATTAATTTATTAAATGAGTTGTAAATAGGTTAAGGACAAAGTTTTTTAAATAGGTTAATAAACGCTTAGAGTTGAAATATTTTAAATGGGTTAATATTAAGATTAAGCTCCAATCTTTCCAACCAAATCTGTTAACACCATATGTGTATATATTTTTTGAAATTTTTAAAGATACGAGTATTTTAAATACATATATATACATAAATGTTTAAAAATATCAAAAAAATATATACAAATATCTAAAAATAGTAAAACTTATTTTATATATTAAACATACTTAGATAAACAAGTGTATGAAGAAAATGTAAAAAGTGTAATAAATGAATTTTTTTGAGGTAGGCTAAGTGAGACATTTGCTTAGTCCGAGCTAACAAAATTATTTCTCTAATATAAATGATGTTAAATATATCAAAAAATTAAAAACAAATGAGTTTGTATGAAATTTTTTTTTAATAAAAGTAGAGATAATATTTAGCATAAAAGTTAAGTAAATATGACGACTAAAAAATATTGCATCTGAGTTTGAAAAGATCTTTCTTGCAATCAATTCAAGGGACAAAAAAAAAATCAGTTGGAAAATTAAATTAAGTGGTTGTTCAACGGTTGCTTTTTCGATTTAATAAAATTTGTTCTTTTAAACCTAAACAATTTAAGAAATTCATCTGCTTATATTTAGTTAGTTATGATGTACGAGATAGTTCGTGGGAAAACTTTTCATTTCATTCTCTCCTACTTTATTCTTTCAGACGAATGAATAATACACTAGATCTTAAGAAATCACACAATCTTTTTCAATTACAAAATTTCCTTTAGAGAAAGATATATTAATACCTCGACACAGGTTTGAATCTCCGTATACATTGATACAAATTTTCTAGGGGTGCAACTTGGGTAGGGTACCCGCGGGTCGACCCGCTGGGTACCCTAAATCGGGTAGGTTCGGTTCC
>JAXCLR010000081.1:26234519-26248077 GCA_035584095.1 Annona squamosa
TATATTCTTATCTGCAATCCTGTAAAAAGCTTCTAAATCATGTGATCGCTTGCTTATCTGTTTTTCTAAAGCAGTTCTTTAGATTTGATTGATATATCTGTTGCCAGTGCCAATCTTGTTTTTATGATGTGTCTTTTGATGATGAAACTGTTTTTATGTTGTCTGTTACCTCACTGCAATTTATCACTGTCTATTACTTGTGACATATATATGAGTTAACATAATTATGATGTTTTTAGGAACCGATTTGGAACCGAATCGGAACCAACCCGCACCTGAAAAAATTGGATAGGGTAGGCTCCGGACCGACCCGGTCTAAAATAGGGTAGGGTAGACATTTTTAAAAAATGGGTAAGGGTAGGTTCTACCCCTACTCGGGGGTACCCGGACCGACTTGCACCCTTAAAATTTTCATCTTTAACACTCCCTGTCAAATTCATGAACAGAGATTTGAAGTTGGCAGTCCGGCCACATGTAAATCAGTTTTTTTATTTTTTCATAATTTTATTTATATACCCATTTAATCCACTTTCAAAATTCGAAATTGAATTTTACGAGAACAAAGATATATGTCGGACAAAGGTTGTGGAGGGCTCCAATGTTAAGGTTGTTTCCCCCTACTTTTTAGTGATTTCGTCCCATTTTTCTATATAACTATTATATTTTTTAATTATTTTTTCACAATATTTATACAATTATCATGTTTTGAATCATTACTCCTATCATATCATTTTCTTTTATAAAAATTTTTTTTATACCAAATTGTTTTTCGAAAATTTTATTACTTCCTAAATACACTTTTAATTCATAATTTAATTATTCTAGTATTAGATTGATAAATCACTAAGCATATCAATAATTTGCTGTTTTGTAGGCACATATTGTATTTATATTATTTTTCTATAAAAATTTCATTGATGAAGTGACATAATTTTTATGTACGTGATTAGTTACTCATGGAATATTGGATTAAAAGCTAAACGTATAAATTCTTATTTTAAAATAAAATTTTAATTAAACTTGCAAATTACTTAATAAATATGCGAGTCATTGTATCTTTCTTTGATCGAAAAGTCATTGTATCCTTGAACATTGATATATAGTTATTACATCAAAAGTCATCGTATCCTTGAACATTGATATATATATTTATGATTATTTGAAAGTGGGAGAATTGAACTTCACTGCTTCCCGCAATGAGAGCTTTTTTTTTTTCCTTAAAAAAAATTGCACCAATATCCAAGCCCAAAACTGTTTGTATTTGCACTTTTATATATTTTTAACATTTCTGAATTTCTAAAATAAAAACAACATGCATTTTTCATGTGCCCGCGCATGAAAAAGAGTCATGATTATATATGACTAGTCGTATATAGGCTCCCTTACAATATTTAATTTTTGAGTTTTTCAAAAATATATTTAACACATATATCAAGCTTGACTATTTTATAATAATTTTAATATTTATTTTTTATTTTTAAAAATCATTAATTTCAAGGGTATTTCAATCAATTTCACCCTTAAAAAATATAGTTTTTAAAATGGTAAATTTTGATATATGAATTGAATACACTAATAAAACCATTGTTATAAGAAATAAAAATAAATATTATGGAGAGAAGATACACACTCATCATGTATAATCATGCCTCAATAAAAATTGCTTTTTTAAAATTTTTTTATTGTCATTCGTATGGACCATTTATATCTATTGCTTAAATTCATTTTATATCTCCCCCTCGTATTCTCTTCTTGGTTTCTAATTTTTTTTATTTATATAAGAAAATAAGATTATTTCGAAGTTAAATTCTTAAATTGGAGAAAGCAAGTTGAAATTACTACCCCTTGATCTAACATGCACATGAGCAAGGTAGAGTTCTGCTAAGAATTAAAATTAGTAAGGTTAAAGTAGTATATTTAGAAAAGGATATGCATAAAGGAAGATTAAGAGAATAATACACATACATATGCAACTTTAATGCAATTGAATTACATAGAAGCATTTTGATGTAACTGTTTTTATTTTTATGACACTGATGATTAATGAAAAATTCAATTAATTTATTATATTTAATATTATTTATTTAGTTTTTTTTAAAAATATTATTCGTTTGTAAGAAACTATATTTCGTCTAAATCAAATACGTGCATGCCTGACATATGCACTAAAATAGATATATTCATATAAAAATTAAAAAAGATACTTAAATTTATTCACACATATATTAAAATGTAATAATATTTTATAAAATTATTTATTTATAAAAGGTGTTATTTTGGATTTTTACCTATCAAGAAAACTTATTAATTTTAAGTTATTTAATTTTATATCAAATAGTTTCCACTTATCTTAATTCATTTGCTTATTAGCTTAATTTCACATCTTATTAGTTATTAGTTATCCACCAATAAAAATCCAGCAGATGAACAAGGCATTAGTCTGTGAACTTCTCATTTTTTGCTTTGCAGTTTTTTTTTTTTTTTTTCAGCCAAGGAAGACACTCCTGAGAAGGATTTTAAAAATTAAAATTATTGAATTTATAAATTATAAAAACCAGAATTTTAAGTTTTCTACAGGAAACCGTACACCAACTTGTTTACAGCATTTCCTAACGCCCCACACTTAAAAAAAAAGAGCTTCATTAAAAAAAAAAAGAAAAAAGGGAAAATAAAAATAACATTAACAATTAATTACGATCCTTTGTTTTTACAAGAAAATAAAGCGAAGGAGAAGAATTCCTTAGAGCGAGTCCTGCACTAAATAATATTATTTACGACGAGTCCGAAACAGAGCCTTCGTAGATTGTGCTGAGACTCGCTCTGAAAGACCGATATGCCCTCTTCGCCCTTCTCGACGCACTCCTCTGCAATCTCCGCACCGACCCCGACCTCTCCACCCCAAAACTTTTCTTCAAATCCTCAACACCCCTCTCCTCCTCCAACAGCACCGGCGATATCTGCATCATTTTCCGCCTCTTCCTCCAACTCCTCCCCTTCTTCCCCTCTCCTCCCCTCATCCCCTCGCTCGCCTTCACCGCCATCGCCGCCATGTCAGCCGCCGTAAGAGGGTACTGCAGCTTGCTCGCCGGAAGCACGAAGTAAATCTGCCCTTCCTGGAGACCGTCGCTAGGATCCAGCGCTGGGATTTTCTCGTCGAAGTAGAGTTTGTCGGAGTTGCATACGAACAGCTTCTCCGAATCATCCTTTGCTGCTGCTACTGCTTCGATCTTCAGCACGTCGCCGGCTGTCGCTGGGACGTAATACTGACGAAGGGCGCCGTCAACGGAGACTACTTTGGCAGTGGCAGGCGTAACGGCGGTCGATCGCAGAGAAGACGAAGAAGAAGAAGAAAAGGAAGTTGAAGAGAAAACGCAGCCCATTTCGGAATGGCTTCAGCCCGCGCCGGTTCGTGGGTGCTCTAAATAAGCAGAAAGTCTTGGGTGAGCGTGCCACGTCAGAAATGCCGTCATAACGAAATTCACTTTCCCTTTCTCCACGTCAGCGGTGACGCCCACGTGACCGCGTTGTCCGCGCCGCGTTCGCCTTCCGAGTAAGTTAGCCCAATCTCCGCCGTCCCTTCTCCCGGACGGGAGGAAGCACGCGGTGAGAGAAGGCCAATGGATAAATCTCGTCCATTGATTAAATTTCTTTTTTTACGTTCGGATCTATAAGCGAAAATAATACTGTTTTATATCAGAAGATAGCACTAATTCGATGATTGATAGAACATACTACTAAAATGTTTTCAGATTAGCTTTGGAAAAGGATCCAAAAATGCTGTAATTTAACCAGGTGCTTTTTGATCAAATAAAATTCACTTAAAATTAACTGTTTTATAATGTTTATTAATTAAACTTTGAAGAAATTTTAAGATAATTTTATTTAATTCTAAGTGCTTATTAACTTGGTTTTAATTTGTTCTTTACTAACTTTGAATCTGACTTAGGAGTCCGTTTTCAGTTAATTATCAATTAGCATGAAATTTAGAAAAAAGATTGACTGGATTAGATAGTCAAAGTTTTAGAATTATATTTATGGTGCGGCCCACATGATTATTATGTTATGGTACTATTTTTAAAAATCCGAATGCAATTATATTTATGCGTTTGAAAAAAATATTTTTATAAAATTATTTACGTAGCGATGATTTAGATTCACTCTTAGTACGTTGATCAATTTTACTTATTTGCAGAAACCATGGTTCTGATATTGTATTAGTATGGGAAGACTCTAATTTATAGATTAAGGGCATATTTGATAAACAAAAAATTTAAGCTTTTTCAACTAAAACTTGTTGGGAATCTCAAAATTTTCAAGATTCATAATTATTATTTAAATTTATTTTTTTTTACATTTTTTTATACAACTACTTTACTTTTCAATCATTTCTAAGTAACTACATATACAAATTAATTTATCTATTTTAAATTTATTCTCCTTACCCTTCATTATTACTCATTTCATATCATATCATTTTTTATCAATTCAAAAATTTTTACACTAAAAAAATTTCATATAAAAGTTTTATTGCTTCCAAAACACAGACGATGTATTACAATTTAGATGATATATCTAAATTTTTTTTGTTTAAACCCTCTAAAAGATTTATTTAATATAATTTAAAATTTAATTTTATGATCTATGAAAATTTTTATTAAGGGATGATGATATTTTTAGCTAACCAAATATTTTTTAAGATAAGATTATGTTGTAATAAAAAACATAAGATTTTGTTTTTGTTCTAAAAAATTACATTTTAAAAATCCATCAATATAGCACGAAAGGAAGGGTTTTGTGGGGTAATTTTCAAGTGTACCCATACAGTTTAGCCATAATTGTACATGTACTCATATAATTTTAAAAATTACAAATTACTCCGTATAGTCTGACCATAATTGCAAATATACATATGTTGTTATGACATCGTTACTGCATCATCATGGCTTTGGTATATTTACAAAGGTTCGAGAATTATGTGGGTATATTTTCAAAAACTACATACACCCACTTAATTTTTGAAATTACAAATATACCCACATAGTTTGTAAACATTTGCAAATATATTCATACCGTAATTGTGCAGTAATGGTATCATAATGACGTGAGTATATTTACAATTATGGTTAAACTATATAGGATAATTTGTAATTTCTAAAATTATTTGAGTATATTTGCGATTACCATGAAACTAAGTGGGCGAATTCACAATTCAACAGCTCTTGTTTCATCAGTTCCCCGTAAAATCTATGGTGATTCAATACACTTATCCGCATAATGGCATCTTGTTTTCTTTAAAACCTTTTCAGTCGAATCTAAGCATTTTATATTTTGTTTGACAGCATTTGTTTTATCTGTTATAGAAAATCACTTCCGTTGAAAATTGTATTTCATAAAAAATTAGCATATTTTAAGAGTGAATGTAGCCGTTAATTTTTTTCAAAAAATCCATAATATAATGTATATAAAGTGTTCAATGCACGCG
The DNA here is from genome assembly GCA_035584095.1 of Annona squamosa. Lineage (NCBI taxonomy): Eukaryota > Viridiplantae > Streptophyta > Magnoliopsida > Magnoliales > Annonaceae > Annona > Annona squamosa. The sequence goes on from JAXCLR010000081.1 coordinate 26,240,002, forward strand.
CTTTTTAGAATCATAAATAAATGTACGCAGATAAACATGATAAATAAGTTAGAATTAAAAAAAATTCCAAAATAAAAAAAATGAGGGGCTGCATGGAAATGACTACACAGCCATGGTAAGTAGAATCATTGCCCTAACACATCTATATAATTGAAGGGTAAAACGACGATTACAGTACATCCGGTACTATATATGTAAAGATATATTTATAACAAAACAAAAAACGATCTTCTCATGATTCTCGCACTTTAAATGTATATTTAAAAAAATAATGGATTCTAGAAAACATGTGATTTTGTATGATATTGTCCAATGGAAACTGATTCCATGCACCCAGTGCATTTAACCTATTTATTTATATTTTTTTAAAATTTTTTTTATAAGATTGTTAATCTAAATGTATTTAACATGTGTATAAATTTTTATCATTTTTAAAGATTTTTAAATTTTTTTTTTAATTTTTAAAATCAGTAGTATTTTCAATAATTTTATTTAGCATAGGCAAAAGCTCCCTAGCTAGCAGGCGGCGTTCCTTGTCATTGCAAGATTGATACTGCAAAAATTTTTTAAAATGCAATACAAACATTTCAATTTTCAACTGCCATATATTTAAAAAAACACATTCCGCATCTGGACGGCTCAACATTTGTTAATTTGGACGAACAAGGCAGGTAGAGGCGAACATGAAAGCATCCAGATTATATATAAATGTAATTAAAAGGTTTTGATCTTCTGAATATGTTACATGTACATGCATCCTTCTGGCTTTTTGATTTTAAAATTTTTTTAACGTTCAAATCAATTACTTATTAATAGGTATTTATTTATGATTACAAAAATTTTTGGATAGGAAACTGATATGTTTTAAAATTTTAAGATTGCTTTTGAAAGTGAATATATAAATAAGATAAAAAAATTTCAATTTATATTTTCTTTAGAATCATGAACAAATACGTATGGATAATTGTTCCAAATGATATAGATTTTAGAACAAAAATTAACAAAAATAGAGAAATTGCATCTACAAGTTGAGATTGCGATAGATATGCCATCGGCAACGACTCAATACATTAGGTTGCATGCATGGAGATGTCCATGTAGATGCTTTTTTTAATTACTTTTTCAAATCTAGATTATTTATTTTGTTTAACACCATTTTTTTTTTATCATGCTATTACTGCATTTCCATGAATCCAATCAACGATTTAAATTTAAAAAAAAAAACATTTCTAGAAAAATAATATATAAGAGGGGTGAATAAATATCTTTCACATGATATATGATTGAAGTCACTGCCACATAAATATAAAGCTGAACAAGCATTTTTAAACCTAACGATTGAAGGCACTGCCGTATGTTTACTGTTATGTGTTCTGTTCATATGAAATTAGGTTCTTATATGATTTGCATATGTATTTATAATATCTCGGTTAACTGGAAAATACTACCTAGATATATATATATATATTTACCGAATTTCATAACTTCCTGCTTCTCCTATATTTTATTTTGATCAGGTGAGATGCATGCATGATTGTATATATATTGACGAACCGCTTCAAAAACATAAAAGATAAAAAAAAAAAAAAAGGTGGAGAAGATGATCTATCTCTTGGCTTTTGTCGAAATTATAAATATGAGAATGTATGAGATATAAATGATAATAAAGCTTTATGTATAATGATAAAGGGTGAGATTGGGAACTATATTCAATTAATTTATAACGAAAAGAATTCCAACCGGATAAACATGCAAAAAACGTATATTTGGATTGGATGGAGAATTTAATATTTTGTTGGGTATGACATGGCAAATTGAAATCTTTGGCGTCGTGGCGAAAGCTACAGCGACGTTTGGTTGCATCAACGAAGAGGACGTCCGTACGTTGGCACTTGGCAGATACATGCATATAAAGAAATCAAAATTGAGTATTGTGGTAATTTGATAGATGGAGATATTCATGAGAAATGTCACATTGACTGCTGCTCCAGTCGATAATGGCCACAAATGAAATGTACTTTCTTATGTTCCCACAAGGCAAGAAGCAAGAAGCAACTGATTTCGTGTTCGACGCTGGTGGTCCCCATAAGAATGACAATATTCATGCGGGATAGTGATGCAACGCATATGTATTCAATAGTTGAAAATTACTAAAATTGGATTAAATTTGCATCAACACTCCTACCACAATTTTTTAATTCACTGGACAGTTTTTTCAATTTGCAACGCAACTTTCCTCATTCTTAATACAACTTTACTCATTTCTAATACACGTCATTAAATTCTTATCCTTTACATAGATTTGAATCTAAGAATCTAAATGGCTTAGTACAAGCCCTAATTTATGTTTAAATATATAAAATATATATGCACATTTCTAAAAATGTAAAACTTAATTTACATTAAAAAATGATCTTGTTAACCCGGGCTACATAATCCATTACTTAGCTTATCTAAAAAACTCCTTAAATTTTTTTTCTTCTGTCTTCATATACTTATTTATCTAAGTGTATTTAATCTATATATTAATTTTTATCATTTTTGGATATATAAATATATTTTTTTAATTAAAAATTTAGTTTTTTTAAAAAAAATTAGAATATATTTTAGATGTATTATAGAGTCTTTTGCTAATTTGTGACTAAAAATTTAATTTTATTTTATGAATTTCAATTCCTCGGAAAATATTCCTAGTATAAAATGCCATGCTCCAGAAAATAAAAAGAATTTAAAATTTTTTAAAAATACATACACAAATCCAAAAATTATAAAACTTGATTTATATATTAAATACATTTATATTAACAAATTTATAGCAAAAATAAAATATAATATTTTTAAATAGTTTTTCAAGGTAGGATAAGTAATGTTCTAAGGCTAACATGATCATTTCTTATTAAATATACCTAAATTAAAATATAGTTTTTAAAATAATTTATTGGCTTACTTAGGCTAGGCTAATGAGATCATGCCTTTACATAGAATTATTTTGAGGGATTTATGTTTTTTACTTTTACTTTTTCTTTTTATATAGCCTCATAAGTATTTAGTTTATATATCAAAAATCTTGAATTTATATATTTATAATTTTAAAAACTAAGAATTATCATTCCCTATATGTGAATTGGATTATGGGCACCAATGAAGTGTGTCTTGATGCACCAATGTCTAACCACTAGAACTTTTTTAATTTCTTCATATTGATGAGAAGGCCCTCAATTGATCAATCGTACTCCTAACTAAATTCTATTTTTTTAATATTTTAATATTTTAAAATTTTGAAAATAAAAGATAGTACATTTTAAAATTATATTTTAGGTGTTTTGATAAAAAAAAACTTGACAAAATTTTTCAATACAATCACCATATTTTTTAATTATTTTTGCATATCTTTTCATCTAAATATTCTTTCATATACTACAATTTACTTTTAATTATTATCCCTATCTTATCACATCACTTTCTTGGACCTCGATCCTATGCTCTTAGGAGCATGCGGCACTGCATGCTCCCGGGCACATACATTTATTATTTTTTTGAAAATTTTTTACAACATTATTAATCTATGTGTATTTAATATTTGTATAAATTTTTACCATTTTGGAGTATTTTAGATATTTATTTTAGATTTTTGAAAATTAGTGCATTTTAGGTAATTTTAAATTTCTAAAATTCCACTGATTTTAAAAATCCGAAATAAATATCTAAAATTTCCAAAATTGGTAAAAATTGATATAAATGTCAAATACACTTAGGTTAAAAAGTTTATGAAAAATTTTCAAAAAAAAAAGTTCATGCGCCGGGGAGCATAGAATCAGGGTCCCACTTTCTTACCCTCTTTAAACTTTTTACTATGCTTACTTTTCCACATTTCCTACCATACTCGATTTTCTTTATTTTCCATGAAATTGGAATATAATATCTCATTGTAGACCTCGTTGAATTTGGATGTGCCTTAGTCAGTGTTGCAATAAACTTGTAATTTTAAGTTATTTTATAGATAAAATATTCGTTTTTAAATTAACTTTTATATATGGGTAATAATTCAATACTAATATCAATATGAAAGCACCACTTGTGACTAACGCAGATGGTAGAGGAGATGTCCTCTTAAGTGACCTAGGTTTAAACTTGGGAACTTTGTCTCTCCTTTGATATTTAGGAGCTTATGGTCTCTTAATACATTAATAATTTACATAAAATACATAATAGATTGATAAAATAAAAAAATTTAAAAATTATATTTAAAAAATGCAGTAATTGAAATTAAAATTAATGGTTTTAAAAGTTTTAAAAAATGTTATACTTACCTTCACATTGTAAACAATATCTTTGGTCATGTTGTTTTAATTTTATTTATAACTTCTAAAATAAATTTTAGAAAAGTTATAAAGCATAATTTAAAATATTGTAATTTATTCTTTTAGTAATTTCCACATAAATTATATAATTATCCTGTTTTGTGTCCATCTTGTAATTCGAAAATAAAAATTTATCATTATTAATGCATGCCAAGGGTGTATCATTTCTTAAAATTGGTATTATCTTACATTTCATTTTTCGGTTGATATTACATTGAAGCTCACAAATTCTTACAGTAATTTTTTTTTGGACGGCCAGAGCTTCCATTTCAGCACGGGAGACAACTGCTCCCTGTCATCTACAACGTAGACAAATTTGCTCCACAGCAATTACGGGCATTCGAGCCCGGAACGAAGCCACCGAAGAGATTGTTTACAACGTGAAGGTAAGTATAACATTTTTTTAAACTTGGTTGGTGCCACGCGTGTATCATTAATCGACAGAAGATGTCATCCTTAAAAGTCTTATCATTAATGCATATTTTTAGTGTATTATTAATTGCTCATTAATGCTGATTTAACCGGTTTGCTCTGGTTAGAGTGTAGGAACCGATGACCAGTTAAATCAGACCGGTAAATGATCTGGTCTCGGTTGAATCGGTTCAACTAGCCGGTTTGATCCCATTTTAGCATAAAAAATCTTCGCTATCAAAAGGAAAAAATTGTAAAAGATTTGCCATATCAAATTTCAAAGTTAGACTTTATATTTTTTACAATTATTATTATAGGTTTGAATTTAATTATAAAATGATTTAAAATTAAAAAATCAATGAGCGCCGGTTCACGCCACGCAACTAGTTGCATAAGAACTACCTCGAAAGGGATTATTAATTAAAAAAATCCTTGGCTCTTGTAATTGACAAATTAAGTAGGAAAATTTCACTTGTAGTCAGTAATATTTTCTGTATTTTCTATTATGCTTATAATATTTTAAAAATTTCTTTTATACTCGTAATATTTTATCCTAAATTTTTATCATGTAGCCAAATTGATCGTTAATTGTCCTATTGAAAGGACAACTTTACTCCTCCGTAACTTCTTCATTTAAACAATTCAACCTTAATACAATTTAATTAATATTGGTAAATCATTAACTTGTGACTTCAAGTGATTCAAATATCATATTAGGGCTAAATTATTTCAATTAAGAAAAATTTAAATGGACAAAAATCATCTTTTCAATAGGGTAGTGAACTTTACTGTTTTGCCCACATAGATATGATATGAATTTAAAGATAAATGTTATGAGTATAAGAAAAATTTTTGAAATGCTATGAATATATTCAAAATTAGAGGCAAATGTAGTAGGTATAAGAGTAATTCACAAAATTAGATGAAGTTATAGTTTGGTTTCTATTTGTATGACATTAAAGCATTGTAAATATTGTTGCCCGGGAATCCAATACAAAGGGACGTTAAAAAATATTATTTTTATAATATATTGCTCATCGAGATTTTTTGTCATAAAATTTGATAATTTTTTTTGAATTTTTTGAATTTTTTATGACGAGGTATGTCTACCCATTTTATTTATTTTCAAAAATACAAAATATATCAAATAAATTTTTAAAAATTACTAAATTTCACTGGTAAAAATCTAAGCGTGGACCATACTTTAATAGCAAAACAAAAAATAATTTTATAATTGCCGACAAATCGCCTAAATAGTAGGCGACCATGCAACAAACAGAATCGAGATGCCATTTCTGCAAGCAAGGGATGATGACAGATACTTGAGAAGGATGGTCGGGGTGTACGGTGTAAAATCAGCATATAGAATTATGAGAGATCAAATTGATATCCAGAACGGAGGGGCTGACCATGCCAGGGAATAAGACAAATCCACACTGACGGCTATATGGAAGAAGAAAATGGCCAGCGAAATTCTAATTTTTAGTTGGAGGGTGTATGGGAATGTAAGATTCCCAACAAAAGATAATCTCATAAAAAGGGGTAATGGTGCAGGCTCCAGATGCTGTTTCTGCAAGCAAGAGAATGGATCGGTGGACCATTTGTTTATGCACTGCAGTATGTTTAAAGAAACGAGATAGTAAGAGTGGACGACAGCGGGAATGATGGACAGCAAGTTAAGGAGGTTATGAGACAGCCGGTGAAGGAGAAAAAAGGTGAAGAGCTGGAAACTCCTATGGTGATGTGCTGGAGAATGTGGCTTATGCGGAATCAAATGAGGAAGGAGGGCGCTCAACCTGGGGTATGCCATTTTCTTGACTGGTGAAAAAATCGCAAAGAACAATACTGCTATGTTGTTATGTTGAGAGCATCGAGTTTAATGGACCTTGAGCCCATTGCGAGGTGGCGTCAACAACAAAGGGGTGGCTTCAAAATCAATGTTAATGGGCTCCAGAAGTCTGAGCATCACATATTGGGGTATGGTCCGGTAATGAGAGATGAGGATGGAAACTTCATAGCTGCTAAATGCTGGAATAGAATAGATGTGATCAGTCCTATTCAGATTTCAGATGGAAGCACAAGCTCTCCTGTATGGGATGCAGTGGAGGCTAGATTCAAACCAGACGGCTATTGAGATGGAAAACTATTCTCTGATATTGATCATTTAAAAATTAATAATAATAATACCCAACTCTTTTTTTTCTGAGCGGAAGTAATACCAGTCTTTAATTTTTTTTAAAAAAATCGTTCCCTCAGCACCGAACGGAGGATTGTCAAAGTTGACCTTAGCTGACAGCTCATTCAACATATAAGCACCAATTTTTGTATTTGTTTTGACTGGGCCAGTTCTCCCGTTTTCTTGGGCTCTTATGTGATTTTTTATGGGGCCATCTCAATGATGAGTCCACTGGATGTTGGACTCACTTACTTACGACTCACAAGCCTACTAAAGGCGCCGTGATGCTTAGCTAGGAGTGTTTAACCTGTCAATTCTTCGTCTAACCCGTTTGCCTATTTATAAATGAGTTTAAGTTGAGATTTTTAAACAAATGGGTTATGATTTATCAATCTATTTAATCATTTAATTAAATAAATGGATTAGGATTATTTATAACTCGTCAACTCGTTTAATAACCCATTTAACTCGTTCTACATATTTAACTCGTTTAACTTATTAAACTTGTACATATATATATATATGCAAACTATTTGGTTATTTTTTTCTCTCTAAGTTTTCCTTCCGCCACTTAATTTTCATTTTTCTGTGGTTGCCCCAATTCCATTTCTCTAATACAACCTTATTTCTATTTCTCCTGCACCACCGAAAATGATCTTTTGTCCCTCCCTACGAGATGATCGTTTAAAAGAATTTAGGCTTTCAGTTTTTCTGCTATACGACCTGTTAACAATCCATCAACTTGTTTATTAAATGAACTGTAAATGGGCTAAGGTTGAAGTTTTTTAAATAGGTCAATAAACGGATTAGAATTGAAATATTTTAGATGTGTTAGGATTAGGAGTGAGATTCAATCCATTCAACCTAATCCGTTAATACCCATATGCTTAACTATTTAACTTCATCATGAAGTCATTGTGGGATCAAAAACGTGTACAGTCATTTGTACACGATGAAAAATGGTTAGATATATTTATAGATATGTTAAAATAACAATAATAATTTATAAAATAATTTATTTGCTTAAAATCATGTTTCAAATGATTTAGATGTTAAATACACAACTTTGAAATAAAAATATATATATATATATATATATTACACTATTCTATTACATTAATTTTGTAC
>JAXCLR010000081.1:26248177-26259052 GCA_035584095.1 Annona squamosa
TGATTTAGATGTTAAATACACAACTTTAAAATACAAATATATATATATATATATATTACACTATTCTATTACATTAATTTTGTACATTTTTTGATGTATATATATATATATATATATAAACAATCATCTTGATTTATGTTACATTTAGACATTCTCATAAATTTTTAGAGAAGATGTATTACTCTCATTTATTTTTTAGAAAGATAAACTCTGCTCCAAAAGTGCCAAGTTTAGATGCACCTCGTAGGAGTCGAACCAAAGACTTGTTGGCCATTGGCCAGTGCACCTACCACTCGAGATGATGCTCTATCGGTTTGTACATTTTTTAAATGGAGCTCATGCATATGCACATGTTAGGTTTTGTTTTGTATTTTGCTAGGATTAGGATTGCGTATCCTGCCTAGTTCAATTGTTGAGACTAAGATTGCGTAAGAGCCTAAAAGAATTTTATTTATTGGTGGATTAGTTAGGAATTCAGTAGAACCTTGAGAGATGTCTCGTTGGGACATGAGAGAAGAAATTATCAGAGTGTTCTGATTTAGTGTGTGTGTGAGACATCTAGAGAATACGTGTAAGATATTCTATGTGTATCTCTATAATCTGTTTATTCTAATATATTAGTATATCTCTCTTGTGGTTTTTTACTTCTTAGTTTAAAAGGTTTTTCTTGTAAATTTTGATATCTTCTTATGTTTAATCTTGTTATTATTTCTTTAATCATATTTTATTATATGTGCTTCCGCTGTGATATGTAACAACCCGGACCATGTTTCCTAATAAGTGGTATCAGAGCCGGGTTATAGATTTGTGGTCTGGAGAGCAGATTTTACGGATTGATAGTATTCTTTGTGAGCAAGATCATGGTCGTGGTTTGACTGTTTGAGAGGCCAAGATTTTTTGTGGCAATGATAGGACAACGCGGTAGCGTGTGATGGCTGAGATCAGACGATGGTGTTGATTGTGGTGCTAATGAATGGATCTCGACGGCCAGATCTGTGTGGGCCAATGCGATTGTGTTAGTCGTGCATCGGAGACAGGTGGCAGCGATCGTCGGCAGCATCGTGGTCAGAGCGGCATGGTGAGTCACCGGTATTCGAGATGAATAGAGGTAGATCTGGCAGGTGGCTAGATTTGGGCAGATCTAAAAGCAGTGGAGAAGGGTGCTCTCTCGCTGGTGATTGGAAGCAGCGGCGGCAGCAGTGGGTTGCTGGACAACTCTGGAGGTGGATGATGACAACAGGGGTCACTGATGAGCAGCGGCCATGGCTAGCCATGGACAATGCCAATCAACGACGAGAGTAGCATGGCCGGAGCTTGAGGCGGTTCGTTCCTTGTGGTGGGTTCTTTGGGACATTTCTGGTTTGAGAAGAAGAGATGTTTGGTGCATTCAGATGTACAAAAAATTGTACATGCATGAAACATTCTGGAGTCTCGTTTATGCGTTGAAAAAGGAGATTAAACTTATATTGTTTGGAGGTATACAAGAGCAAGTGTGCACGTACGACTTGATAGATAATTTTTGAGTCAATTTTGGGTGATCCAGGTATGGATTTCTATATTTTTGGATGCTTTGAACGCATTGGTGATATCTGTTTGAGCACATTTTGCTTCGATTATGTAGGATCTGACAGGTGGTTTAGATTAAGGTGAAGTAAGTGGACTTCACGGGACTACAGATGTTCTACATTGATGTGGAAATCTGGGTGAGATGATGTGTTGTGCTCTTGTGGGTAGTGTAGATCAAGAGGATGCTACATCGTTGAATGTGATCAGGTTGGATCACATAGATTGAGGTTGATCAAGAGGAATTAAGTTTGATCTATTTTGAAGCAATAACTCATGAGCAAATCTTTTGATAGTCTATACTTGTATTAATACTTAGGATGCATTAAGAGCATGAGGAGATAAACTAAGTTTTCCTAAATTCCGCAATGGATGGTGGCCGTGATATCCTGAGAATGCATTGACATTGGATCGTGGAGAGCCTGAGGAGTCTTAAGAATGCATTGACATTGAATCGTAGAGAGCCTGAGGAGTCCTGAGAATACAATGATTTAGCAAAACGGAATGCAGTTCATTTTTTTTGTAGTTGATGCACAATCGAATGCAAGATTGGTGCCCTGATGCAAGTTGAAGCGTAATGTAGGCAAGATTCAAGTCAATTTGGAGATTTGTTAGATTTGTCTTATATTCTGCTGGGATTGGGGTTACGTATCCTACATAGTTCAATTATATGAGACTGAGATTGCATTAGAGACTAGAAGAATTCTATTTATAAGTGGATTAGTTAGGGATTCAATGAAACTTTGAGAGGTATCCCATTGGGACGTGAAAGAGGGTGTTATCAGAGTATTCTTATTTAAGGTATGTGTGAGACATCCAGAGAATATATATAAGGTATTCTATGTACATCTTTGTAACTTATTTATTCTAATGGATTGTTATTTCTCTCCTGTGGTTTTTCCCTTCTTGATTTAAAAGGTTTTCCACGTAAATCTTGATGTTTTCTTGTGTTTGATCTTGATGTTATTTCTTTGATTCTATTTTATTGTATATGCTTCCGCTATGATTCGTTCCAACCTGAATCACGTTTCCTAATAGTATGAAAACCAACTTCCTTGTAGTGATACTCCCATAGAGGTATGAATTTTCATGTGTGTTATCATCTATATAGACCGCACCTTTATCCATATAATTGAAAATAACTTATAATGCTTTAACACGAGTAAAGCTAGCAATTCGACTTAATTACGTAGGTTAGAACCAAACTGAACCGAACCGAATGTCACGTCCTAAAGTCCCAGCCACAACAGTTCCATCAATATACACGACAGATAACATCCCTATCAATTAAGGACGAAATTTGGAATTAATTTGAAAAGAGAATACACCAGATAATGATCACGGGAAACTGATTTCAAGCTCAGCTTCCACTCTTTCCTATCCCTATTGGCCAACAAATTGAAGCCACCCACTTCGAAAACCACTCTTATTTACTTGCTGCATATTATAGAACTAATAATTAATCTAGTGGTACGGTATGCCAGCAACGTGAATAACGTTGAAAATAAACATGGAAGCGTCTGTGAAAATCCTTTAATTATCATTTCATAATCCATTATTCCAATTACAGCCTATTAACCAATTAATATTGGGCCACCGAATAATTAAAATGGAAGGCTTGGCCTAATTCACAAGTTACGTGGACAACGATGCCTCAGAAAGTAACATAAATACAAAAGAAATGCATCTTAACTTAGTAAAATAATATATTTGATTATCATCAACAACCCCCCAAGGAAAAACAAAAAAATAAGAACTAGAAATATAATTGATTATCATCATCACCACATTCCCTCTTATCCCCCACCAAACAAAAAAAAAAAAAACAAAAAAAAGACAAAAGAAGAAGAAAATAATTAACAACTGCTCCGCAGATTAGGCATGAAAGCCTCAGGTGGCAGTGGTACAGGGACTGGCTCTGATTTCTCAACTCTGCTCACAAGGCATTGCCTGCAATTGGGGCATGATGTGTGTGACTTGAGCCATTTGTCAATGCACTTGAGGTGAAATCCATGGCTGCATTTTGGCAAGACTCTCACTTGCTCTCCTCCCACAAATTCCGACAGGCAGATGGTGCATTCTGGCAGCTTCAAACTGGTTGAGTACGTAATTGTGGGGAAATCCTTGAGAGCTTCCTTGTCTACTCCTGTGCTAGCAGCAGATTCATTTGTCACAGTAGCGGCAGCTCCTACTCCATCCGTCGACTCAGGCTCTCTTCTGGAGCAGCAATAAACACCGCACCTTATAGCAAAGTGGAGGACTAGAGCACAGACAGTGGCACAGACACCGATGGAAAGGACTATGATGAAATTGGAATCAAAATGGCCATCGCCCAAGATGGGTTGAGATGAGTTATGGCCCACCTCACCGGCAGCAGTCGTCAGAGAGGCGAGGTTGCTTGTTGGTTGATGTAGCAGCAGCCTTCTTGAGTAAGAACTGGAAGAGAACATAATGAAGTTGGAGTAGCTGTATTTGAACTGACAACTGGGATAGCAATAGCAGTGAGAGCAAGTGTTATAAATAGAGAAGAAAAGGCACAGATAAAGTGCAACTCTAGCTAGCTTTGTTTTTCCTTTTTTCTTTTTCATTTTCAATCATATATGTTCTTATCTTACATTCAGTTCAGTGATGATTGGTACAGTACTGGCCCAAGTGGGTCCAGCGAAAGATGATGCTGATTGCTGATATGAAAGATTTGCCCAAGATAATTATAATGCACGCAGCAGCCACTTAATCAACTGTCCAAGTTGGGCTACTTTTCACTGAAGGTTGTGTCCAGCTATCGAAAATTAATCCTGAGTTTTGAGTGGTGGAATACAATCGCCTTATCCAAGAATATGGATTTTTTATTGAATTCGGACATGATTGTAGCACCAGTTACCAACATGGATATATTATTATATTAGCAAGTGTATGGAGCAAGTGAAGATTTGTAATTCGAGCGAAAGAAGGGAGCCTGTGGATGCTTAAACTAACTGCAAATTAACTCTCTCTTTTGCTCCCCTTTAGCACGCTCAATCCGGGAATATCTTTCAGGCTGAGTCAAGATCAATTAGTCGAGAAGGATTTGGATTCGCAATCTGCGTACTTGGACTACCGGTCATCCGCATGCACCCATAGATCTTTTGTGTGTATATAAAATGTGGTGCCTATCTAGGTTACGTAGAAGTTATCCCCCTCCATTTTTAAGATTTTGGTAATTAGTGAGAAACTAAATTCATTCATTATATTTAACTAGGATATCAAGTTTTATACAAATCAAATATACGCTTACGTTATATTTGCTCAAAAAATAGATATATTTGTATGTATATTAGGAAAAATATTTAGAGTTATTTATACTTGTATTAGAATATAATAATATTTTATAGAATTATTTTTCGACATAGTAGTGATATTTTAAATAGTTTAAATGTTGAAAATACAATTTTAAAATTACTTTTTAGTATTAAATTATTTTATTATATTAATTCTATACATTTAAAATGAAGCTCATATAGAGTGATACTTAACCAACATAGATGCTATTATAGAAGACTTCTTGAAGTTGGTCCATCGTCACGGAAGGGTTCGAAAATGATAAAAGAGTATGTCAACTTCAATTAATTATAATTTTTTATCTAGAAGGACTTATGAGAGCCACAATATATAAATGTAAAGCATTTTTTGAAACCCGTCGATATGAAAACTAGAATGAACCTAGTTAAGCATATTTGCGATGTCAAAATCCACTATTTCTGCATAAGTTCATGCCATTGGCGCTTTATGTAATTTTATTTACTATTTATAGTAAGTAGCATGTTTTAGTGTTTTTAGTAAAGCATGCACGGTAGGAACTGTAGCATTTTGTGTGCATTTCAAGTGCTTATGGATTATTTGCGTAGGACTTTATTTTACTTTCTCTAGCTATTGTTGTTATAAACGGACATTTACTTTGAATAATATTTTATATTTTTCTCTAAAATTTAAGTTTGAGCTTCCGTGTGAAACTTGTTATAATTCTCAAAGAGAAGTATTATCCTATCATGTTTTCGCATTCTTCTCATTGTGTCATCAACAAATAATAAAGTTTTATAATAATATAAGTGATATTAAACACAATAATAAATATTAAAAATGACGAGGGTTCCGTAAAAGATCCCGCATAAAATCAGATCCGATTTAGGCTTCCCACCGGTCCACATACCTTCGTAGGTGAAATTAATTAATAGTTGGGATTGAGCTAGACAACTGGTTTACACACCCCCAGATCATATCCCCCATTATCCCTCCAATGACAATTATTTTCGCTCCTGCCCGTAATTTATACATAAACTGAGGTTATGCCAAAGAAAACACACATGCAAGCTTGGAAGATGGTTTTTATAAACAATGATACTTTAGATGAATCTACCTCATTCATTTTATTTATTAATATATACTAAGTTAATTACGATAAAAAAAATTAACTTGCCTGGCTATGTTAATTGGCTCTAATAAATATAAACTCATGAGATTGTTTTAAATTTGATTATAACCTACTAAGGTATCCAATCACTGTAATTGTTTAAAATTTTAATTTATAAACACAGTAACATTTTCGTAATTTTCTATCTTAAAAGATTACGAAAACATCATTGTGTTTTAAAAAAAACTTGAAAGTATCTAAAAATGGTAAAACTTAGTTTTTAGATTAAATACACCTAACTTTACATATTTGTAAAAAAATTAAAAAAATAATTTTGAGGGGGTCCCCTGACCAGACGCATGGGTTCCTTTTTAATATCAATCTTAAAAACATTGTCATATTTAAAATTAGTGGAGAATATATGATTATGTATGCTATTTTTATTAATGTTCGGTTGCATATTTAAATATGGGTATAATTGAGTTCATATTTAAAATTAAACTTTTTAGAGTAAATCTCATATCTATCTACATATTTTACCCATAATTCTACTTATACCTATGAATTTTCAAAAATTCCATATATACATATGTATTTTATCTAAAATTTCACTTATACCTCCACCATTATGAATTTATTAAATAGGTCGTTAGCAACCCCATAAAATAAAGAAAATGCTCATTTCTAACTGTGATTTTATTGCCAAAAATTTTTATTCAAATGAATTTTTAGTACTTTTACGACTATAAAATCACATATTATTTGAATATAAATTTTTTATTTTGAGCAAACTAATTTCAAATTATATTAAGGTTTTGTTATATTTGTCATTTTGCAGAGCTGCTAATAGCCCCCTTAACATATTTCTAATAGTGTGGGTATATATATATATATATATATATATGAAATTTAGCCAAAATATGTGGATACGTGTGGAAATTTTAAAAATTAGTAAGTATAAGTGTAATCAGGGTAAAATTTGTGAATACACGTAAATTCACCCTTTTTTTTGAAACATGTAATTTGGATCTGACGTGATAGGCTCGGGATTTGAAAGGAACAAAAAAAACCTTTGTAAACAAAAGAATAAAAAAAAGCTCGCATGTAACCTAGTTATATACAAGCGTCCCTGTATATATATAATTTAAATCTTGGATTATATAAAACTTGAGGATATTAAAAATTTACACGATATTTTTTAATTTTTGAAAGTCAACATAATGGGCGTAGAAGCATACATCCACGCCCATATAGTTTGTTAATTATCAAAAAAATTTAAATTTTCCAAATTTCATGATGGGAAAAATCTAGATAGGCCTATGCATGTATTAAAAGTAATAATTTATACTTTGATTTACATACGACGATATAAGAAACAGACGGTCTTTTATAATTAATAGCTTGGGGTTGACGAACAATGGCGAAGGACGGGGAATAAAAATAAAGAAAAACAGATTTTTTTTATTTTTTTGTTTTTTGCATAGTTGCCTTCCTCAAAATATATTAAGCCTCCTCCATGGAAAATTGGACGACACCCTCGCCAAAGGTGTTGATTCCCCCATTGTAATGGGGAATCCTCAACAACGAATGTTCTAATTTTTACTTTTTTCATTACAAATAGGCGTGAATTTTGCTACTTAAACAGGAGTTCAAACATGCTATTGGTAAATTTTGGACGGATTTTAACGTAGCTTTTATAAAATTATAATGAGTTACTCATGAACTCTATTAAACTTTGAAAGTTCGTTGGGCATGAATGATCAAGTAGATCTATGTGTTTTACATATGGCCAGGGTAAAATATTCGGCAAATCTTCAAAATTAATATTTTTAAAAAATTCAATTTTAAAATAAAATTATTAATATAAATATATTTAATCTATAAACTATGTTTTTACTATTTTCAGAAATATTTATATTTATTTTGAATTTTTAAATACAACATTATTTTATTCATATTTTAACAATTTAAAAGGACTAAAAGACTGTTGTATTTAAAATTTAAAAAAAATATATATATATATACATTTCCAAAAATAATAAAACTTGATTTATAGGTTAATGTATCTAGATTAGCAATTTTATAAAATTTTAAAATGTTAAAAATATGTTTTTTGGACTGAAATGGTACAACCACAAAATATTTTCCTATCACGACGTTCACCCTTAATGACACGTGTTGTAATTTACTTTCCAAAAAAGTTATAAATAAAATGTCATTAACAATGACGTTAAACAGGGTTAAAAATGAAAAGGGCATTTACAAAATTTTGAATTTTTAAAAGTATCTGAATGCAATCCAAAATTTAATGCATGTCTAACATATTATTAATATTATAGTTTATAAAATCTAAAAATAAAAAATAAACCCACAAAATAGTTATTTAGAGAGTTTTTCAAAGATTCTTCATTTGTGCATACTAGGGCCAAACTGCCATCCATTGACGGTGAAAATCTGTTACTAAAAATTTAAAAATCATTAGTATAGACATAAGACGTATTGCAGACGCTTTTTTAAAACGTCAGTAACAGTAGCATAGACACAGGACTGTTGGGATATATGGTTTTTTTTTTTTTTTTTTTTTTTTTTTTTTTTTTTTTTTAATTTCTCATGCAATCAATGCCTTAACTTTAACCTGCAATGGAATTATAGCAACAGAGCTAACATGGTTGCTAGAATTATTTGTCAACTAAATTCAAACTTTTAGTGATGTATAAGGTTGATTGCTAAAACTTAATATTCTCGCCGTGAGTTACTGATCCCTCTTGCATGAATGCATCAGATGAAGCACAATCATTTTCAAAACGTGTACATTGGAGACAGACATGAGACATCTAATGGGTATTCACTAGATTTTGAAACAAGGATGTTCGATTTTGATTATTGACACAAATAATGATGTTATTGGCACGATTAATTAATTATATGATCACTGATTTTTATCTTTGAGGGACCATATGTCATCATTTACTTTCGCATTAAAACATTAAAAAATTAAGATAAATTTTATTATATGTGATTACCTTTTCCCAATCGAATTTTAATTAATTATCTCACTTTTTACGTCGAATTATATTTTGAAATTTTGAACAGCTAAAGTTTTATTGCTATTTACAGTTAAATGTTAATAACTACATTAGAGTATTAGACATTGCTTTGATGCAAAAAATAGTTATGCATTTTTAACTAAATGCTATCACTCAAAACCAATCAAACATTTATAATTAAATAATTAATGATAGAAATACATAATATTATATGGGAAAAAATTAGTTACATAAAATAAAATTTGTTAGGGGTCAAGGTAATGTTAATAAAATGAAAATCCCAAACTCAAAATTAGAGAGTTTACAGGGGACAATTAACTAGCCTGCTAGTTGGGATCCAATTGATGACCAGATTAATAGATTGGTTGCCTAGTTCAATCTGATAAAATTGCTTAAACCTCCACGTCATTTTTGCAACTCTTTTTGGCTAGGGCCACTCTGCTGGATATGAAGGAATATTATTTATGCTACGTAAAGCCTTGGTCGAGGAAGTAACTAAACATCAGATGGATTCTTACCAAACCCGTTTGCAAACGTATATAAGATGGATTCTTACCTAACAGTAATAAATATCCGGATTTCCCCTTCTGCCGGATTTTACACTTTTTGCGGCCAAAGAATTTTGGTAGTCATTAAATTACACGTGTGTAGTTTTAGAGTCAAACATGTTTTTCTTAAAAAAAAAAAAAAATTGCTTTCATGATCCCGGATCATAACTTCATATTTGCCTAATATTTTTATATTTAATGAAGAAAACGAAGGGGCGCTTTTAGAATATTTATTTTGCATATAATTTATTTTTAATGTCCAAACTATTAATTGCATTTTAATTGAAATTAAACACCATAATACAAAATTTGATGACTTATATGAGTTTTTAAGAATTTAATTTATTAAGGTGTTTATTTTTGAATTGATATTAATTCACGAATGTTATATTATCTTAATTTTTTTATAAGTACATTTTCTTATTCTGAACATCATGTATGAATTTCATTTGAAAAAATAAGTAATTAATATTATAAAAAGTTGTGCATATGCATTTAATGATTTAGATTTCATCCATTGAAACAAGTTATAATTAGTTATGCACATATCTGATACATTTATTTTATATAAATGATCTTAATATAAAAACTATGACTAATAAATGGTTCAGATCTTTCATTGTACATTAAAAAAAGTCAATTCTAAAAAGTACATTTTCCCTTGAAAAGAGCATGGTGCTATTTAGAATTCAGGTTACATACGGATGTGTATGCTCTACTTATACATGTAAAAGCTAGGCCGCAATGGCTTGTACAATTCTCTCTCTTTCGTTCGTTTTTATTCTTTTTTTTTTAGACATAAGGAAAACTTTTTTGGACCACAAAACCTTAATTTCTGCCTAAAGGACAAAGAATGTCAATTACTCCTTCAATATTCTACTTTGAACAAAGTAAAAATAAAAGTTTTCAAGAACATTGTGTAATTTTTTTATTAAATAGGGAAGGGGAAGTTTGAATACAGGGATTAGGGATACTAACATGCAAGGCTGACACCTGCAGACTATGCCCGGCCAGAGCATTCTCTGTGTTTGTGAATAGGATATTAATTCTATATGGGGATGGGAATCGAGGGCAGGACGACCCGTGACCCGCCCCTATTTAATACGAGGGTGGGTTGGGATTGCGTAGACAACCGGTCGGGTCGGTTTTTTGATGATTTTAAAAAAAGGCAAGTCGGGGCATATTGTGGTTTTTAAAAAGGATGTTGGGGTGGGTTGGGGCGGACCTGCATATTGACCCGTTTTTTTATATTTACATTAAAAAGAAAAACCTCATTCAATGCTAATATTCATGTTTTATTTAATTATTTATATTTTACTTTGACTGATTA
>JAXCLR010000081.1:26259152-26282749 GCA_035584095.1 Annona squamosa
CTTTGACTGATTAGTAATAGATTCAAGCATATAGTAGTTAAATTTAATATAAATTTGTCTTTATACTTGATAGTTTTATACATTTTTAAAACTTCTTACTTGACCCCGCAATTTTTACCCGACCCGTTAACCCGATACCGACTCGAATTTTGTCCCGATATCTAGTAGAAAAAAGTAAATGTCAAACCGACTTTATCCCAACATGATATAAAAATAAGGGTGAAACAAAAATTTTGAAAAGAATGGTCAGGGTTGGGCACACCCCAACCCGCCCTGATTCCCCTCCTAATTCTATCATGCATGCACAAATCTAAGGGTGGAGCCCAAGCTAATCCTAGTCCCAACGAAAAAAAAATTTTCAATCATGATCTATTCGTAATTCATTTATAAAAAAAACTCACCCCTAAACCTAATTTTTAAAAAATATAAACCGGTCAAATTGCAGTTATTAACAGATTAGTAAAATAGGTTGTTAACTAGTTAAATAATGAACTATATAAAATTCAATATTAAATCATCAAAAAACTTCTGGCGTATTAATCTACTTGAATTTAAAATATAAATTTTCTTATATATTGTTATTTGAAATATTGATTTCATTATTGATAAGTCTGCATAACCTGTAAAATAAACATTAAAAAATAATTTTTTTTAAAACTTTATAGGTAATAAATGGATTGTTTGATTGATGAATGAAACAGGTTGAAAGGTTGAATGAGCCCAATTCTCATTTTTTTTACAACATCTTTTTTTTTTCTTTGATAATTCATAGCCGACCACCTGCAGGTCCTGCACACCAGACAAAGACTTTCCCATGACAACTGCCCGGAATTCTTGTCTATGATTTATATTGCCCACACAGATGTGCGTGCACAACTTGTACGTGTCAATGGTAGGCCGCAATGCCACACACATCTCATTTTTCCTTCATTCTTTCATTTTTTTCTTTATTATAAATAAAAAAAAAAATTGGGACCAGAGAATCTCAATTTCATGCCAAAGGGACAGAATATCAATAATTGATATTTTCGTGTCATGGCCTACTTCAATATTTTGAAGAGAGTAAAACGAAAGGTTCCAAGAACACGCCTGTATTTGTGACTAGGATCTTAAGTCCTCCACGGATGCACAAAATCTAAAATTCCCTCAGCTATCGCAATCGAGTTCCACTAGCCATGAAGATGAAGTTACTTAAATATTCACCGGTATTAGAACGTGCATCTATGACAACTAGACAGAATCTTGTGGAGTGTCCCTTGTATATTTACAACGATAAGGATATGAAATATTATCTTAAGTTTGATGCCGCTTATTTTCTTATTTTAAGCTATCTTTGATGGAATTTATGCTTCAATGCTTTTTTTAAAATAAATTTCTACTTTAAAATTTTAAAATCAATCATCAATATGGTTTTAAATCAATCATGAATCAACATATAATTTACGGATTTACAATTTTATGAAGAAATAAAAATAACCACGAATGATCACGAATGTTTTAAATTATGAGCTTCCATTCCATACTTACGTGTGTATTAAGCCTCAATATATACTTATTTTGGCCCTATTTTTTATTTTTGGGTTTTTCTTTTCATTTTCATGTGGCCTCATAAAATTTATTATATTTTAAATTCAACTAATTTATCATGTTTTGTATTTTTAATATTTTATTTTAAATTCAACTAATTTATCATGTTTTACTGATATTTGCATGATATCAAAAATTATATTACTTAAATTTTGTATACAATCCTAAACAAGTGTAAATGCAGGATGTTATTTATAGTTATATTTCTTAATATTATTAATTATAAAATTTTTCAATTCCCTTAGTGTTTTGTAAATATGCTAAATAAATTATTTTAAACACAATGGACGGATTGGATGTTTAAAAATCAAAACATTATGTGATTGTAACCAACAAATAATTGCATGGAATATATGAAAAATTCTTCAATACAACCGATCAGTGCAACGAGTAAGTTTTTTTATTTTCTAATGCTTTATTTTGAATATAAGCCAACCATAATATTTTAATTTATTGATATTCACGTGAGGCTGTTTATAGTTATATTTGTAAGGTTAATGATGATAAAGTTTTCAAGTCACTTGAAATTTTATATATAGGCTAAATAAATAGTTTTAAACATTTGCATGAATTGGATGCTAATTTTTTTTAAAAAAGTAGTTTTAATTCAATTATAACAACTTGCAACAAAGTATTTCTATATATATATATATATCAAATGGGAACCATTAAATTATTATATGTCCAGATATTTACATGGTTGATACATATGTATGTATTGAAAGTTCAATATAGGGGTGAAAACAGAGTCACGTCGACTCGTGACTAACTCCAATTTTACGGAGGATCAGGGCAAGAATTTTCCCCCAATGAGGTGTAGCCCATCAAGATTTTAGACTTGTGTTTTATTTCCATGGGACGAGGGGAGTTGACCATGTCCTCACTCGACTTGACCCGCCGCAGCCCGCAAGATGTAAATTATTTTTATAAATTATATGACTTAATTATCTAAATGTTGTTTTGTTTAATAAATATGTTTAACTTTATGACTTATTAATATGAATATAATTTATGTTGATGCAAGTTTAACTTTATAACCTATTTGCGTTGATACATTTTTATTTCTTAATTGTATGTGTTGTTCAAATTATCTTGTTCACATATTTATCAATGAAATAAAATATATTATCTATGTTATTTATAACTTATAAGAATGAATATTATTATTTGGCAATTTAACAGCTTTAACTATAATTTAAAATTTACATTAATGTTTTTTTAAGATTGATACACATATATATAAAGGCAAAGTTGTAAACGAAATTATTAAAAAAAATTTACTAATACTTTGTTATGAGAATTGTGTTTTACTTACTAAATAGTAACATGTTGAATCATTTAATCTTTAAACTTATTATAAATATAAGTTTATATATATATATATTTAAACTTTGACCCATTTTTTCAACCCGTCCTGTTGCCCCGTAACCAATCCAAAGTTTGTACTGAATACTCTTAAAGAAAGGTGAGGGTTGGATTGACTTTGTCCCAACCCAGTATAAAAAATAAGGTCAAACAGAATTTTTAAATGTAAAGTCAATGATTGGCACACCCCGGCGCACCCTGATTTTCACCCCTAGTTCAATACATACAGATTTTTTTCAGTTTTTCTTCAATTTTTATGTTTATTTTCATTTTATGCATTGTCACAAGTATTAGCTCATATGGAAAATTTTAACGTTTTTAATATTTTTATAATTTCAAAAACAAATAGCTTTCACTCCATAAATGGGGGTGAAAACTATTGATTTTTAAAATTAAGAAAAATATGTACAAAAATTTGAAAATGATAAATTTTGCTGTATATATATAAATATTACTTGTGGGCTCAACTAAAATTAAAATTAAATAAAATAAGAGCTATATGTATTGAGGTTTTCGAGATATGTTGGATAATTATCCCTTGTATAAAACCACGTTCAGGACTGTCTAAGGTTACTCACCATCTAATCTTAAATTGAGGAAGCGTCTATGTGAGAAAAAAATTTAAGAAAGTGGAGCCTGTAATTAATATGCTTTTAATAAACAGAGTGACCCATGATGATTTTTCTTATGCTAACTAAGAAAACTTATAATAAATGCAATGACTAGGTTGGAATAATAATATAGGCCGTAAAAATCCTCTATGTTAAAAAAGCTCATCATGTGTATAAAGCCAAGCTCTGAACTAAGATTTATTCAGCATGTTCACCATTTGTTTTTACACAAAGGGATGGGAATTAAGGGGGGTCCACACGTTACTTGCCCTTAATTCAATCCACTTTTGATTGACTAAAACTATTTTTTTATGATTAGGTATGAAAATGAGTCTAGAATTTCAACCAGAATTCAAAAATAGATCAGGTAGATTAACCACCACGTCTCAGACTCGAAAAATTCTACTCTACCCGTGTATATTTATTTATTAAAAATTATAAGTATATTTTTAAATATTATTTTCATTTTTCGAAAACTTTACATTATTTATTATTAACTATTTCAACAATAAAAAGCATTTGCATGTAGACATAACTCTTATGCATATTATAATTTTTAGATTTGAAAATACTAGTAAAAAATAATATAATTTTAGAAAAATATTTATAAAAAATTGAAAATTCATTTTGAATGAAATATATTTTATTAATTTATTTTAATAAAGTCAGATTATATTTGCTCATGTTTTGGTTTGACAATAATGTTTACTTTTATTGATTAGTAAAACAATAAAGCATACAATATTTTAATTTAGTATGGATGTATCTTCATGTTTAATAGGTATATAAATTATTAAAAAATATCCTATTTAACCCACATTTTCAACTTGACCCACTATCCTAATACCAATCCTAGACTAACTTAAAATTAATCCTGAAATCTATTAAAAAAAGGTTAGTATCATAAACTTATCCTAACTTGGTATAACAAAATAAGTTCAGATGAAATTTTTAAAAGCAAGATCAGTGTTAGGCAAATGTTGACCAAGTATCACTTGCACCGATATACACATATTTTTAGTTAGTACTGTGGAAAACCAATATTTACTGAACTCCGTGAATAGCTTAATCAATTCGATTAGGTTGATTATTGTATTTAATTTGCGTGCACAACATGGCAATATAGAATGGCTCGGTGCGGTGCAAGAGAGTTTCACATCGCATTACAGCAAACAGGAGTGATTTAAAAAAAAAAAAAAAAAAAAAAAACTCAAAATTCGAACAATGCTGGATGCCTTGACTGTCAGCACACCCAAGAAAGGAATTCAGTAACATGAAATCCCTATTGAAATTTCAATCTGAGGTTCGCAACAAGCACAGCAACCACCAGCATATGTACACACAACGATAAAGAAGAGACGAGCACGGATTATTCCTTTTTTCTAATCATCACAGCATCCTGCTACAGGAATCATGCATGTTAAACACTAACCTTCCCTTAATTTCTTGCATACGATTCTTGCTTCAGCAACGAGCCATCAGCCAGAGTCCCAACAAATGTTCGAAATCTGTTTTAGGAGATCGAAGCCATTAAATTTCATTACTCAGACCATGCGATGAAGATTAAGTATATACTTATGTGATCCAGACCATTTACCTTTCTTGTTACTTGGATATGAACCCACCAACCACAGCAGCAATTATAGCCGTAGGATCTCCAAGGATGGCCCCAACGATCACGCGGATGGCCCCACCTGCAATCTGGCAGCATTTCCTTATCTTCCCACCCCTCCCATTGTGGTGATTTGCCATCATCCCTCTGAGGCTTGGAATCCTTGTCTGGAGTTCCCTCCCCTTGCTCTTGTTTGATCCATTGCAATAGATGGCTTGCCAATTCTCCACAAGCAGCTCTTTCACACATGCCACATGAAGGGTGTAGTTCTTGCACTCTGACCTGTAGCACCAGCCTGGCCCCTTTCCTCCACAGCGGTGGCAGGGGCTGGACAGCTTGATGCAGAGGTAGAGGTTACGGTCACCATCGTCGAGCACCTGAGGGAGGTTGGCACAACATGGGTGCAGATCGAAGCCGCACCTCTGGCAGTGGTAGACAAAGCCGAGAACATCCTTCCGGCAGGCATCGCAGACCCTGGTCACACTGCCTGGGGGCTGCAGGCAGAAGCGGAAGTCACACTTCTTGTAGAAGGGGTGGGAGATGGTAGGGGAAGCAACTGCGCATGCCTTGTGGAGGTCGAAGTCACAAGCACTGCTGCTGCATTTGTACTTGAGGCCGATGCCGGCTTCCTTGCAGCCGTCGCATCGGAAGGGATCCTCGGTGTATTCGATCTTAAGCTTGTGCCGGGGGTGGCTGGGGTGGATGATCTCTTTGTCCAGCTTCATGGGTGTTTTTATTTTCTGTACTGGCTTTCAAGGATCGTGATGATCTATTCTGTTCTGTTTTTACAGAGAAGAGATGGGTTTAAATGGAGGTATGAAAGATAAAAAAGATTAAAAAAAAAAAAAGAAGAGAAAAAAGAAAAAAAAAAAAAAAGAAGTTTGCTTTGATCTCTTCTTTAATTTCTTTTTCTTCTAGAACAGTGAAGGGCCTACGTAGGTACGATTGTTCTCTAAGCATCTGCTTCGCTTAATTGTTACAAGGACAGAATAACTTAGTGGATATTTGGGTGCAATCAACAAGAAAGCATTTCAGCGAATATATACCAAAGGAGGATGATTAAGTGATTAGCTTTTTATGTCAATTAGGTGTTCATTTGGGAAGAGAATTTGATCATGGGATCTTTTTACTGATGGTAATTAATCTACCAAAAGCCAGATGAACAATCTGTAACCACCCACCAGAGGATTGATCAAACCCATTGCATAGGTGGGCTGCTGGCAAATTTCCTTGACCAATCTCAGCAAGGAAATTCAGTTGCATATAATTGAGGAGGTAGGGATATTGATTTCGGATTTCTTCCAGAGGAAGAATGGAGGAGTCCTGATTTCTCCTCCTGGTTCTGCTTTCCCCTTTCATCCATAATGAAAGCTCAAAGTATGGAATCGTCTACAATCAAATAGCCAGGAATTCGGATTATGGAATTATATTCGCATCCCAAAAGCACAAAATTCAAAGGAGAAAAGCAACGTCCTGGATTTATGTTGTTCTCTTAAAGGAGGTTAGACCGAACCTTGAATGTATTTCCTGTTTGCAAAAGAAAAGAATACAAGGACAGTTAGCCCTGCTTTAGTTTTAAACTACCAAATGGCTTGGATTCCTTGAATAAGGGTGAGCAAAATCTAGAAGAAGGTTTTGTGGAGATGAGCATCCTCATCCAACTGGTCCTCGTTTATTGTAACGTCCCACCAACAAAATTAACGGTCGCTACTAAAGTACAGGATCGACGATAATGGAAGAACATATCCAGGTGCGATACTATAATTCCTTAAACCATCGTGAAACAGGTATCGCATTAAGTTCAAATTAAATTGGATCCAAATAATAAAATTCATATAATACATACTTCATATCTTCACTAATTACCCTTTATAAATAAAAAATAGATAACTTTAGATCCAGATTCATCAAGTCCTAGCCTCATCTGGTATGTCATCCATCCACACACCTGTTATATAAAAAAATTAACAAAATATGATGAGCTCAGGCAAACTCAGTAAGTAGAATATATAAATGCAAACTGGCAAAATTTGAGTAAACAATATGCATAAGAGTTAACAAAACAGATATAAAATCATTGATCCAAATCAGAGTTAAACCCATATGAAGTATATGTTGATGTCCAAGCATACATCAATGCATCAAACGCTTGTCATTTCTCCAATCATCCAATAAGGTCTCAAATCCAATAAGGAGGTTCAGTACCTCACCCTGTAACCCAACCCGCTGCACAGCCTTTAGGTTGCCATTACTGCATCTCAGCACAAGTGACCAACCTTGCACAATACAGATAGATCGATAAATATATTTATCTAAACCAGAGGTATAACTAATACTCTACTGCGCTTACCATGCAACTGTAGCCACGCCGTACCACATTACCTAATGGCTCTGGCCTCAACTATTACACTAAGGACCACGGTCCCATAGACTAGGCCACAATAAATATTAACCAAATCACAATGGTCAGACAAACCAGATCTGCAGCCCACCAAATCCATACCAGTCAAACAAGTAGGTCTGACCCAATGTCAGCCAGGCTATGTGCAAATGGTCGTCATTGATGGTACAACAGTGACATTTTATAAATCCATAACTACAGTCATGACTCATGAATATGCTAGCATCCCAAGTAATGCATGCCAATGTTATAATGCATAATGCTAGCATAAATAAAGAGCCAAACTCAACATCACAATAAATAATCATGATTGATGATATTTATTTGCTCGAAAATTATAAAACAAAGGTATCCAAAAGATTCATGCCTATGACTATACATTACAAAACAAAATCAAAAAGAGAAGAAAAGAGCTCTTCTTACCTTGTGTGGATTTTGGATCCATCTTTGTATCATTTTCTTTATGATGCTCAAATCATCGCACTGGAAAATAAATAAAGCTTTCATTAATATTTAACTTAAAGTAACTCTTTTAAAAATGATCTAACATTATATCTCATCCTAAGATGTGTGAATACCTTTATGTATCCTAACTTCTATAATTTAGCTAATATAATTCCTTGTATAAATTAAATTACTCGAAACTCATCGTCTATAATAAATTTTAATAATACTAAAACATTACTTACCCCAAGTTAATAAAATTAATTTAAGTTGGAGCTCACTCCATAGAATTACCAAACTACTTTAGCATTCAATTTGTGTTTTCTGCATCATATTTAATCATATTTTATAAATATTCAAATTTATATATTAAATAATATTTTTATATTATTAATTACTAAATAATAATCATTTGAGCTCCAAAACCCAGGCAGGCCTTCCCTTGATCACATTAACTTTCTACAGCCTATTTATATCCAATTTAATTCTCAATATTCTTCAAATATTTTTTAAAAAATTTCACATTAATTAAATCAATAATCATATATTTTAACTAACCATGTCATTTTTGAATAATTATTATTTAAGTTTCAAATTTTGTTTTGATTATTCCTCAATCTATCCATATTTGATTAAATCAGACACATTAATCTCTCTTAATTTTTGTTTATAATCGAATCAAGATTTTTTAGTAAGAAATTTCTATCATACATCCTTAACTACACTAATTAATGAAGATAAATATTTTTAGAAAACAATGTTGAGTATTTATATTTATTTATGTATTTTTATTCTGCCAGACAAAGTTATGAGTTTAGGGATGGTTTAAATCATGTTAATTATTAACCATATTTACATCGTCCAAAAATTAATTTTTATTTTCGTTGAGTGATATTTAGAATATATTCTATATCATATAAAATTTTCATTTGAAAATTCAATTGTGAAAAAAATTATTAAAAATCAATTAATGCAGCTGATCCTGACAGCCGTTTTACCCTATTCAGGCTGATCTTTCAGCATTTTTAGTTTACAACCTGATAAACATTTTAAGAATAAAATTAGGTCATTACTTAATAATATTATTATTAGTTCTCACACAAAATTTCATGCTAAATCATTTATTATTTCTCTTATATTTTTTATTTTAGTTCCAGATCTACTACATAGGTGGTGTAAATTAAGTATAAACAATTATATTTGTTAATCCAAACCATCAATCACAATTCTAATCATAGCTATAACACATATATAGGGTGTGTTTGGTAATTAAAAGAAAAAGTCAATTAAAACTTTTCAATCTAAAACTTTTCACTTTTCTTAACTATCATATTTTTTAATTATTTTTTTACATTTTCCTATACAACTACCCTACTTTTCAATCATTTCTACAAACTATTCACATAACTAACCTATCTATTTTAACTTTATCCTCTTTACTACTCATCATTATCCCTATTATATCGCATCATTTGACAACTTTTACTTTCCAAAACTTTTCATTAAAAATTTTATTCATTACCAATCACACCCATAATAAAAAATAACTTATTTAGTCTTAATCCAATGATTTAGAACATGAGATTATATTTTTAATTAAACTTTTAATGGTTTAGATCAATTAGTTACACTTTCCATAATACAAAGGTTATTGAGACAGATTTATAAATTCTCAAATCTAATTATCCATCAAGATGTCCACACATGATCTAACTTCATATCTTTATGTAAAACTAAATTTTACACATATCTAATGGTTTGGATTATTTAGATTATGCATGGAATCATGGTTTGAAGGGCTGAGATTATTTCCTTGTTATCCATCAGTATATAATCCGTTGAGGTCCACTTTGATCACAATTTCAGGCAGGATTTTCCCCAAATAATAACCCCTTAATCATGACCATATTCAATTATCAAAAACCACTAATTCATAGATTCAAATATACCTTCCTCAGATTTAATAAATCTGATTTCTAAGGACCATAGTTTCCTCTTTTCAAATTTGAAAGTTTTCTCCCAATTCAATGGTCCAGATTGGTCTCTACCCTTGGTCTTTGCTTAATATATAAAGTAAATAACAACCAAAATTGATGATGATGCTTGATGGTTGAGATTACTTGATCAAGTCCTCATCTCCTCTTCTTTCTTTCTCTCTTTTCTCTACTCTCCCATTCCATCTAAAATGGACCATGCCCCTTTTGTAAGTTGTAGAGATTTTCCAGCAAAGGAAGAGATAAGAAGCCACCTCATTTATCTAATTTCTATTTTTAATTAATTATTTAATTAATTTTGGCTAATAGGAAGCCACTTGCCCCCTTTCTAGAAGATCAACTATGACGTGTGTCATTTGAACTCCACATGGCCTACGTTGCTGGATTTATTTGTTATTTTACAATTTCACCCCTTTCTTTTTATTTACTTTATACTCCTAAGTTGCTGAAATTTATAATTTCATACCCAATTTATTGTAAAATATCAAAATGCCCCTTCTTAGCTTCAAAACCTTTCCAACTTGATACTAAGGACATACTTGAATGTATTATACATATTAAGAGCAGAATTCAAATATTCGAAACATGCAAAATTTTTAAAATATATTTATTATGTACAATATTTGCAAAAATATAAATTTTCTTCCAAATTGAAAACAGGGGGTTTACATTTTACTCACCATATAAAACTTTCATCCTCAAAATTAACTAAACTATAATATATAGGTAATTCATCCTGATATCTATAAATCTCATTAGAATTCTATGCAAAATAATTTGATTGCATCAACATGATTTCAACCATCACTCATCTAATAATTCTCATTTCACAAGTATCAAAGATAATTTCAATAATATTCTCTTAAAATCTAACTACATGTAGTAACTTAAAATAATCATAAATAATTTTCTATTTGTAATCAATCATCTTTCATACTAAGAAAACAATATGCCAAATTTCATCGACATGCAACACTGTTTAGCGAAGTAAATGATTAATCACAAACCTTATTTTCTTTGGAAAATTTCATCCTTAAATTTAAGGAATAATCATTACCAAATTGTAAATTCTCCAAGTTTTATCTTGCTAAATAAGATATCACAATTAAAACATAAATGTAAATAAATGGGTTCCTAACAGATCCCTCAATTACAAACAATCATCAAAAGCAACTCAACCATACTAGTGATCTTTCATAAACCATGTGGTGAAGGAAAATATTTCAGTCTTGTATATTCTATCATGGTCTCTTCTTGACATCATCGTGTTAAATAAATTTTACAATTTGTAGCAAAACCGAATGTTATCATCAAACTACTAATTATCATCAAAATCATATCAAAACTTCACAATCTAAACTTGTATTAGAGCCTTCAATTTCCAACTCCTTTCCTACCATATAAATATCTTTATCTATGGCTAAATAAAGAAAGTTTTCCGTCTATCAATATTTTGCTCATTGAATATCCATAAATTCAAATCATCCAATCTAGCATTGAGTTCTATTTTATGAATCTAGATAGAGTAATCATGCATAGCATGGAGTATTAAGTAATCAGGATAAATGAGACATACACATCAGCCTTGTTTCAAAAAAATTTCATCCTTAATTACCACAGTAAGCAATTTGTACATTACTCTTAGCCATAACAAAGAAATAAAATGGATTGCCTAGGATCTTTAATTCATCATCTTACACTACTGCAACCCACTAGTCTGAATGTAACCAACGATCCCTATCACCATATTGCACACTGTGGTTCTTGCTCATTATTTACTTCGATTCCATTTTGTAACACCCTGCTGACAAAGTTAATATTTGTTACTACAGTACAGGATCAATGATAATGGGAGAACATATATAGGTGCGATAACATAATTCCTTAAACCATCATGAACCAGGTATCTCATTAAGTTCAAATAAATTGGATCTAAATAATAAAATTCATGTAATATATCCTTCATATCTTCACTAATTACCCTTTACAAATAAAAAAAAATATGTAACTTTAGATCCAGTTTCATCAAGTCTTAGCCTCATTTGGTACACCAACCTCATGCTGGTCTCCACCTACATACCTATTATCTAAAAGAACTTAACAAAATACGATGAATCCGGACAAACTCAATGAGTAGAGCATATAAATATAAATTAGAAAAATT
Source organism: Annona squamosa (assembly GCA_035584095.1). Taxonomy (NCBI): domain Eukaryota; kingdom Viridiplantae; phylum Streptophyta; class Magnoliopsida; order Magnoliales; family Annonaceae; genus Annona; species Annona squamosa. Next base: position 26,271,331 of record JAXCLR010000081.1, read on the forward strand.
TGAGCAAACAATATGCATAGGAGTTAACAATACAAATATTAAACCACTGATCCAAATCAGATTTAAACCCTTATGAAGTATATGCTGATGTCCAAGCATACATCAATGCATCAAACGCATATCATTTCTCCAATTATCTTATAAAGTCTCAAATTCATTAGAGAGGTTTGATATCTTGCTTGTAATGCAACCCACCGCACAACCTTAGGTTGCCATCACTGATTTAGTAAATTTGATTTCTAAAGACAACAGTTTTATCTTATCAAATCTGAAATTTTTCTCCCAATTCAACGGTATAGATTGATTTCTACCCTTGATATTTGTTTAATATAGAAATTAAAATATAAAATAAATAATAACCAACCTAGATGATGATTCTTGATGGTTGAGATCACTATATCAAGACTCCATATCCTCCTCTCTCTCTCTCTCTCTCTCTCTCTATTCTCTAATCTCTGTTTCCATCTAAAATGGGTCACACCCTTTTTACAAGTTGCAAAGACTTTCTAGCAAAGGAAGAGATAAGCAGCCACCTCATTTATCTAATTTTTATTTTTAATTAATTATTTAATTAATTTTGGCTTAGAGGAAGTCATTTGTCCCCTTTCTAGAAGATCAACTTTGACTTGTGTCATTTGAACTCCACATGGCCTGCTTTGCCAGAATTATTTTTTATTTTACAGTTTAACACCCTTCTTGTTATTTCTTTTATACACCCAAGTTGCTGAAATTTACAATTTCACACCCAATTTATAGTAAAATATCATAATATCCTTTTTTAGCTTCAAAACCTTCCCAAATTGATACTAAAGACATACTTGAATGTATTCTATATATTAAGAGTAAAATTTAAATATTTGAAACATATATTATCATACAAAAATTTTTTAAAAAAAGAATTATTATGTACCATATTTGCAAAAATATAAATTTTCTTCCAAATTTAAAACATAAGTTTACATTTATTGACCAACCATTGTATCTTGTTGAATTGCAAAGACATTTATTCAGATTTCTAGTAGTGCAATTTTATTGTCACTAGTTTTATTAATTGATCTTTCTGTACTTCTAGGTTAAAATCTAATAAGGTTTGTGTGAATGTGCACAATAAAAAAACATCCTAGATAATAACGTTGGTAAAATAAGCTCTTGTAGGAAAAATAATAAAAAATTGTTGAATGTTTAAGTGATGATTACTCCTGTCATTTTCAAGGTAGTTAGAATATCCTAATGACAACCTTATGCGTCATTTCTCTCTTTTTCTGTCTAGTTTGTTTCTCGTTCAACCATTTTTCCTATTTTACACCATTTATCTTAGGTTGTTTGTTTTCCACTAAAATTTTTTAACCTAAAACTTTTCACTCTCCACACCTACCGTAATTTTAAAGTATTTCATCACTTCTTCCTATACAATTACTTTATTTTTCAATCATTTTTACACAACTACCAATATATCTGACCTATTTATTTTAACTTTATTTTCTTTACTTTTCATCATTGTGCCTATCATCTCATATTATTTTCTTCAATTTGAAAAACTTTTATATCAAATTTTTATCACTTTCCAGACATATTCTTATTTTCAAACAAATCTATAAGAAATTTTGGTTCCAAAATTGGCCCATTTGATCTTTTTCGATTTCAAAGTTTGTACACTTTCTTTAGTTTGCTTTTACGTGAAAAAGATGTTAATTTGCATTCTATTTTGAAAACCATATTTTTTGAGAATTTTTTAATACAAGTCTAGTTAATGTTTAAGCTTTTTATTATATAATCCATTTAGGTCCACTTGAATGCATGCAACTGCAATAAAAAATACATAGTAAATAATAATTTTGTCAACACAAGGAAAATTATCAGTTGTGAAAATAATGACGATAAAGTACATAACCATAGACATTTTAGGTGGTTAAAATGATAGGGTCTTATGGGGATGGCCAAGATGAGTTTTGTGTGTGGGGTGCTTGGCATGTGTAGCTAAGTAAGTGGGCTTGGCCTAGCCGGTGGGCCTGGTAGTGGTAGCCATCAATATAAGTAGGAAGAGAGATTAGAAGAGGGTGTGCTTGATTGAGAGCTGATCTTTTACGACCGGTCGGTTGGGCCCAACCGCTCCGACCAGCCCTCGACGTTGTTGAATTGTGCAGGAGATTCATCCACCGTTGGATGAAATGGGCCAAAAGCTACGCCATAGCAGCAGCATTAAATGGTGGAAGAAAACAGCCTAGCCCCCTATTAGTAGGAAATATTTCTCAATGACCCTCCCGCACCACTCTCCCTCCCGCACTCTCTCTTCCCTCAACCCTCTCTCCCGCTCTCCCTCTCTCATCTCCCACTCACGACATTACACTCTCCCCTAGATGCCCTCTCCGACATCGCAATTAGGTACCTGAGAGAGATTGGGTAGGTGACACGCTCTCATGCCAATCACTCCAGGAGGACCACCTGCAACGAGGTCGACATCGTCGAGGCTGGAAGACCTCAGCTTGTTGCTTGGATTTTTCAGCGCAGCTAACCCGAGTTGATGTCTCTCCTTCGAACGCACTCCCTTCCGCTCGCTCTGTCTCTCCCTCGACACTCTCTCCCGTACCTCTCATCTCCTGCTTAGTGACAAAAATTTTCAATCGATCTCCTCCCTCATCTCCGACATCAGCATCCTCCACCCCCAGCAGTGGCACCATCCACCCCACCAGGTAAATGCTGCAAAAAAATACAGAGCACCTGAATAGTCCTTGGCATTAAAATGAACATATAAATAAGAAACACATGCAATTGAAAGATCTGTCTTAAGATAACCAAGAAGAAAAGTAGAATACCTTTATTTTGAGTCCTATCACAGGTGTCCATCCTGGATCACAGCAGAATATGAAAATTCCATGCCCAAATTGTTCTCCAGTGTCATTATATTTTTCTCTAGTGTCATTATGTCAGACCAAGAATCGCCAACATCAGCTGAAAGAGGTACTTTGAGCTCTCCTCTTGAAATTGTATTGTATGCAAGTAATAGATTTCCATCTTTGAGCTTTAATCCGTCTATGCTTGGTAACGGAATTTAAAGGGTAAGCTAATTTATTCATTTCCTCCCATGCATAAGTAAGGTCATAATTAGCAAATTGCCTGAATTTGGGTTAGGGAGTTCTATAGGATTTACAATAGTCCGGCTCAGGCCGCCATCAGTAGACTCTGACATATAGATTCTGCCAATTCTATGAAATGATCTCAAAAGAACCTGCAGTGTCCCATTTTCAGTCTGATAAGAAACAGGATGAGCCACACTCATATGTTCAGCTTTGATATATATTGGTCCATACTTCTTCCATGAGAGTCCTGAATCTGTTGTCATCTTTACCATTCAAGCAAGCATATAGAAGCAAAGTAATGAAAGATTCAAAACTACACTGGAGGGAACCCAACATTGAACCAATCAACTATCAGTTTAATGAATTGAATCAACCTATTTCTATTACCCATAAACTTTCTAATTTAACTTAAAATTTGTATCAATTTGGTTTAGCCTTTTTTAAAACTTGTCCTTTATTGGGAAGATTCAACCTGGTTGATTCAGTTCATTAGCAACAAGTTTTAAGTTAAATTGATAGTAAAGGACAAGTTTTAAAAAAGGCTAAACCAAATTGATGCAAATTTTAAGTTAAATTAGAAATTTTGTGGGTAATAGCAACAGGTTGATTCAGTTCATTAAACTGACAGTTGATTGGTTCGATGTCGGGCTCCCCGCCAGTGTAGTTTTGAATCTTTGATTACTTTGTTTCTATATGCTTGCTTGAATGGTAAAGATTACAGCAAATTCAAGACTCTAACGGAAGAAGTATGGACCAATATATATCAAAGTTGAACATATGAGCATGGCTCAGCTTGTTCCTTATCAGATTAAAAATGGAACACTGCTGGTTCTTTTGAGATCATTTCATAGAATCAATAGAATATGTATGTTACAGTCTACTAATGGCAACTTGAGCTGGACTTTTGCAAAGCCTACAGAACTCCCTAACCCAAATTCAAGCAATCTGCTAATCATGACCTTGCTTATGCATGAGAGGAAATGAATAAATTAGCTTACCCTTTAAAGTGCATTGTCTGGCATAGATGGATTAAAGCTCAAAGATGGCAATCTCTTACTTGCATACAATACAGTTTCAAGAGGAGAGTTCAAAGTGCCTCTTTCAGTTGATGTTGGCGATTCTTAGTCTGACATAATGACACTAGAGAACAATTTGGGTATGGAATTTTCATATCCTGATGTGATCCAATTTGGGCATGAAATTTTCATATCCTGTTGTGATCTAGGTAAAGGATGGACACCTGTGATAGGACTCAAAATAAAAGTATTCTGCTTTTATTCTTGACTATCTCAAGACATATCTTTCAATTGCATGTGTTTCTTATATATATGTTCATTTTAATGTCAAGGACTATTCAAGTGTTTTATATTTGTTTTGGTTGCATCATTTACCTAGTGGGGTGGATGGTGCCACTGCCGGGGTGGTAGATGCCATTTTCGGAGATGAGGGAGGAGACCGATTGGAAATTTTCGGCACTGAGTTGGAGATGAGAGAGGTGCGAGGGAAAGAGGTTGAGTGGGAGAGAGTGTCAAGGGAGAGACAGAGCGATCAAAAGGGAGTGCGTTTGAAGTAGAGACACCGACTCGGGTCGGCTGCGCCGGAAAATCCAAGTGACAAGCTGAGGTCTTCCAGCCTCGACGACGTCGACCTCGTTGCAGGTGGTCCTCCTAGAGTGATTGGTGTGAAAGCGTGTCACCTACCCGATCTCTCTCAGGTACCTAATTGCAATGTCGGAGAGGGCTTCTAGGGCAGATTGCGATGTCGCGAGCGGGAGACGAGAGAGGGCGAGTGGGAGAGAGGGTCGAGGGAGAGAGCGAGCGAGCGACCTGTCAGTAGGAAATATCTCCATCAACATTGAAGGAGAGGTCGGCCACCACATTCACATTAGGGTTGACCATCGAAATCGCATGCAGGGCGGAGACCATCGACAAGAAGAGGAGGCAGCATAGCAATCTAAGAAAATCAGCGGTTGGGTCGTTACCAACATCGATCATCAGCAAGGACAGAGAGTTGTTCTAAAAGCAAGAAGTCGGCAGTAAGAAGGCTGGGAATAGTGACACATTCTTCCTACTCGACGCAAGTAGTGTGATGGCAATGGTGGCTGGTGTCGAAGGTAATGCCAACCGAAATAAGGGAGATGCGGACAGTGGTCTTATGGAGCAGTCGATCGATGCGCCATTAGAGCTAGGGGAGGCATTCAAAGAGGTAGTACCTGCAAATGCTACTATGGGTACAACTGTCATGACTGTTTGATAGAGCCGAATTAACGAAAGTCGCTAGATTCCCCTGTTAAAAAAGGTGTGCTGACAAAGCAATTACTGATGGCGAAATTTTGCATCCAGCTCCCTGTCAAGTAGGGGTGCAACTTGGGCTTATGAAACTCCAATTCACTTCAACCCTAACCCTAACCCTAACCCTATTTGTAAATCATAACACTAATCCTATCTTTGAAATTCGGTCTCAAGTTGAGTTTCAAGTTGACATTCCCCTATCAATGTTTTTATTACTCATCCTGTATATATATAGTTTTTATCACAAATATATTCTATAAAGAAGTTTAAAAAATAATTTATTATACGAAAATATAAAAATTCAAATACTGCTTAAGAGTAGAAAGAAAGAAACTTGTTTTAAGCATTTTCTTTGCATCAAGTAGAATAATAGCTATATTTTGGAGAATGTAAAAGTATAACCGTTTCCCATTCTGCAATTAACATCAATATGACAACTATATACATCAATATTACCATCCAATTGTAACATAAACTTTATCATATCACTTGCAATAAAATAAAATCAACCAAAAACCATAAAATATCTAATCGAATAAGATTATATTAATTCAAGCGTCCAATTGCAAATCACAACATCCAAGTTAACTCCAAGTCTACAACACAAGTCTTAAGTTCAAATAACGAAATTACAACAAACATTACAGCACAATAGAAATAAATATTCTTATCTTCCACCGTTGTCTTTATTGCCCTTGTCTTGCATTATTTTCATATGTCAAGCTAAATTCTTCCTTCCTAAAAGAAAATGCAAAATTCAATATCATATTGTATAATTAAACTTAAGGAGTATATGTATGTATATATATTCAAAGATATAACTAATACCTCTTTTAAATTAATTTTTTAATAGAAGAGGAAGAAAAGAAGCACATGTTGATGTTTCATCAACTTCCTCTGAAAGATAAATATTAGTTAGAAAATATTATTAAAAGTAAGCTAAATAATTAAAACATAGAAAAATATATATTACCTCTTGCACATTTATCTAGTTCATTAACGAATTTTTCATAACTTGAATTATTTCGAGTTGCTCTCAACCAATCTTGAATGCAAATCAAACACTCCACTAACATAGGTGTTAATTAACTACGATATTGGTCAAGAACACGTCCTTCCGTGCTAAATGCAGATCTAGTATGGGCAATGGTTCAAAATAATTGGGTTGCATGGAATTTTCCAAAAATTATGGTATAGATAGTCTAACAAAATTTTCAATACATGTGATTTTTTTGAAATAAAAAGTAAATAAAATCATTCAAAAATAAATGAATAAATAAATACATATAGATAAACATGATAAATGATTTAGACTTGAAAAAGAATATTTTTAAAATAAAAAAGCAACGTTTGCACGGACATTTCCATGAAACGGGATGCATTGAATCATTCCCAATGAGTATATTCGTGTACGAGGCCACAAATACTAGAATGGGGGTGTTTTGAGTAATACTACTAGAAGATGATAATCGATGTCATCGAAGGGCCAAGAATGATGGCGTGGGAAGTCTCCGGCAGTGACGATCTCACCATCCCCTGTATCAGTAGGGGCATCGCACAGCAGCCAAGGATGGAGCTATCGAGGTGGGTGGGGTTAACGAAGAGGGATCATGTAATCCCTTTTTTAGGGGCAAAAAAATCAGAAGGCAATGAGCTGAAGAATTGGATGTTCAGGAGATCTTCGATCAAATGCTGGAATAGGACCTGAGTGGATGGGTTATGCAGTCGAAACGGGCGGTCGTCCTCACGAGGGGCACCTGGAATCCAGCAGGACTTCTCACTACCAAGGCCACGTTCATGTGCAGCTAGCGAGTCTGGGACCCGGGCAGTCGCAACAGAGACGGGCAGCTAATTAGAGGGCAGTTGCACCTCTATTTTCAGACATTTCATACTTACTAGATGGCTCATGCGAGAGATACAACAAGTCGTTCTGGTGAACGGCGTATGGGATCTAGGAGGACTTGAATTTGCTGGGAGAATCTGTAGGGCCAATTGGGTCCGGGACCCAGGTGGACGTGCATCTGTGAAACAACCTGCAGAGCTAGCCGGGTCTGGGCGTTGGTGATCCAACTGAGACGTTTCACTGAAATGGATTTGCTTTTGCTAATTGGGTATCTACTCCCGTTGAGTTTGTGTTTGCTTTTCTTCCCTTCATGACTCTAAAAAGTTTTGATTTTTGGCCTTCAAGGGGGAATAGAATGATAGGGGCTGATAGGGATGGCCAGGATGAGTTGTATGTCTGGGGTGCTTAGCATGTGTGGCTAACTAGGTGGACCTGGGCTTGGTATGCGGGCCTGGTAGCGGTAGCCAACTATCCATCTATATAAGTAGGAGAGAGATCAGAAGAGAAAAGGGTGTGCTTGATTTGTATCTTTTCTTATTTTCTTGTTCGTTAGTTCTAGTAGAGGGAGAGAACACCGCCATTGTCAAGGTTAGGGTCGGTGCTCAATCTCATGATCTGTAATTCTCTGAATAGATTGAATGAAAATCAGTTTGATTCTATCATAAAATTTCACATTACACTCTATTTCCAACCTCGTAAATCAGATCTCCATTTTTATCTATTCTCTCTTATTCTATTTTTTTACCTAGTGAATGATCCAAAAAGATTTCAAACGAATCTCTTGATTTAAGGGTTAATTTATCAGATTCAGACTTTTCGTTATGTTTAAACATATATATTAAGTTAAGAATGCATTTAGCACGTTGATAAAGTTTTCGTGGGATGCAAAATTAAATCACTTAAAATTATATATTTTAAACCCATAAAAAATTAAATATTTTAAAAGGTTTAAAATATTTACTTAGCTAAACATGCATTTTTAAAATAATGAACGGATCTCATAAAATAATCTATTAAGCCATTAAACTTAATTTAAAATTTCAAATGAACATATTCGTTCTTTTTCTCCTTTTCTTCCCTTGAAGTTGTTAGTATTCCTTTTTTCTGCTCTTCTTCTCTTGAATTGGTTAATTATCTCTCTCTTCTAGGCAGTGGCGGATGCAGGACTTTTGGCCCAAGAGGTCAATTTCCTATAAAGAGATTATATGATCATTTGAGTAGGGGAATCATGTTAATATAAATAGAGTTTTGAAATATTTTTCTAATTATTATGGAAAATTTATATATCTTTGAAATTGCAATAGGGGCTATCAACCCCCCTAGTGACTTGTATGTAGATTCTCCTATGCTTCTATGGATGTTAATATTCATGATTAACCCATTAAAACACTTGTCCAACCCACTTATAAATGGTCTTAGATTAGAAATTTTGAATAAATAGTTTATAATCCATTCAACCATTTAAATACATAAATGGATTAGGATTGGAAGTTTACAACCTGTCAACTCGTTAAGAGAGGGTATATATATATTTCCTAAACATAAAGAATCTATTTTCCTTCAAATTTCAAATTTTCCTTTGCCGAACTTGTGAGCACATCTTCCCACATATGTCTGCCAGTTCCTTTTGAAAATTCATTGTCTCGCACCTAGCCATGCATATGACACTCAATCTTCTTCCCTCTTGACATTTGACTAGTGCCTCCCTTACTCTCCTTTCCTCTCTCACCCTCTCCTTCTCCAATTCCCATCTTCATTGCTCTCCATCAATCACTGTCTTTTACAACGTTTGCCTTCCTCTCGTCAACAATTGTTGTCCCTACTGCATTTATCTAACCCTCTCGCTGTTTCCCAAGTTATCATCATTTATTATGTTGTTAGTAACCCTCTCACCTGCTTCCCTCTCTTTCCTTTTTCTCTCTCTCTCAGTCTCTCCCCACTACCCATGGTAAACCTAACTTCCTCTTGACTTGTTTGCAATATATACACACACAACCTATTAACAACATACCAACTTATTTATTTAATGGGTTATAAATTAGTTAGAGTCGAAGTTTTTAAATAAGTTAATAAACAGATTAGGATTAAGATTTTTTAATGGATTAGAATTAAATTTAGACTTTAACCCATCCAATCCAATCCGTTAACACCACTACTCTCTTCCATCATTAGTTTATCTCTTTTCCACCATTAATACAAATGGATCCTTGGCCAATTGTGATCACTCCCCCCAGTAGTTTATCCATTTTCAAACAAACCCTCTGGTAACTTTGATTCCCAAAATGGCCAACTTCTTCCTTTTATAAGTTTCATAGCTGCAAAATCAAAGCTTGTACAAATTCTTCGCTTTTGCTTTTGTCTGAAAAAGAAGTCAAGTCATTCCATTTCTGAATGGCTTCAGTAGTTCAATTACTGAGTAGTGGGAAGATGATAACTATTTGAAAGAATAAAAATCGAATTCTCACGCAATTTGAAAGGGAATAAGCTTTTGATATTGCTGCATTTGTCTTGTTAGAGGAATCTCCAAATTAGTTAACAAACGGTTGCGACTTGTGTAAGAGGATTAACAATGTCTGGGATTTTATTTTGTTTTTTATTGGAATGCCTGATATTTTTAAACAGCTCACTATGGATGTCCAATCAAATTATGCTCAATTATAATTCCATTAGAAAGAGGCTAGCCCTCGATGTGTACTAACAAGTACAAATCATGAAATCTGATTCCCTCGCTTCTATTTCGGAATTCCCATTTTACATTCCACATGAAAGTATCTTGAGGTAAAACATAAATCATGGTATTCCTGCATTCATTAGTTTGGGTGTAATTGTGAACTAGTGTTACAAATATCATAATAATATTTAGAAGAGGGATTTGCACGTATGCACATGCAGTTTGATCAATATTACAACAATGCCCATTTAATTTGAATCTACAATTCGAATATGCCCATGATGTTAGAGTCCTTTTCGTGTTTTATGCAAGTCCTGAAAATTCTAAATTATAAAATATGTCCACGTCATTAGAATTTTCAAACTACAAAAAAAAAAAAAAAAAAAACAACAACCACACCAATCACATATTTCGAATATCTACTGCAAATCAGCCACAACTAACATCTTTCTTCGTCTTTCGATTTATTGGGATCTGTGTCTTATTTTTGTTAATGAGTTATTTGCATTATTGCTCTCATGTGGTAATGCATGGTGAATAGATAAGAATATGAATGGGTTTTTGTAAGTAACCCAAAATGTCTATATAACAGGGTTTCGGGTAAAGATTCGGTTGAATCCTATAAAAGGAGCTTAGAGAAAGATGAGTAATCGTTATGATGCTGCTAGGGTGCCTCGAAAATTATGAAAAAGAGAATTAGCAGAATTAATTGATAATGTATATAAGACATTGAGGGTGCACTGGTATTCAACAAAACAAAAGTTTTCAATTTAAAATTTTTTCCTCCCACAAATGTCTTCCTTTTGAATCATTTATTCATAATTTTCATATAACTTATCTATTTATTTTAACTTTATTCTATTTAATTTTTATAATTACCCTTGTCATGACACATCACTCTCCCATTTCAAAAACCTTTTTCAAAATTTTCCCAAATATCAAACGCACCCTTAGAGGATGAGTGTGAATTGTTATATTTATATATCTGTAATCTATTCATCAGAGTGGATTAGTATTTCTTTCATTGTTATTCATTTAGGATTTATAGATTTTCCACATAAATCTTTGTATTTTATTTATATAATTTTGTGATTGTTCATTTAATGTTGATTAATATATAGTGTAAATTTATTAATTTGCGTGAACTGAGCATCAATACACGCGGTTGCATGGACCTTTTTCTTACTTTTTGTTTTGTTTTGTATCCTTTGTTTTGTATCCTACACGCATAAAATTTGCATATATATATATATATATATATATATAGTTATTACAATTGTTAATGTTTAAAAATTTTTAAATATTAAATAAAATCAAAATTTTGCAAAATTTTATAGATAAAATGCTTATTCTTACTCCCACGCACGTTTAGGATGTGTTTGTTTTGGGTAAAAAAGTGTCAACTAAAACTTTTCAATCTAAAACTTTTCGCTCTCCATAATTACTCTATTTTTAATTATTTTTTCATATTTTTCTATATAAACTACCCTACTTTTCAATCATTTCTACACAACTACTCATACAACTAACCTATCTA
>JAXCLR010000081.1:26291185-26331972 GCA_035584095.1 Annona squamosa
GTTGCATTCTAATTGAAATTTAATTTATAAAACAAGATTGATTATTTTTATGACACTTAAGAATTAAATTTGCTAATACTAAATATATATTAGTTCCATGCACTATTATATTATCCTGATGTTTTTGTTATATGCATATTTTATTTTGTTGCAAATGATATATGGAACTCATTTGAAAAATAAGTCACGAATATCATACAAATAGTGTATGTGAATTTAACGGCACAAATTTTATTCCCGAATGCTAAGTTATAATAGATATACATATACCTAATAAATTTAATTTTCCCTACATTCATTTTAATTAAGTGTATGTTTGAGAGGTAGTGAAATTTTTTAATAAAAAGATTTTGAAATAAGAGAAAATAATACGATATGATATGACTAATGATAAGAAAAAAAATTTAATTTATCAAAAATAATAATAATAATAAATAGGTTGTTATATGAGTAATTGTATAGAAATGATTCAACAGTATAGTAGTTATATAGTGATACGTGAAAAAATTATTAAAATAAGATAATTATAGAGAATAAAAAGTTTTAGATTGAAAATTTTAATTTAAAAAGTTTTATGGGATAAATACCTCCTAAAAAATAATCACTGCTAATAAACGGCTCAGATTTTTAATCGCGCATAACAAAAAGTCAATTTTAAAATCTGCTTCATTGCAGGGAAAGAGCATGGTGCCGTTCAGATTTCAGAATTCAGATTTGCAGCGGACGGACGCTAGCAAACGTGTCGTCCGTATTCCATGCAATCACTCCCGAGAATCTGCTGGTTGAAGTTAAAAGGAAGGAAGGAAGCATAGCTAAGCCGAGAGTGAAGCAGAGACAGGTAGAAATGGCAGCACACCAGATCGGGTTCGGCATCATTGGCTGCGCGGAGATCGCTCGTAAGATGTCGCGAGCGATACTCCTCGCTCCCAGCGCAACCATCCAGGCCGTCGGCAGCCGATCCATCGAAAAGGCCCGGAAGTACGCCGCCGACAATGGCTACCCCGACGGCGTGAACGTGTACGGCAGCTACGAGGCGGTGCTCGACGATCCCTCCGTAGACGCCGTCTACCTCCCCCTCCCCACCAGCCTCCACTTGCAGTGGGCTGTCCGAGCTGCCGAGAAGAAGAAGCACGTGCTGCTGGAGAAACCCACGGCCCTGAACTTGTCGGATTTGGAGCAGATACTGCAGGCGTGCGATTCCAACGGCGTGCAATTCATGGACGGCACCATGTTCGTGCACAATCCACGGACGCACAGGATCCTAGAGTTGCTTTCCAGTCCCACTTTATTCGGAGAGCTAAGATTGGTATTTTTTAAGGAAAATTCTTAAATACATTCATAAATTTTGGTTATAATTCCTTATACACATATTTTCAATAATTCTTCCAATTTCCCCACACATTTTTTTCAAATTTCTGCTAAGGTATGATAGCAATAGCCATATCACATGCAAAATAAATATTGCCATATCACAAGTGAAATAACAAATATACCCCTACAGGTTAAAAAAGGTTCAAGTTAATTACACCTGATTACACAACTTATGAAAAAGTGGAAGTGGTGAAGGATGATGTTTTCAGTAAAAGTATGCTTCCAAAGCCCCAAACTAGAAAGGGCATATCAGTCGTTTTATATTTATGTTTAATTTTCCACCCTTGCGTAGGTAGGGGAGTAATTTTGGAGAAAATTCCGGGAGTAATTATTAAAAATACATGGGAATTATGGTTAAATTCCTAGGAAATCCAGTAATTGTTTGAAATTTGATATCGTGACACATCTGCGTGCGTCTGAATCTTGCAGGTACAAAGCACATTTGGATTCCTCGGGGACTCAGATTTCCTTGAGAACGACATCCGCGTGAAGGCCGATCTCGATTCTCTTGGGGCTCTAGGCGATATTGGGTGGTACAGCATCCGCGCCATCATGTGGGCTGCTGGTTACGAGCTTCCGAAAACAGTGACTGCGCTTCCTGGCCCTGTTTTCAACAAAGAAGGGGTGCCTCTCACCTGCGGCGCCTCATTAGTGTGGGAAGATGGGAAGACGGCAAACTTCCTTTGCTCCTTCGAGTTCAATCTCACCATGGATATCACGTTTTTTGGAACCAAGGGAACCCTGCATATGAACGACTTCGGCATTCCCTTCCAAGAAACCTCCTGTGGATTCTGCTTTTCCTCGGAGTCCAGATTCACAGAGCTCGCGATCGGTTGGGAGCGATCGGCGAGCCAGCATGTGGTCACCACCGAAATGCCTCAGGAGGTTCTCATGGTGGAGGAGTTCGCCAATTTGGCTGCTAGCATTAGAGACTCTGGTTCGAAACCAGACAAGAAGTGGCCCGACTTCAGTAGAAATACCCAGCTGGTGATGGACGCTGTGATGGCGTCGCTTTACAAGGGCTGTGCACCCATCGATATTGTGAGTTGATGCCTCCTAATAACTGGGATGGTGCATACCGCTACTTATAAGCAACAGTCATGCAGCATTGATTTATAGGTTTTAAGTCTGCTGATTTTTTACAAATTGTCAGCAATTGCACCATTCCATTTAATCTTTTTGTCAACCCATTTATAAAATCTTAAACCTTATCTGTTTATAACATATTTAATAAATGGATTAGCATGTTGTTAACGGATTATCTAAATAAAATAATTTATTAAAACTATATGAAATAAATTAAAATTTGGCTTCTAAATAATAAAACTATTGATAGCTTACAAACATACCTAATAATTATTAGAAATAGTAACATATAGTTAGTCTAAATCAAAGGAGTTAATTATTAGAAATAGTAACATATAGTTAGTCTAAATCAAAGGAGTCAGGGCACTTTATTCTTCAATTATATATTTGTAGTATAAATGGGTTGGGTAACAGTAACATATGGTTAGTCTAAATCAAAGGAGTTAGGGCACTTTATTCTTTAATTATATATTTATAGTATTAATGGGTTGGGTGGGTTATATAGGTCACTAAAAGGGTTTACCAACAGTTAACCTTATATATTTATTTAGCTTAAATGGGTTGTTAGGTTAACAAATTGCAATCCATTTAAGTAAAAAGATTAATCCTAACTCATCAATAAACGGATTGGACAAACAAGTTAGTATGTTGAACCGTTTATTATGCACTTCTGTTTGCTTCTACAGCCTATATATTGTATATGGACCTCATTAGATTTTATTCTATTTTTTTTTAGAATATCACTCACATTTAGTTGTTTGGTCTTCATTTGGGATACATAATGCTCGCAAGCAGAAGTCAAAAACCTAACCTCCTAGCTGCAAATTAGGATTTTTTTTCCGCTAGGCTATGTTTATGCTAGCAAACCACATTAGACTTGGGTATGCTGAATATCGTCATTTTGTTTTAAGAAAATTTTTTTATTATATTATATAGAGCCATTTACTCCTCTTCAAGTTTGTCTAGACACCACACTTACACATGCAAAGTGTGAAACTACCAGGCCTTAGTTTATTATTATTGGCAAATTTAAGTTGCCTATGAAGGGCTATGCATCTATGTAACTCCTTTTCTCTTTTTAATATCTTATGGATTTATTAAAAATTCATCACTTCTATTATATTTAGCATTATTTATATTATCATGAAAATACTTTAATTTATTTAGTATTATTTATATTATCATGAAAATACTTTAATTTATTTAGTATTACTATACATGGGTCTTGCCTACAAACACGTAAAATCAACGTAAAAAAAAATAGTTTAATATTGCTGATTATGGGTAGCTTGGTTGGTTGCAACTTTCAGCAGGGAGTTGCGGGTTGTGAGTTCGAAACCCGTAGAGGGGATTTTTGTCCAAATGTGGAAGGATATTTGGTGCAGATTTGTAAAAGGCCATTGTTAATAGTAAGAAATGTGTAGAAGGATATTTGGTGCAGATTTGTAAAAGGAAAAGAAAATAGATAGGAGTCCTTGAGCTTGATTGTAATGTAAGCTTGATTGTAATGTAAGTTGAAGATATATTAACAATTAAAAAATAGTTTAATATTAAATATTAATTTTTAAATTGTATTTTTTTGAAAACTGGGGTTTTACGATAGATAAGTGATTGGTAATGTTAACTCTATGCATATAGTCCACGAATATGACATGTGAAGCATGTGGTATGAGTGTGTTGTATGACATATTAACATAAATGTTTTGATTATGGTGCATTGAATTTCATGAGTATACGATATGTGAGTTGCGCAATATGCATATATGTTATTGGTTAGTTGTATTAATTTAGTTCATTATTTAGCTTATTAGGTATTAGATTAGAAAAGTATAGGTGACGCGTCAATTGAATGCTACGACTATCTTTGACTTCATAGTACCCTAGTTGAAATTTTAGCTGGTAAAGTTATGTAAGGTATAGGGTTGATAGGAAATGGATATATGTATTAAATAAATGTAAGTTAGCTTGTGTGAGCGGCAAAGGGAGTGATCAGAGTGTTTTGTGATCACAATAGTTAAGCACAAAAGATTGAAAATCATGCAAGAGAACATCCAGCAGTACAGGGTTGTGTGGTTAACAACATGACTCTTGTTCTAGGCGAGGATGCTTGATGTTAGACAGTGAATCACGTTAACCACATTACCCATATTGTTGTCATGAAATCTTTTAAATGGGTTATGCACCAAACCATTTTATTTTTGCTTCTTCTTCTCCTTTTTCTCCTTTTCTCACTCTATCTACCTAGCTATTAAACAAATCCTAAATCTTCATAAAAGTACTCCAAATCACTCTCAAGTTCTTCAATTCATACCGAGGAGCAAGGCCTTTCTAGATTCAAGTTTAAGATTTGAAGATTTTGGGAGAAATCTTAATCTAAGTAAGTAGACACTTTCTTTTCTCAGTCTAGTGGTCAAATCTTGTTTTAAATGAGTTGTAAAGCTTGCAGGATGGGTACTGTCTTTTGATTTCTTGGTTTGGGGTGTTTTGGGAAATGGGATGGTTTAGAATTAGAACCATTGAAAATTAGAAGTTTTGGTTGAGATCCACGAAACGAAAAATTTAGAAGCAGTTTTCCATCACAAGAGAGTTTGTTGGTTTGAGTTTGCTGATTTGGTATTAGATCTTAGGGTTTCCCTTGTGATGCATGTTAAATGTCCAATGAAATGCCAATGTGAAAGTTAATGTATAAACTTATGCTAAATTGACATTTAACCTGATAATCATATGAGTGGTTTGTGGTATTCATCTTAAAGTATATCGACAATGTTTCACATAGAATGAACTTATCTTATCTTAGTTCTTAAAGCATGGGCATGATCATGGATGCATTGGAATTACATGGGTATGCGAACAAGTTATGTGTGAGTGAGTTGTTTGGTTGTGTTGAGTTATTCATGATCCTTGGTCGGAATGAGAGTAGAGTTGTAAATGACCCTCATTTGACATGCACCTAGGATTGTTCATGGTTCTTAATGGATATGAACATAGGATTGTGTATGATCCATAAAAAGACGTGGTTGGAATGCATTCATGCAAATTGGTATTCATCTCATATATGGGTGCATAGTCATTTGGGTTGCATTCTTAAACATTGATATGACATATGCATT
The DNA here is from genome assembly GCA_035584095.1 of Annona squamosa. Classification (NCBI taxonomy): domain Eukaryota; kingdom Viridiplantae; phylum Streptophyta; class Magnoliopsida; order Magnoliales; family Annonaceae; genus Annona; species Annona squamosa. Next base: position 26,296,753 of record JAXCLR010000081.1, read on the forward strand.
ACATCTTTTGATTTGATTTTCATTTGGTACTAATCATAATCTGCTTACTGAGCTCATCCAAACTCACATGTTTTATCATTGTATTTTAGACAACAGGCCAAGTGAGGGAGCTCAAGATGGGGTTAGGGAAGAGCCCGACTTTAGAGTTGCAACCTAGTAGACTTTAGGGGTAAATTTCTTTCAATATGTCATTAACTATGGTTCTTTTGTAAAAAAAATTGAGTGTAAATGCCTATTTGGTCAAATGTGATTTATCTGAGTTAGGCATGTTATATATGTATATATATTTGGAATATGTATATGACTATTATGTAAGTATGATGATCTTCTGCGTTAATTTCTATAGCTATTGGTAGGATGTGGAAATTCCTTGCTATATAGGAGATATGGATTTTATCAATGTTATAAAAATTGGATCGGTCCAGTCGGTTCAATCGGTACAACCGGTAACCGAAAGCCTCCCTAATCCGATTTACCCAGTTTCGATTCAAACAAATCTAGCCAGTGTTAACCTGTTTGACCACCGATTCGGCCGGTTTTCAAATCGGTCGACCCAACCGGTACATAAAGAGAAACTTCAACGAATAACCATTCCCGCCATTTGTCGAAGCCACAGCTGCCGCCTAAGATTCCTTCAATTTTTTTATTTTCACCATTTCCCTTTTTTTCCATAGCTATAATCGTCTCTTTTCTGCCATTTTTCCTCTTCTATCTCCATCATCGTTCACCTGTTTTACTGTTGTTGCCATTTTCAATTCTTCAATCTCCATCACCATTCAGCCGCTGATTTTTGCCATTTTTGGCTTGCCGTAGCTGCGTTGCTGTATTTCCCCATCATGGTTCAACTACTATTTTTCGTCATTTTCGTCATTTTTTGGCTTGTTGCACCTGCCTTGATATATTGCTGGCTTACCACTGCTGATGTTGCCCTGCTGCTATTGCAGCTATTTACTCCTGTTCTTGCCCTGCTACGATTCGCCGCCACTACTATTTGCCATCCAAGCTCGGTAATAATGCCGCACTTTGCATTCTGCAAAATCACAGTGGCTGGATTTTCTGCTCTTTTTGGGTTTTCCTTCATTTTCTAATATTAAATGGGCTGCAACAGTTGGAATTTCTAGCATTGTTTGTACCTATATTACTATAATTTTCTAGAGTAATAACATGGCAGAATTAATTATTACAAGGATCCCTACCTTGTTTACCTTTCTAGTTTTTACAGATGGTGTGTCTGACACTTTGGCATAATGCACATCGAATATATTGGTTAATGACTAAAATGGTAATGATTATTTGATTGCGCAATTGCTGAAAATAAATATATAATGTTTTTTCTATTTAAATGATTGTGTGATTGAAAATGAAAATGATTCAATGGTTATCTGCTAAATGCTAATTTATAAAATCTCTTTAAAATTTATGACCCAAAAAAATTAAAAATTTATATGCTTGTAGGTCTAAAAAATTATATGATTAAGATTATTCTACTGTTTTTTGTTTTTGTTTTACTTTTGTACGTATGTTGATTTTCAAATATCAAAATTGTAGTAATAAACAGCAACAATATTCAACATCAGTAATTAGCACAGATATAATTTATGATATAAAGTTAAGTACAGTATCTTTAACTTCTAAAATCATGAATACAATCTTAATTTTTACATGATTTTTATATATATAATTTTAAACTTTAATATTTTATCTTATAAATTTACTATATATTTTACATGAAATTCTAACACACCGGTTTAATCCCCTTCTGAGAGAAGGTTGAACCAATTGGACCAAAATCAGTCCATTAATCAGTCTATTAATTGGTTCGGTTCTGACAACATCGGATTGTAAACATAGAAGTAGCCGAATATGGTGTTGAAATTATGTTGCACAGACGAATATGCATCGAAGAATATGAATGTGTGCTTATGATATTATTTATTACGTGTTATCAATAAAGTTGTATTATGCAGGTTTAACAAATTTGTACTTCATGTCACCCCCTTACATGTTTTGGGGAGATAATGACAGATTTTGTTAGGCTAGATGAAACCGTTGATTGGTCATTGAGAATGCCTAGCCAATATGACACTACAATTTTTGATATTTAAATCATCTAGAATATCATTACTATGTAATAAATGATTCTATAAATTACTATCACATTCTAATGCATGTGTAGATGAATCTAATCATTTTCCTAATTTACATATGAATAATATACTTTTAAGCAAATGTGGCCTATGTACATATTTGATTTGGATGAAATTTAATTTTATAGCTAAAAAAATAATGTTAAATATAATGAATGGATTAGATTTTACATTAATCATCAACATTTAAAAAGAGAAGGTTATGTAAAACTCGTTGATAAAATAGAGACTTATTAAATACGTTTTTCTAACTTATAATGTAGCAAAAGTTTCATGAGAAATATTCATGCTTCAATGTATGAAGATTTAAAAATTTCATTAACTACAAGAAAATTAAAATTTACTATTAGTCAATGCTTGAATGATAAGTGGCTGATACTGGTATATGTACATGTAAGTATGTGCATGCGTAATAGGTTTGAGATTTGAATCAAAACTAAACCATTGGCCTAGCAAAAACAAGGATGCTTTATTGGCATTTAAAATTTTTAGCAAGAAATTATATATTATTGTGAAAGTTACACAAATTAGTAACAAACATGAACATGGGAAAGTATTTGCTAAAATATCTTCTCACACTTTATAGTAAAATTAATTTTAAGAAAATTTAGCAACAAACTAGTTGGTGAGGGCATTCTAAAGATTCACATTTGCTTCAATGTGATTTGCATGGGATGGTTTCTCTGATTCCCAAGATGACTTTTTCAATTTTAGGATAACTTGTTCAATTTGCAATTCAATTTTTCATTCATAATGCACACAATTGCATTCTAATCCTATTTTTTCATCTTGTCCAAGTCTAAGGTATGCTTCCGAACTGAATTGGCACTTATTGTTGCAAAATTTTACTAACTAGTTAATTTATTATCATATAAAATTTTTGCATTACACATATATAGTATGGACTAAATTGTTTATAAATCTCATAATTTCATGAAATTGTGTTCACATAACTATAATATTTATATAAAATTGCTAGCATATTTTCATTAGGATTTTAACGATTACGGATAAAATTTTAAGGAAAGAACGGAATGCTTATGCAACAGTAAAAATTATTATTTACAACTATTATTTTCATTGCAAACTATTATGAAACTATTGAAAAATAAAATAAAAATAGTAAATTTAATACATAATGACATTTTAAATACAATTATAATAAAAATACTTCTAAAAATAAGATTTACATTTTTAAAAGATATTCTTCGTATTAAATTAATTAAAATTATTTTCTCACATCTTAAAATTTTCTATGAAAATAATTTGAATTTGAATTTTTATTATTGTAATTAAAAATATATTAAAATATAAAAATTAAAACATTATTCTTTCATATTAAATATATTGATTTTGTATTTGAAAAACAAATAAAAATGAAAAAATAACAGAATTTTGGAGTTAAGTATCATAATTAAATTGTAACCCAATTTGCTAGGATTAAGTGAGATTGCTAAATTTGACCTAGCAAGTTTTATGTTTTACTTTTTCTCCTGTCTCACAACCAGCTTGCTCAAATGACTAATGACAAACTAGCGACATCAATAAACAAATTATTTATTCACTAATTAATGTATATATTTTTTTATAAAATTTTGACAAACTTCCACTTTATTACAAAGAGGAAACAAATTAAGACATTTCTCAAATATTATCTTCAAGCTCCAAAATGATCTCTTTTTTACTGTAATTGCTCACTACATAAGAACAACTTGATTCTTTTGTCATTATTTTTATTTCTTGAAGTCAAGGTTACATACTAGTCACTCTATATTCCATATCAGTTAAATTCCTCTCGATACAACACTACTATGCTTGTAATATATGACGTGTCGCTCAATATGAAATCTATTATGCCCTATCATTAGTAATGGCGACAAGCTAACTAATATAAAACTTTCCTAATAATCTCCCAAATCTAGAATAGTCTAGGGTAACAAGGACTTAATGTTCTTTTAACTCTAAATCTCATTACTCAATGAGTAAGAGAGACCTTTAGGATAACATTCTCACAAGTTGCAAACTACAAGACATTTTGTTTTCTATCAACATACTTTTTTTATTTATCGTCAACAACTACTAACCATTTCTTGATCAGGGAAGTTAGACCAATGCTAGTGCTAACAACCTTCCTTATGCAACTTTTTTTAATGGAGCTTGGTTATATACTTCATGATATTTTTAAGATAAAATACATTATTTATTTATTTTTAAAATTAGTTATATTTTATTTTGCTTCATGAAAATATTTTTCTAAGTGTATTCAACACATATAACAAGTTCTGTCATTTTACAATTTATTTTTATTTTAAAAATAAGTTTTTAAGAGTGAAAAATGACTTACATTCCCTTGAAATTGATATTTTTAAAATAAAAATAAATATGTAAAAATATTATAAAATATCAAAGCTTGGTAGATGGATTAAATACACTTAGGAAATCATTTTTTTGAAGAAAAATAAAATAAAATATTTTTGCTTAAAATATATCATGATATATATCATCGGGGTCCCTTTTTAAAATACCAAAATCTGACCATTTAAAATCTCAAATAGATGGAGTAATATCAATACTTATTTTTTATAAGAAAATTCTGCTATCATTATATGCTCAACACATGAGCCTTGCAAATTCAATGTACAAGGTTGCAGTCAATCTTCAACTTCTAAATATTCTTTCAAATTAGTCATTTACCTGTGGATGATATGTAGTATTAAGGCACAAGTCCCTTAACATAACAATTTATAATTTCTATCAAAACTCAAACTAGGACCTCCCATCTCTATTCAAGACAATAAATACTGGTATACCTTGGCATCTGACAATCTCCCTCATGTACAACTCCACCATCTGCTCCATCCCATATGTTATCCAATAACATACAAATCAAGGTCTTTGAATGTTGGACCATTGTAATAATTTTTTTATTGTTACATCTGGAAATCGACCACAATTGTAATAATTTGTTATAGTTTTAATTGTGGATGCATTTATGCAATTATAAAGATTGTTACGTCTAGAAACTGACCACAATTGTTATAATTTTAATTGTGGGTGCATTTATGCAATTATAATACAAGTTTATTTTTTGATGTTATGCTTATCATTCGCTATATAGATTGATGTTGAAGAGCAAGTCTTGATTTCCGGTTGGAGCTATTACACAAACATTGTGGGAATCCAGATACATAAACATTACGTGAATCCAGGTTGTGCTATTTTGGGCAATAAGTTAAGATTATAGCAGAATCACAATGATTTTATTGAGAAAGAACAAAATGCAAGGGTAGTACTAAACACAGCCTATATCAATTGAAATGTGCTGCTCATTACAACATTCTTTTATTCATACTGCTCATTACAACATTGATAATAGCAAATATCGCCGACCAAATAATTCAAATCATTTCACTATCGGATCTAAAATGCACGATTAAATGAAAATGATATATTAGAATTCAACCACCAAAGGAACCATTCATATCATAGTCCTTTGGATACCAATAAGAGGTCGCAAACTCACGACATATATTCAAATGGTCAATCTATGCACGAATCCAAACTTGTAGTTCTCTTTGTATATTGCCCAATTTTAATCAAAGGTCCATCATCTTTTTTTATTCACAAATGAGAAATAATACAAAGCCGCAAAACAGCAACTAGAGTCTCATCTACAATGCCAATCTCTGCTACTTCCCTCCATATTCTCCTGCAAGTAATCAAATGTTACTATCAATTCTTTTTGGCAAGCAACCTCTACCTCGACAAATGTGGCAACCTCAAATTTGCTTGGATTGGAGACCGTTGTTTCCATCCAAGTTTCAAGATCAGATGCATCTAAAACATTCTAACTCAACCTTTCAATCTCCTCAATATCAAAAGGTGATGTGAGTGTAGGCTCCACCTAATTCATTCTCACGAGCGAAAATGGAAGGACTATTGCAAATACATGGATCAGATTGCCTAGGACTAGTCCGACTCCTTTTCAATGAACTTGAACAAATTCATTGTCATTGGATGTGGCTATATAGCATACATTGGGCAAGCTCCTTCTTCAGCTATATCTAGACTACTAGTTAAGAAATTTATTATTGGTCTTTCTTATTCTTCTATTAGTAGGAAACCCTGATGTCAATGCGTGTAGTAGAGGGCCTAATACTCATGCACTAGAAGTTATTTGGGAAGATATTATTGCAAGTTGCAATAGCTCAAGAATACCCTAGAAGTTGAATAATGGTGATCATGATAGTGAAGGATTAAAAGGCTCTAAGAAACCTCAACTGATTTCGATAATGAAATTAGTTGAGGTTTCTTGGAGCATTTTAATCCTTTCTTTAAACCTCAACTAATTTCAATCATCCTAAGTTTACCTTTCCTATTTATTTGATTCAATTTGATAAGGATTTTAGTTATTGAAGAAAGCAGTGGAGGTAAAAATTTCTCATCAAATATCAGCTTCTAAATTGCATTAATACTACCATTAAGAATGACAAAGCTATCAAGTCATTAGGACTGATGAAGGGGTCACTAGTATTTGTGAAAGAATTCTAACTTTACTCTAAAGATAAGCCCTAAAATTGCTCTTCAAAAGAGTTTGAAGTTTCCTCAAGATTTTAATAATGGTCAACCATAGAGTGATAAACTTCTCTAATGCTGTTGCCTTCAATTTTTTGCATCCTCTAGGTTTGTGACTTCATTCACTGAAGGAATAGTCTAGATCCATTAGCAAATTGAACATAAAAACATTCATATTTCTAGGAGATTGGAAACTTATAACAATTTATTATGACAAGAGCCATGGGCATAATAAGGTCTTCTTTTTGGTCGTTTGTGATCCTCCTCTTAACTAGTTGGACACCCTCTCCATGTTAGTAGGGTCAGTGATAGTATAGACTTTGTTAAATTATGCTAGAGTCATTTCCTACATTTCTTCTTGGTTGCATTTCCACAAACCTCATCATCTTGGCTTCAACAAAATTAGAATGTCTCTGGTTAGCAATCATTCAATGGAAGAATGCAATATTTTTGTCTTCTCATTATAACCAATGAATTTTGGCCTATTATCCACCTTGCCTCCTCATTCTCCAGGAAAAGGTTTATCTAGTGTTGTACCCCTTTGATGGCTTCATCCCACTAGTTTGATTGGCTAAGAGGATGTAGATTGCATAGTTCCATCTGCTTCTCATTTATGGGTTGGCTAATATTTTCCTTTCTTTCTCTATTCCACTTTACAAGCTCAAACTACATTTGATCTTTCTCAGAAAGCTCTTAGATGTAGAGACCTTTAGAAGATGCTCTGTCAACCAAACTCTATCAACAATGTGATGGGTCTCTTTATCCTACACCCAAAATAATTCATATCTAAAGTCCTACTTCAAATACTTCTTATCTTACTATCTATTGAGGACAAGCTTAATTAGAAGATGATCAGAAGTAACAATTATCAAGTGAAAATCCTTGGCATACGGAAGCAAACTCAACCATTCAAGGGTAGATAAGCCCCTATCAAACCTCTATCCGATATATGCCTCTTTTTTTATTCTTCCAGGTCAAGGGAGGGCCCACAAACCCCCAATCCGGCAACTAGCAATTGTCCATCATCTCCTAACAGAGATGGATCTAGGATTCCATTCATAGATGATGACTTCTAAACTTAAAAGGATCTTCCTCTTCATTGAAATCCCCCATGGTAAGCGAAGGAGCCTTAAATTAATTTCGAAGCCAAGTAATGAGATTCCAACATTTTTCTCTCCTGCAAACCCCTGGGTGATCGTAAAAGCCTATCAATCTCCACCCTTGCATATTTACATCTATATGGTGTATTGATAACTTCTAATTATGATTTGTGACTCTTCATTCCATAACAACGCTAGACCCTCCTTTTCGCTAAGTCCAATGTAAAACAACTTTCAAAAAGCAACATCCTCCTTATGCTCCTTTTTCTTTGTTGATTTTTTATTTAGCTAAGGGAGAGCACTTTGGGAGTCTATTTCTTAACCATGTCAAGAAGCCAATGAATTACACGTGGATTCCTACGCCTACGACAATTCTATGATGGGGTTGATAACCACTCTCGGCCACCATCTCATCACCTTCACGATCTATGCTTCCTCTTAGTCTCTTATCCATTTGTCCATTCATCTCATCAACTCCTTCATCGCTCTATAGTTTTGTTAAGCCAAGTGTAATTGTTGTAACATTGTACCTTGTGATGCACTATTCTCTCCCTAGCTAATCTCTTCCATGTACCCAGGGCTTCTTGATCTGCTCAACGCATTACTGGATTACTGTATCAAAGATAGCCATGTTCTTGATCCAAAAAAATAAGATCTGTTACATTGAAGTCAGCCAACGTGCCTTACTGCACATGGTTCATAGTCTAAAATTTATTTATGGCTTGACTCAGATCAAAAAGGACAGTCTGGTTATAAGCACATTGTAGAACTACCACCTGTTCAGTCATGTGGTATACCTGCTGGTGTTGAGCTTCTTCCTTTACACCGCACACCTCCATGTGGCAGTGTTCATAAATCCTATGTCCATCCTTCTACGCAGATGGATATGTATCTGCTAGTTCATGGTCTTGTCAAATGAGCAGGGACCTCGCTTATTCGTGAAGGACTATTAAGAACCAGTGGAAAACATAAAATGGGAAACTATTATAGGGCAATGGAAAACATAAATTCCCTATGCTAGATGTGTTTGAGAGTAGGTGAGATAGAATTAATATCCCCAAGATCCATCAACGTAGTGCAACTCCAACTAGGCTCATTGGATGAACAATATAAAGCAAACCTCTTGTTTATGATTGATCCTCCTTAAGAATGAATTATAGTACGCCCTTTGTTTATCCACCGCAATGGACGCCTTATTTCTTGCACTATACCCATATCTATCTCCTGAACATTCTCCTTCCCCAATTGTGTTCAAGTAGAAGGTGGACGAACCTCCTTAGCCTCCATGATATAGACTATGTAGACGAAAAAATTTGATGAGACCTTTGGTTTCACCTTTTCTAAATTCCTGTAAAAAGAAAAGTATGAAGAAAAAAGAAAATTTAAGGATTTCTCTTTTGTATTAAAATCTAAAAACTTATATAGACTCAAATTAAATTATTTACAATTAAATCTACAGTCTTCTCTTTGATCTATGACAATTTATTTAAAATGAAAAAAATTTATGGGATTTCTCCAACAAAGTATGGACTTAACTTCAACGTATAATTTTTCGCCCCCCTTCGTGCTTCAATTCAATGCCTTATATAATTAATATTTCCAAAATAACTGTTGTAGTAATGGCTTGAGATGTTATAGGAGTTACTATAACTCCTACTCACATATAGTACGTGATATAACACGTATAATACATCATGTGGTACTGAAAATTATTATGACTATATGCCATGTAATATGACATGTATACAACTTGATATCATATGAAGATTTTACATGACAAGTAATAGGATTATATTCAGCACATTTATTTGTAGAAAATCATTATATGAAACTATTTTGTTTATTAAATATATGAAATTTTATATACCAACAGACTACATCCTCCTTCAAATTCTTGATCTATTTTTATGTAATTAAATCTAAATCTCTACTCGAAGATTCATTATCTAAGTATTTTCTAAGCTCCACTCGGTTGTCTTTTTTCTGGAACCATCTCTTGAGCCCACAAGCTTGGTCCCTTCTCGGAAGTAGTTCTCATACAACGAATTGACCTCCACCATCTGTATCTCCTTGCTGTTTTATTCACTATGACCTTTGCGAGTATGTCCCATGACTCAACAAAAGCATAAAAAAAAAAATAGAAAGCTTTTCACATTGAAAACCAACCATTTTCAATTTTGGGAGCCTACTTTTATAAATAATCCCCTCCTTAATGGTTCCCTAGCATCTACTACTACCTTCACCTTCAACATTGTGTCTATTGCCACCACCCCCATATGGTCCTCAAAAGATTGACCAATCAAACTACCTGTAATCAACTTGTCTACAAAAAAAAGGAAGGCCTATAACCCAGAGCCGTAGGGGGTTTTAAAATGGTGAACCTCTATGATTAATGGAGTCTTTGAGATCAATTAGAAGAATCAACTACCTGTCAAACAACTAGGGGCAACCATCTATTACCTACTACTTGTTCTCCTTATCTGTGAGAGAGATCATATATAATTTTCCACCAAATCAATGAAATAGTAAATATTCTTTGTTGTCCACAACTTTCTCATCATTCATTTAAAGCAGTCCTTATTATAGATTTTGTTCACCCAAATGGAGTAGAGGAGAGATGTCAGATCTCCTAATTCAATCTGCCTAATGGATGCACCAAAAAGCGCTTGCGTCTGAAGCTCATCTCATTTTAGGTCTTCATTGGTGGTCATTGAGGGTGAAGAAACTCGTTAAATCTTCTCCCAGCCCTAGATTTTCTCTTCCATTTACTAAAATCCTAACCTATTCTCCAGTCTTGTCTTGAGCATGGAGTCACCTATTAGGACCACATAAGAGTAGGGTTGTAACTCGAATTGGTTCAGTTTGGGTAATAGCCTACCCTACCCATACCCTAGAAGCATTTTCACAACGAGTTGTTGCCTATATTTAAGTTCTTAACTCTTTTCAATGATGTGTATGATATGGTTTGAGAATCACATGATAATAAAATTTTGATTAATTAATTGGTTGAGTTTGTGAAAAAATGTCCAAATTGTTGCAAATGTGTTAAAATTTTTTGGTTGATAGAAATCAGAGGATAAATTTTAATAAATGGCTCAATATGACTTCCCATGTGTTCCTTAAGTTGTTTTGAATGGGTAAGAATACTTGATTTGATTAAATAATGAATGTTTGAGATTTGACTCTCGTATGAATTTTGAACTAGAGAAGAGCATTATTTAGAGTTGATTCATTTTAAAATATATTTAGGCATGGGTGAGATGTCTAGCATGTTTGGAATGAATATAGATAACTGTGTGGGAGATTTGAGTGGTAAATCTGAATGAACAATGAAAATGGGCCTAAAGCATAGTTAATCCCAAAGGAAGTGCATAACAAAAACGACCAAGTATCATTAAGGAGAATTATGATTTGCATGAGAATAATTCTAGATATAATTGAAATTTGTTCATGATGTTTGGCAATAAAATAAAGATAATGACTTTGAAAACAACCAAGGATCACGATGTTTATTATTATTATTATTATTATTATTATTATTATTATTATTATTATAAATTATTTTATATTTTTTACATCTATCCTATTTATTCTTTGTACTTCTAATAATTATCCTCATTATGTAACATCAATCTCTTGAAAAATTCATTTTTATACTTTTAAATCTAAACTAGGAAATCCAAGTGGTAGAACCTGCTCTTGGTTTCTAGAAGAAAAAGCACTTTGTTGAATATAATTTCTAAAAATTTTCCACGGTTCTATTTTAGGAATTAGAAAGTGTGCACGTGTGCGCTTCCTGTTATTGCCGTAATGTAGTTTGCACTAGGCACAAACTACAAGATGAGCAGTGTTGGTGAAGGGACGTGTCATGTGATGGGTAATGCACTATTCCACATTTTTTTTCAATCTACATTTTTCTTTTTATCATCCCGAGAGCACAAGAAGGACAGGAGAGAAGAAAGTGAACATGAATTAAAACAGTGACTACAATATATTGTATGGGGTAGTAGACTATACCAATTTACCCTTCTCTTATATGTCATGATGAGCATATTATTCAGTGTAATCTGTTATCTAATAGATATAATTGTTGTGTGGACAATATCAACATCATCTTAATTCGCGGCTCCAGAAAGTAGTGTGAGTTGATGCTGGTACTCGTTTGTAATGGATGATTCAAATACTCAATGCGCAGTGGCTCACCCTCCACACCTGTTATAGATGAAACAACTTGTTTTCAATTTCCAATTGAGAGGCACTACTAGTGGACGTGACTAGCAATGGTTTGTCATCAACTTTTTTATTAACAATTTTTAGTACCTACTGCATCTTCACATGCAACATAAAATACAGAGCAAAATGCCACTGCAACGCCCCAGTCGTCTCATGCAATTCTATTGATTTCTGTTAAATGAAATAAATGCACAAGTAAATAAATTGTCTTCGTAGAACCAACATGGAACTTACTTCATCTTCTCAAAAGAGAAGGAAAATCAAACTCATGCCACACATCTGCTCAAATGATAAAGACCATCTAGAATGAAAACCACCTGTAGCAGTATATGTGGGACAATTTCAAACACACATTTCAACGAGAAACTTACTAGTGGGCAAGAATAAATCATGAATATGTTGTCCCATGAGTTATGCAAGCAATTCTAAACACGGCATACTTTGTTCCAATTTCTTAAAATATAAGCTTAGTCGCTACCATATACTAAGCTTACGCATAGGAAACTTCATTTTCATCTTAGGCTAGCCATATATTAGTCATAAGTCACCTTTAGTAGGGATGTCTACCCAAATCTTTTTTTTATCATGTTATCCTCATTGGATGACCATACAGTTAATGGAAGTGTACTTCAAAGAAAGGATAAACAAGACAAGTGACTCAACCCAATTTCGAACTCTCAATCTTCAATCCGCATACATCCTGTATACACTTGAACTAACCATTTAGACATGTTGAACAATGGATGCTTTAAAATAAAATATTATTTATAAAAATATTATAACAAAATAATACACCTAGAATAATTTGGACACTCTCACTTTATAAGCTTCTACCCTTAATACAAGCACTATCCATACTTATCTCACAAGTATTCCCTTCCTCACCATCACTTCAACTCACACAACAAGCACACACACTCTGAATGCGTACTCTACTCGTTGCTCATACTGCAATTGGGGTTGCCCCTTTATATAGCTCGTATCACCGAATTAGCATTTAATGTCATGGCTAAAATTTTCAGCAATTCCGGCTGAATGGAGATGGCTAGAAGACTCTAGTTGTTGGTCATCAATTCTTGGTATAAAATATGGCTGCATTTATTACAATATGGAAAAATCCAGATTCGATGTTGCTTTTTCAATTCTCCCCCTCAGCACCAACTTTCTTCTTTTCCTCTATTCTATTTGTCATACCAATTTGACTTCTAAATTTTTCAAACTTTGTTCTAGTTAGCCCCTTAGTAAATATGTCTACAACTTGATCTTCTGTGTTGATGTGTTTCATCTTGATTTCTCTGTCTAGCACTTTCTCTTGTATAAAGTGATAAGGTACTTCAACGTGCTTAGTTCTAGCATGGAATACTGGATTCTCTGCTAAGCGTATAGTAGACTCATTATCGCAGTATAGGGGCACTGAATAATTAGTAGGTTGGTCTAGATCTTTCATAAGCTGTATCAGCCACTTGGTTTCTTGTGTTGCCATAACCGCTGCTCTATACGCTGCTTCAATAATTGATAGGGACACCGTTGGCTGTCTTTTGCTGCACCATGAGATTGCCGCTGTTCCGAGATCAAATACGTATCCAGTAGTTGATCTCCTCATTTCATGGTCTCCAGCATAATCAGCATCACAATACCCTGCTACCTAGCATATTGCATTCTTCTTATATAAGAGACCGAGGTTAACAGTTCCTTTTACATACCTTAATATGCGTCGAACTGCATCTAGATGCAACTTCCTTGGTTTCTCCATATAGCAACTTGCTATGCTGATAGCGAATGTTATATCCGATCGTGTAAGAGTTAGGTAAATTAAACTACCTACTAGCTGCCGATACATTATTGAATCTGCTAACTCTTGACCTTCTAGTGAGCGTGGCTTGGTATTGGGCTCTATAGGTGTAGATATGGGCTTGCAGTCAAGCAACCTATACTTCTTTAGTAAATCTTGAGCGTACCTCTGCTAACATAGAAACATTCCTTCTTTTGTATACTCAATTTCTAGCCCAAGAAAGTGTTTCAATTCTCCAAGGTCTTTCATCAAAAAACGAACTAAGAGATTAATCTTATTTTGATTGATCTCCCTTTCATCATCGCCAATAATGATTAGATCATCTACATATACTAGCATTATTGCTAGCTTTTCATTTTATTTTTCACGAATAGACTTGAGTTGGTTGGTGTAACAGAATAATCACTTTGTGGTAAGAATTCAGCAATCTTACCATACTAGGCTATCGGCACCTGCTTTAATCCATATAAGGCCTTTTTCAGCTTACAAACGTACTTCGGATGGATTGTGCTCTCGAACCCTTTGGGTTGCATCATATATATTTCTCGATCTAGTTTGCTATAGAAAAATGCATTCTTGACGTCTATTTGCCAGAGCTTCCATAACTTGCTAGCTGCGAATGCCATAAATACTCGAATTGTCGTAATCTTTGCTACTGAGCTAAATGTTTCATCATAATCTAGCCCATACTTCTGAGAAAACCCACATGCTACCAGTCGAGCTTTGTATCTTTTGATTGATCTATCGAGCCGTAACTTTAATTTATATACCCATTTGCATAATATGGGTTGCACATTTTTTGGTTTTGGTACTAGGTCTTGTGTCTTGTTTTACTTCAAGGCTTGAATTTCTTCTTCCGTAGCCTTCCTCTAGTTTAAATTGTGAAATGCTTCCTCGTACGTGACTGGTTTTGCTTCTTCAATTGCTTCGAGCACTACTGCATTAGCATATTTTAGATTCGGCTTTCGTTGTCTGTTGGATCGCAATGAAACAGGTCTTGCTTTTTCTTGCTCATTGAACTCTTTGATCTGGCTCGGTTTTTTCTTCAATACTCCTGTGATGCACCCCTGTTTGCCATGGATTATCTGATTTTTCTTGTGATTTGGAGTCATTTCTTCTTGGTGAGAGATCGTCCTCCTCAATTGGCTCCTCTGTTGACTGATTTTGACCTGGCTCGATTCGCTCCTGCAGTCTTTATTTTAACTATTCTTGCATATCATTAGAGTCAGGTAGTAAGACTGCCTATGATGACCAAGACTGCCTATGATGACCACCAAGATGATGCCTTATCGAAAATTACATTTCGTAAGACATAACATCGGCCTGTGGTTGGATCACAACATCTTCAACCTTTTCTTTGGCTATCATAGCCAACAAATATACAGCGAATAGCCTTTTTGTCGAACTTACTATGGATGTGGTCAGGAATAAATACATAGCAGACGCATTCAAACACACAAAAATGACTTACTGTTGGTTTGGATCTCCATAATTTCTCAAAAGGAGAAATATACCGAAGTCTGAGTTGAGGAAGCCTGTTTGTGACATGGGCAGCAGTCTTCATGCATTCAGCCCAAAAATTTCAGTGGCACATTCTTGGCATGCAGCATACTTCTACATAAGTGTCGATTTTTCCTTCTACCACTCCATTCTGTTGTAGCGTGTTTGGGCAAATCAGCTGTCGGCGTATCTTACACCTTTATAGATACTCTAAGAATTCAGCTAACGTATACTCTCCCCCATTGTCTGTGTGTAGGCATCATATTTTTCGGCCTACTTCACTTTTCACTTTTTGCTTAAATTCTTTGAATTTAGTAAATGCCTCAGATTTTTCTTTTATAAAATCAACTCAGACGTACCTTGAAAAGTCATCGATGAAGGTTATCATGTACCGGTAGCTGCTAATGGACAGCTGCTTCGCTCGTCCAAATACGTCTAAGTGTACTATCTTGATAGGCACCTTGGTCTGAAATTTTGACTCTTCATACGGTAATTTATGTGTCTTTTCGAACTAATATCCGGCACATACCATATCCTCTTGAATTTCTAGCCAGGGAAGGCCTCTGAGGATAGACTTCTTTATCATTTGCTTCAGCTTGTGATAACTTACATGTCTCAGCCACGCGTGCCATAAATTTGCAGTTTCATTCCTCCTTGTCTTATCTGTGTATGTTGTCTGTGCAGACATCACATAGACGGACTCAAGCTGATGTCCTTCCATGATCGACTCATTTATTATTTTTAATTTAAGATATACCCTTACATTATTTAGGCCAAACACCACATAATTTTCAGAGGCGTTGAGTTGTGAGATAGATAATAAGTTTTTCTTCATACCTAGTACATGGAACATATTTTTCAGTTGTACCTTCTGTGAGCTGAACCGAGGGATAAACATAGTCTTACCAATATGGGTGATGGGCAGCTTTGAGTTGTTAGCTGTTGCGACTACTCGTCCTCCTTTGTATTCAGATGTACTGGTCAACTTCTCATAGTCTCCTGTCATGTGATTGAACATCCAGAATCAACAATCCAATCATCATTATGGTTGATTAATTTTTCACTTACTAATATGAGAGCCAACTCCTCTTCTGTCTTAATAATGTAGGGTGTTGCTATCTCTTAGAGCTCTTCTATTGCAAGGGATGCTTGGAGATCCCATTCTTCTTCATTATGGATGGAGGTCACAGTATTTCCCTCTGCCCGCTTGAACTAGCAGTTCTAGCAAAGTGGCCTATTTTGCCACAGTTGTAACACTGGTCCTTCTGCCGTCGGGATCTCTTCTCTCTTTTGTCGCCACTTTGACAAGCTCCCCTTGCTGCGAGCTTTGTCCTTGCTGCCTCCTTTGCCAGCCTCCCTCTTGCTTTCTTGTATTATCTCCATTTCGCCTTGCAACTACTCGATCTCTAATTTGGAATTCTCTCTTTTTACTAAAGAGAGCATTCTCCTCCTCCTTTAGTGAAATTTTAGACATTTACTTGTCTAAAGCTTCTTGGTTGGCCAAAATATTTTTCAATTCAGTTAGAGTTAGTTCTTTGGCCCCTCAACGACTAGCAATGATAATCCCGTAGTATTCTGGTTTTAAGCTATGGATGATAATCCTCCTCATCCTAGTCTCAGAGGTCGAATTTTTAGAGTCTAATTTTGAAATTTCTCCACAAAGAAATTTAACTTTGGAGAAATATTCACTTACCATCATATTCTGCTGCGAAATGGATAACAACTCATTTTTCAACTGCTGGAGCTTTACATCATTTTTTCCTTATGTATAGTTCTGCAATGGTGTCCCATGCCTCCTTGGGTGTTTTAGCATTCTTAATCTTCTGCAGTAACTCGTCTTCAATAGTTACTGCTAGTACCTACATGGCTTTGCCAGCTTTTATCTTTCACCTCTTCAATTTCTCATCATTTGTGGGTGGCGCAGTATTATTGCCGCCAATTATATCCCACAGATCTTGACCAAGCAGATAAAACTGCATACGCAAATACCAAATATTATAATTATTATAATTTAGCTTCTCAATGGAGTTTACCAAGGTAAAAATATCTGCCATTGTGACTTGGTATGCTCGGCACTTTTCCAAGTAAGCTTAGTCCTAGACCAATCGGCTTCACAGTCCTAAACTGCGCACGTGCAGAATCTCCTTGCATTTTGTCTAGCTGGTGTAGCCTTCATGAACCACAGTCCCCGACCCTTGGCTTTGATACCAATTGTTAAACAATAGATGCTCTAAAATAAAATATTATTTATAAAAATATTATAATAAAATAATACACCTAGAATAATTTGGACACTCTCGCTTTATAAGCTCCTATCCTTAATACAAGCACTTACCCATCCTTAACCCACAAGTATTCCCTTCTTCACCATCATTCCAACTCACACAACATGTACACATACTCTGAATGCGTACTCCACTCGTAGCTCATACTGCAATAGGGGTTGCCCCTTTATATAGCTTGTATCACCGAATTGGCATTTAATGCCATGGTTGAAATTTTCAACAATTTCGGCTGAATGGAGATTACTAGAAGACTCTAGTTGGTGGTCATCAATGCATAAAATATGGTTGCATTAATTGCAATCTGGAAAAATCCAAATTCGATGCTGTTTTTTCAAGACATTCAAGCAGTGATACTCAACCGAAATCTCTCAATTCTAACCTTTGCTGTTCAATTAAACCCTTCTCTCTCATAGAGGCAGCGCTGGTGTCTCTTGGGTGGGCGATATATCTAAGTTACATGTCCAGCCCATTCATTAGTTGGGCCTACTATCCTTTCTACTATATCCTCTGTTGAACCTTATTGAGCCTAGCCCATCCACTTCTAACTGTTTCTGTCACTGTTGCATTCGTAACGCCACAGACTAATTTGTCAACCATACTAGGCCCAACCATTTTAGGCCACATGGCTCGCCAGACTTGCTAGGCCTAGGCCTGGGCCCAAGCTTAGTCCTTGAGGGAGAAGATGAGGCAAGGCTGTGTTGCAATTTTTCTGAATAGTGGAAGACTGGAGGGTTTCTTGTAAAATTACTAGAATATATTAGTTTCTAAAAGCTCTACCGCTGCACAGCAAGAGGGATTTCTTGTAAAATTCCCAAAAGAAACCGAAGCTTATCTCCTTCCACGGACAAACACTAAGGTGTGATGGTAACCATGGCTGTCGTTCACCACCACCACCCATGCATGATGCATGGTTATGTTATATAAGTATTCTTTGCATTTATGAAGAGAGACCTTGGTTAAATACAAGCGATTTCATATGACCACATCCTTTTTTTCACCTTGCTAATTAATGGAAGATTCACTCTTTCTGATACATTTAACATCATTTGTTTAGCTAGAAGATTAAGTTTCCACTAAACCATTTTTTAAATTAATTTTACACATTCGTAGATGAAAGTTTACATCACAATATAAATGACGTTAAATAATTGATGAAGTGAATTTTTCATCAATCAAAGTCTTGACATTAGAATGGCAAATCACAGATCTAACCATGAGCTTTTTGATGTGGATGAAGACTATCACTCCAACTCGGAATAGAAATTAGAACCACATACATGCATATGTCAAACCACTTGACTATGCTTGGGTGTCCAACTACATTAGTTTTCTGTTAGTATTCCGGATAAAATTTTAAGATGATCAACTTTTTAACGGTTAAAGAGTCAATGTTATCAGGTAGGCTTCCTTGTTGAATTAACCTTTTTTTTAAAAGTATATATTATAAAAACAGACATTTGGGCAAGGTAGAGGAGTAGGAAAAAAATTTTAAAAATGAAAGAATGATATGATAAGATAAGAATAATAATTAGGATAAAAGAAAATAAAAATAGAATAAATTGAACAATTGTATAAAAAGATGTGAAAAAATAATTGATATGTAAATAATGCTTGCTATTGTGTAAAAAAAGTAAAAAATTGCAGGTAAATTTTTTTTGAAAAATGAGAAAGTGATGTCATATTATAAAGGTAACGATTCTGAGGTAAAGAAAAATAAAGTTAAACTAGATAAAAATAATTGTCTAAAAATGTGAAAAAGGATTTAAATATAAATATTATTATAAAGTAAAGTCAGATGGTTAATGTCACATTACATCAGAATGTGCGTACAAAGTGAGAGAGAACTTTTATTCGCTCAAGCAAGAGAAACTTCTAAGTACAAAGAGAGATGCATTCTAACTTTTAAGCACTTTTTTTATCACCTGAGAAAATCACCCACGATAAGTTTAAAGGCTATATTCAGTACCATTATATGATTAAGCTGTAGCATGCCACATGCCTCACAGTGTAAATCTTATAAATAACGAAAAACCTCCGACATCTAAATTCTACTCATTTGAGTATCAAGAATGCAACAAAAGAACAATACCAAAATTGAATATTTAACTTTTCACGTTAACATTGTTTGTGGTATATCAAAGTATAATTCTGAATTACACTCCCTAAAAATGAACTTCAATTTCAGGACACACGAGAAATTTTTTATGTGGAGTTACTGATATCCAACTTGTGCCAACCTTGAAGTTAAAATGAATGCCATCTAATCTGTTACATGGGTCA
Source organism: Annona squamosa (assembly GCA_035584095.1). Taxonomy (NCBI): domain Eukaryota; kingdom Viridiplantae; phylum Streptophyta; class Magnoliopsida; order Magnoliales; family Annonaceae; genus Annona; species Annona squamosa. The sequence continues at coordinate 26,316,665 of JAXCLR010000081.1, forward strand.
GTCAGAACAGGTCCCGATTCAACATCATCTCAGCCACAGGACCAGATTAGGTAACCTGTGTAAACTAGCCTGCAGCTCTTGTCATACTAGAAAGTGGAGAAGTGAGATCCATTTCAGAGAACTCCGTTTGAATTGTTGTAAAGATGGTACGAGCCCAGCACATAAGACCAAGAAAAATTTTTTAAATAAGATCCCCTCCCTCTTGAAAGACAGCAAGTCTCAATGGCTGATAATGGTACCCTCCTTCTTGCCTTGTTGCTCTAAGTTTCCTATTCGTCTCAGCTCCTCTGTTACTTCTTTAATTGTCAGCACTTTCTGCCAATTAATGCAATTCAGTGCAAGCTTTACACATTCTAACCATTGACTTCTGTTTTCCTCTTCCAAAATGCCAACGTTCAAAGCAAGGCATCTCTCTTTCAATGAGGAAGCAAAGTACTCCACCTCACTCCCGTCAACACCATCCTCCGCCCATACATATGCAGAATCAAATATCTCTTGATGCATCTCCCCAGCCAACAACTCAAATAGAAGTTTCCCAAAGCCAAAAACATCATACCACATCTGCATGGGATCTACGTCTTTGATCACTTCATTATCAGATTCAGACAATGTTTTTGAATTTCCAAAATTTGAAATTTTCACAGTAAAGTGTTCATCCAGCAAGATGTTCAAAGATCTGATGTCTGTGTGGACAATGGGCTCCCTAGGAGCTGTGTGTAAATAGGTAAGTGCACTTGCAATTTCAGTAGCAATCCTCAGCCGGGTTTCCCATGAAAGATCAGAAGGGCGCATTTGATGAATATGGAATGCAAGACTCCCATTTCCTATGAACTCATATACTGGCCTGGGATCTTCTGTCTCAATGCAACAGCCCAAAAGCCTCACCACATTCTTATGGTTTATCTGGGACAGCATAACAATTTCAGTGAAAACGTTTTCTATGGTTTCCGAGGAAGTGTAATTCAACACCCTCACAACAATTGCTCGGTCTCTATATGTTCCCTTGTATGCTGTATACATTCCTCCCACAACCAAAATTTTACTCTGATCATAGCTGCTAGTTGCTTCCTTGAGCTCTTCTGCAGAGAAGATCCGAATAGGATTAACTTTGCCTCCACAGGAAGCAATAAATTCCTCTAACAGCCGGGCTCCATTTAACCTGAAAAATTGCTCCCTACGACCTTTCTTCATTTATGTATGACTAATGCCTGCAAAGAAAATAAAGCATCTTCAACTGTAAGTCCGGAAGACTAGCAACGTTAAATAAGGTCCACACTTCTTGTAGCCAATATATCCATGCTATGATATTAAATGTCTATGTATTCATGCTTGTGGCCATTCAAAGGTAAATTTACAAAATCTGCAGAAGGAATTAAAACTGAAAAGATACTAAAAATTAGTCAAGATTATGTCTGCATTGACAATTTGATCAATAGGCACTCAAGAACAAAACCTGGCATGATACTTCAGTGTAAACAATCTAGTTGCCCATTACGTTGATTTCTTTCAGTTCTAAAGTTTATTAGGACTGTTGTGTGTGAGTTTGAGATGTTTCTAATCAATGATATTTTAAAGCTCAATTAGCTAGCGTGTTTGCATTAAATTATATGAAAATGGTTACACTGTTTTCTTTCTTGAAAGCAGAAATATCTCATAACAAGATTTTTTAAGGTTTTTTTTCTTTTTTTTTTTTAAATTCTCATTTTTGCACGAAGAATGCAAACTTAAGAAGAAGAGTTATACCTGTACCTGAGAGATGCCCGCTAGGTAATGAGGAAGGAACAGAAGAAAATATCTCACAACTTTCCTAGCAATGCAACAGATTCTGCAGCATCATTCAGGGGGCTCCATCCCTACCTATACACCTGTCGCAGCATAAGGACAAGGGGAGAGTGTTCCATCGGCTTGCGATGAAACCAAACAAGTACATCCTAATGTTCTATATTTGTTTGTGCTGGAAACTCTGGTTTTGCAGAAACAGATGTGTGATTGAGAGAGAAAATTTGAACCTCAGTGATATTATGTTGTGGTGCCAATCATATTTACACCAGGCACTGTCTGCACATATCATTAGAGATGGACAACTTAATTTGCTAGAGAGCAGGGGCAGATGGTGTAAACCAAAGCAGGGCTTCCTAAAACTAAACATGGACGCGGACTACAGCTCAAGTGACAAGCTGGTCTGTGTGGGAGCTGTCCTGCATGACTGGAATGGAAGGTATGTAGCTGCCAAACACTGGTCAAACAGTGGGATCCGCGATCCATTGAGTATGGAAGCTAGAGGCCTTTAATTGGGAGTTAGATGGGCAATGGAGTTGAGGGTGAAAAGGGTGGAGGTGGAGAATGACTCTCTCATTCTCATAAATTTCCTTAGAGGATCTGTAATGAATGTCTCCAGCCTGAAGTTTGTGTTAGAGAAAATCCAGGAGATGAATCTTCATTTCGGAAAATTCAATTTGCACACATTCGTAGACAGGGTAACGAGGTTGCTCACACTATGGCAAAGTTAGTGGTGCAAGGGGCTGGTGAGGCAAAAGGTTGGGGGAGTCCCCCCGAGCTGTGTTGTGGATGCGTTGAACAGGGACTTGAACGATGGAAATACTGTATAGGGTGTTTCCTCCTGTTTTTTTGGCCATTGCTCTCCTGTTTTTTGTTTTTTTGTTGGGAGAGTGTGCTTAGCTGCTTTGGGAGGTTTCGGTTTGTTTGTTGTGTTTTCTTCTGTTCTCTTTTTGTATGTGGCATTCCCACTCTTCCAAAAAAAAAAAAGAAAGAAAGAAAGAAACCTTCACATTAGATACCAAAAATGTATGCCAAATTAGCGTATCTGCAGGCAATCAAAGCATATAGTGATACTCATAGATAGTTTAGCAGCTCAGGGAACAATATGCTGCAAATACCTTTTCGTTCCTTCCAAGGTGTCATGAACCTTCTGTGATCTCATGTAGGTGTATTTGTTTAGAGGAGAATAGAAAATGGAGAATGGGAATGGAATGGATAAGATAAGAGCAAAACAGGAGTAAAGAAAAAATAGATATGATAATCGGTATGGAACAATATGAGAAAATGATGGAAAAGATAGGAGATATAAAGGTAAAAATGGCAAAAAGCAGGGTAGTTGGATATTGAATTTTACATTCTCATTTTCTTTTTTTCATTCTTCTCTAAACAAATACACCCGTAATTTTAATCGTGAAAGGGAAGAACATTGTTGTTTAACCTATTGACTCCTCACTCATTTTCATTCTCTACCAATACACCATTCTCTTCCTCTTATACTTTTGAATTGCACAAAAAGAATAAAAATGGACATGCAAGAAGATCCTGGGCAAACAAAAATGGAGAACAGAAGCCTAAGTGATCTCAGAGATGAAAGCTGCACGCAGCTCCCACCCCCAAGGACCATGGGATTATGTAAACAAGACAAAACTCACCACACAACATTTGAAATACACAAAGAACACTTCCAACACATCCTTACAACAGTCAGCTTTCTACCACTCTTTCACAATCCCCTCATCCTGAAACCTCCACTCGGTTTACTAAGAACTCTGGATGTCCATGGCATAGGCCAGCTGATTCCAGTCTGAAATAATCCCTGGCAAAACCTAGCATAACTAGTTTATATAAAAAGAGGCCTAAGCACTTCAGATTTGTCTAAAATAATTTTTTTCTCGAAAGTTTTTCTTATAAAACGATTAATCTAGGCATATTCAATCTATAAACCAAGTTGTACTAATTTTGGAGATATATATATATTTATTTTGTATTTTTAAACACAAGGGTATTTTAATTATTTTAAATTGTTGAAACATAACTAAAATACCCCTAAAAATACCCCTACGTTCAAAAATCCAAAATAAATATATACATATTTCCAAAAATGGTAAAACTCAGTTTATAGCATAAATAATTAAATATGTTTAGATTAATAATTTTATAAAAAATTTAAAAATATATTTTTTGGACCGGTCTAAAATAAACTCATTTCCAACAGGCCTGAAATGATCATTTTGCATATAAAAATAAATAAATTATGTCAAAAGGATCACAATATTAAGTCAACTAGGATCAGTGTAAGCACAAAAGCATATTATCAAGGAAATTACTTCTCCCCTCTAGCGTACAGATTCACAGGGGGCTCTGAAGGGTTTGCAAAACAAAATTTTGAGATACAATGATTGAAATCCAATAAAGTCAAATGATAATTAATATTCCGTGCATGTCTATTTGTTGATGCACTTACTATGAAACACAAAATCAACTTGAAATTTCAGATCAGTTAGCTTCGATTCTCAATCAAAATTAGCCCCAATTGAAAAGATCAGGCAGTTCGACCCTAACCTTTTCAACCAAAATTTTTATAGATAACCCAGATCAACGCTACAAAATAACAAGTTCGAATTTTCCCACACTAAAAATAAATCCCACGTTCCACATCCAGCCCCAACTGCAGCATTCATTCACTGAAAAGGCTTTTGACATCCAAACGTGATAAAAATGAAATAGTTGACATTGAAGACTGTTTAGCTGCATTGAGAATTAACATGTCGAATGCTTAATTAAGAAACATATACCTTTGCAACAAGGAAGTAACTCCCGTCGCTCTTCTTCGAAACTTCTTCCCTTGTTTGCAGGCAACAGCTTTTCTCTACTTCCTCTTCGGTTCTTCCCGTGTTTGCAGCAGTAGCGGCTTTTCTCCTGTGGAAAGCTCCAACAGATTCGATTATCAAGCGATTGAGAAGTATGGACTTGGGGGAGGGCGTAGTCAGGCTTGGCAGCTTCAGTGGGACGTCAGGCCACGCTTGTTGACGAGCAAATGCCACCATTGACAGCTGCCCCGGGAAAATTAGTATTGCGCTTGTAACATTTTTCCTTAATTTTTAATATATTCATAATATTTTGTAATTTACTCCTACTTATAATATTTTATCCTAAATTTTTATTAACTCCTCTGTTACAATTTTGCCTGTCTAAAATTTATTAATAGAAAATAGTCTAACTCTAATATGATTCATCGATGTTAGTAAATTATTAATTTATAATATTAAATTTTTTTTATAAAATAGCTATGATCAAGGGTGATATCAGAGTCATCCTGTATTTTATTATCAAAAAATTATCTATACAGATTTTCTTCAATATAACAATAAAGGATTAAAATATCAATCAATTAGAAAAATTTTAAAAGGACAAAATATCAATTTAATAAAGTCTTTAATGTCTAATTTGACTATATAGAAAATCGTTTGAAAGTATATTAGAAATTAAGAGTTTTTAAAAACAATTAGGAGTAAATTTTATAAATAAAAGATAAAAAATTTCAAATAAATAAATAGGCCTTTTGTCCGTACCTATGTAATTTGGCCGAAATTGCACTTGTACCACGGCTTCTGCTAAAATTGCAAACATACTTACGTGTGATTTCGTTGCAATTACGGGGGTGTCATAATCTAACATTTGAAGTTTTGACCTCTTACTTATATATTACTTTGCACACATCAGCTGACTTAAGTGGCCGCTTGATAGGTATTCTTATGATAGCTTGGACACAGCTGCACATGCGTTGTCGTATGGGGGAGAAAAATACAGTCACGCAAAGTGACAATTGCGACAGGACTAAGTTGGTAAACTGTCACTCGATCTACATGCATGTCATGCACTCACACCCATGTGGAGTGAAAATCCTATATCACTTAAATATCAAGTTTTCAACTTTTAGATACATTTGTCAAAAAAAAAGAGGCCGTACTAATGACATAATCACAGTTCAAATCATTATTAAGAGTACTAATAATGAATATTATTCAATACCGTACACATGTAGCAGCCACAGGCTAGGCATATAGACATTAGACTCTTAATTATCAAGATAATTACGCAGAATTTATTGGAACCGTGTAGACATGTTATTTTACAAAGAGTAATTCACTTTGCATGGAATGTTGTATACCAATGGTAGTTTTTTCTATTTTTTTGAATTTTTCGTCTAAATCATATAAACTATAAAGGAAAATGATTAGGAACACCATGATGTATTTTAAGCTAAAATACAACTTTCATTTATTTTATTTTATTTTTTTCATAAACATGTTTTTCCGAGTATAATTAATCTATATACAAAGTTTTGCTATTTTACAATACTTTTATGTATTTATTTTTTTATTTTAAAAAATCATCAATTTCAAGGGTACTCCTTAAAAACTTCACTTTTGAAAAATCAAAAAATAAATATGTAAAAGTGTTGTAAATTGAGAAACCTTTGTATATAAATGAGATGTACTTAAGAAAACATGTTTATAAAAAAATTTTAAAAATATAACTAATTGTATAAATAAATAAATATTCTATTTTGGCCTAAAATACATCATGATGTATATAATCAAGCTCCCACTGTAAATTAGTATACAAATTTATGATGTTCAAAAAATCGCTTTGATTGAAAACTTGGAAAACTTACATGTTATAAATATTTATCCTCATTTGAGACTACATGTGAGAAATAAATCTATAATATGAAAATTTTTTAAAAGATCTGATTTTTTGCGTCATAATTAAATATGTATGGATGAATATTACAAAAGGTTTAAATATCAAGAAATGTGAGAGTGAAAAAAGCAACGATTTGTGAGGACCATTTCTTAAAAACAACTGTCGGGAATCGTTCCCCTCACTTAACTTTATGACAAAATTAATTATGAAAGATTTTTAATTAAAAACAAAATTCCAGCAAATGTTGTCACGCACCGATTTAGACAAATGGTTGTTTTGGCAATCTTTTTAAGGCTTTTGGCCTTCTAAATCATTTAAAATATAAATTTATATGTTTACGTTGTGACAATTACTTTAATTAGAAACTTACATGTTGTACACTATACCAATTTCACGTAATCCCATTTATTTTTTCTTCTTTAATAATTGATGGAAAATCTACATCATCTATTACATTTAATTTCATTTGTTTAGCTATGATACTATGTTTCATCCAAATGAAAATGTGCAAGGCCATATTTGCTTATAATATACACCTAGTAACAATATTTTGGACAATTTAAATGTCGAAAGTACAATTTCAAAGTTAATATTTAGCATCAAATAATTTTATTACGCTAATTTATATTTTTCAAATGTAGTCCATAAGCAACCATACTAGACACATGGAATTTCAATGACAATATAATGCTGCTAAATATGATGGATTGAGCAGATTTCATGTCAATCATCCATGATTATGGATAGGATTACATAAAAGTGGATTATAGATTTCTTAGAAGCAGAACTTTATAATTATTTGAAATCATTTTAGAGTGAACATAAAACTGTTAAATTTTTTTTTAATCCGTAAAACTGTTAAATTTTGAAATTGAATAAATAATAGATAAAATTTTCCGAAATATCTGATTTTTGGCATTACAAATAAAATATTTAACTTACGAATATTACAAAAGGTTTAAATAGTAACAATCGTATAAGAACTAGGAGAAAAAAACACCCAAGGCAAACATATGTAGGGAATCATCCTTATAAACTTATTAGCGAGATGCTTGCACTGTCAAAACCCTAAATTTTCTTAATATGAACTTGTTTTCATGATGGAGAACCAATGTTGTTTTTAGGTGTCATCGGGCACTCCAGTTTCTACGTTCAGTGACCTGTAGTCCAAGATCTCAGATCATCTCACTGCCTACGTGCAGACCAGCTCGTCTATGCACTATCCATGCTGAGTGTTGAAAAGGTCGCTTATTTGGATTCTTGATTTGTTGTTGAAAAAATGAACCATCTCGTGACCTGACTCCTGAGTCCTTTTTTTTTAAATAAATGAAAGAAAGAAAAGCAAAAGGAAAAAGGTAAAATATTCGAGGCAGGAAGTTAGGCAGATCAACCAGCCCAAAATCTAGACAGCTGGAATGGCTGTGGACGTGTATGAATCCTCAAAGGCTTTTCCCATTTCAATGCGTAATCTGTAATTGGATTTTATTCCTTTGACCGCGCTGTAGGCTTTCACAGGCGAGGGAGGTGCACTGCAAAAGGAAATCACAGCTGTGGAGGTGCTTGGGAGACCCTGAAAGAATACAATAACAGCAACACTCCACAAACAAACACAGTGGAATCCAACTCACCAACAAAAAGAACATCTCCACTTCCAGCTAACAGCAGCCCCCACTGATCGTATGACCTGTTAATGAGATAAAAGCAAGCTGAACTTCTTTTTTTTAATTATTTTTAAAATCAGTGCATTGCATTCAGTGAATATTTTATTCTCATTAATCGCATACGGTTTAGCCTTCATCTGCTCTCATTTTACAATGGTTTTAGTTTCATGAGTCATCTTTTTATCTACTTCCTTTCTTTTTAATCTCATTTGTCCAGGTCGCCTGCTTCTATGAATCCACATTGCAACTATAACATGTAAAAAGCATCTATTACGACCATCACATTACAAACTGAAGGTTTATAAAATACACTTTATCACTCCTCACCTGGCCGCCTTGAGCAACAATCATCCTGTTCTGGTCTATCAAAAAAAGAGGGAATTTTGATTAATAAATTTCTCTTGGGTCCCTCTTTTCTCCTATCCTTTCCAAGTCACAGCCGCCGAAAGCAAATGAAACTCCTTGCCATCAATTGTTGTGTGCGCCTCGCCCATCTGCACAAATAGCCTAGACAGAATCTTACTGCCCAATGACTTGGTTATTGGAACTGTTTACCCCAGTGAACCAACATCCAGATAATTAGTAGAGACAGATTATTGAACTCGGGTAACCATCATAATGGTGACTTGTAGAAGGAACGGCTGGCTGATGACTTTGATTGACCAAACCGCTATCCACTCTCATTGGCAACAGCTGCTAGCTTGGATGGTCAGATGCTCACCACGTGTGTACTAGCAATGGAACAAAGGTGTACCTTAAGCATTGGTCTGCATATTAACCAGCACTTAATAACAAAATCCAAGTTATCTTTTTCACTGAGATATCTGTGTCAGGTACAAAACTCAAAAAGCTTTCCTTCCACCTGCATGGCCTTTTATCTACGCTTAGATTTTCTTTTGACTAAATAATGCCAAAATCTACATTCTCCCATTTGAATGGGGCAACAGAACCAATATCTGGACAGCCTCGTAGGAACAAACACACACAGACGCATACTGCTGCAATTGCAAGCATCACACGGGTATATGGGCGACGTAGTAGTCCCTGTGCTCCAGGCATTAGTCTGGGCTTCCTCAAAGGTGCAACCGCACACAAGGCACAGTCACGTGTTTGAAAATCTTGAACATTTTGTTTGCCAGGATTTGCAACTAGTGAGACATCTGAACTTGAGATGGGTATTGACACTTGACTATTTCTCCTGTCTGCAAGTTTCCGTGACACCAGCTTGTTGTATGAATGATGATTCCTCATCATGGCATATGAATGTGGAGAGTGTCCATTTGCATCCAACAGAGTTTTCCAACACTTCAACCCGATCTGCAACAATTTCAGTACACGAACACATCAATTAGTGAAAATCTTTCTCCCAAGAAGAGATGAACTAAAAAGAACAATCTCAAAACAAAGTTTAAAATACATAAGCCATTGAAAGAATAACAACCATGGTGTTCTCTACATGCATTGAATAATAACACTGTTATTAATAGAACAGAACACACCATATAAAACCAATTGTCATCTAGCTAGCACAAGACAAGAACCCAAGAAAGCAAATCAAACCAACTTTTAAATGGCATCCCTTTGTAGCGTGTAACCTATGCCACAAAGGATGCCCTAAACCAAATGTTACATAGCTTACAAAAATAGTTCAAGCACCATAATTATAAAGTCTATATTAGAGCTATGTAGCATATATTAAAGGACAAGAAAAACAAGTCGACCTACAAATTATAATGCTCACACTAGCAAAGCTCATTGAAACATTAAATCATTCTGCATTATCGATGAGTTAGAAGAATATGTTGGCCAACAGTTTTTATCTCAATCTCATCACAAGTCGATACTTAAATTATCATGCAAGATATCGCATAATTCAGTCTACCAAATGGTGCCAAGAAAGATATCACAAAAACCCATGCTATCGGACCAATGAAACAGAAAAATTAGACAGCGCCCAACAACCTATGCTATTGCTCATACAACGGAGCATACAACTCACATTCCTGTAGGGCATATGCAAAGCTACACAGCTATTAAAACATCCCAAACCATCAAAAATCAGTTCACATCGCAAATCAGCTTATGTTAAAAGAAGTACCTCTTGTGGGTCACTCGTCAGGGCATCAACCATATCCTCAGAACCTTGAGTACAGGCAGCCAAATGCAAGGGTGTGACTCCACCTGGTCCTGCTGAATTCGGAGGGAAAAGGTACTTCTTTGAGGTATCACTACCACAGACTACAAAATAACAGAGAAGTAAATCAACCATCTTTCGACACTTCCTCTTGACAGCTCGATTCAAGAGTTGAACTTCTAAAAGTGCCTCCATTGATTCCCTGGATAGTCCATCTCTTCCAATGTCACCTTCTACAAACAGGTCCAGGAGTGTTTTAACCACAGCCAACCAGTCTCGTTCGACTGAAAATGTAAAGAGCAACTTGTATCGAGGAGGAGGGAAAGCAGTGATGACTTGTGTATCTGAAGAACTTGTCCTTTGGAACAGCCAGCCCAGTTCATTCAGAAAGAGTAGAATATCCTCCCTAGACCTTGGCCGCTCAAAATCCTGAACTGGGTCCTCCAAAATAACATCTTTCTTCCTTGAATCTTCCTCAAACTCAAATTCAAGTATCCTCAGTTCCCGACATATATCAGTATCTGCAAGTATAACAGGAAAGCTGTTGCCTTTGAACCCATTCTCCACCTACAAATTTGCAGAAATAAAGATCAACAAAAACTAATTTTGGTGCATAAGGATCATTTATCCATAACTTAGACCTCCAAAACAGCTATTAGATTATGATGGTCCATTGTCCCCTAGAACTAACCATTCAAATCATAATGGATTACCTCTAAGAAACAACGACCCAGAACATTGGGAGCTCCACCTGGGAAGTTGAAACTTTCCCAGCAGCAATCATCATACATGGTGCTAGAATCAGATCCTGTAACCTCCTTTGACAAATATCCTCCCTTATACGTGCAATGAATTCTTGAAAATATACAATGCCACAATTGTTAAAGGAAGGAAACACTAGTTTCATGAAGAGTAATTCAGGAAACAGTAAATGCTTACTTGGTGCCAGGAACAGTCAAATTTCGACCTCTCAAAATAAGGGTGGTTTCCTTCCCACCCTCAAAGGCTATAGGTGACACAGAGACCAGTTCCGGAGCAGTCCATGATTTCCACGATTTGCATAGACGGACCTTGCCTAATAATTAGATAGTAGACATGTTAAAATTTGGCCCAAATATGTACAGGTTTCATTCATTCACAGAAAAATACTTCAAATTCTCAGTGAATGGCTAGTTTGCCTTCCAAGTCAAGTTTCAAAGATCAATGACTGGAATAAGCCTCATAGCAGCATAAGAATTTAAATATATATATATATATATATAAAAAGAGAAGCAAAAAATGGAGGAAAAAAGGATCAAAGATCAATCTAATCCCAGTCAATTAAGGTTACTTATATTGCTCACCATCTTTATGAGATGCTAACTGCCTGTCTGTATGAACTAAAAACCTCCCAGTTCTCCAGAAATCTGAATCGGAACCCTTGATGAGGGAACCCACCCGCTGACTAAGGTCTTCTTGTAACTGTCAATCAAAGAAAACCATTGATTAAACAAAAAGCCGACTTGAAACTTTCATATCAAAGTAAAAGAAAATTGCGGTCACCTCATCCCAAGCAACATAGGGCATTGATACATATATTGTCAAAACCACACATCCTGGCCTAATGTAGCTCTCCATCTCTGATGGACTGTTGGATAGCCAATGAAATATCTGAAATGAAAAATTCATAGGCATTTTGTAAGTTTATGGATAGGCGCTTGAGGATAAGCTTTCAAATCATCCAAACAGTAGCAAATTCACAATCATCTTCTATTACCTGAGTTCTAAGTGACCCTGGAAAGTTGCTAGGATCCTTGTCAAATAGTTTGAACATGATTCGCCCAGTCCGATCCTGCAAAGAACAACTTTTAACTATGGAAAAACAGACATGGTAAAATCATGACCAATTTTGGAGCTCAGATAAAAATGAAAATAGAAATTGCTAACAGAATGCTTTACCTGTGAATCAGAATTTGAACTAGAAGGTGAGTAATCCGAGCCAGAAGAAGAAGTGTAGCCTGCTCTGTACAGCATTGCTGAAATTCCACTATTTTCTGCTCTTCCATTCGACCCTTTAAATAGCTCCAAAGCCGAACTCCATTCATTACTCGTGGTAGCCTCCACAGTCACCCTGTCTTCTCCACAGACGAACTCTCCGTCAAGGTTTATAATTTCCTTCGTAGAATGCAGGGGGAACAGTTTACGGACAACAGGTGATGATGATTGAGACCTGTCCTCCATTGGATTGCTGCTGTCTGAAGAGAAGTATTTCCTAGATGATCCTGAATTTGGTGGACTAGCATTCTCTGGCGATGAGCCAAATAGCTGCATAGGCAAACAAGCCTGTGCCTCTTGACCCAGGCTATCTGATACTTCTAGGGGAGACTGGAAGCTTGGATTACTTCTTTCTTTTCTGGCTGAAGGAATCACTGCACTATCCTTCTTTTGTAAAGTCAGCATTTCACCCTGATCCTTTGAATTCACATTGGTCTTGTCATCGCATTTAATATCCCCAGCTTTCTGAGAGAAAATCTTAAGAGCATTACGGGAGGATGCTGCAAATGCAGCAGAGAGTACAGCAAGCAAGTCCGTTGTCGATGGAGCATGGTGGTCTGTGTTCATCTTTGATGGGGTTTCAGAAGAACCCTGTGACGTCACATTTAGATCAAAACCCATGGGCAATTTTGCAGTGTCTTTAGAAATAGGCAAGGAACCTAACTTAGCAAGTATCTGGAGGAGACGTTCCCCATCAGCAAGTGGACTGTTGGTAATTTTTTCTGCATTAGTCCCTGAAATCACAGTCACGACAAGATGTTTAATATGATGATGACAACTATAACAACAACGGTGATGAGAAGAAGAACAATAAGTATATTAGATAAAGACTACTACCTTGCAGACGTGCCAAAACGGTTAACAGATTGATGATATCCATTTCTCCAATTGCCTTCTTCTCTTGGTTTCCAGGAGCAAACAGCTGAGAGGAAACATCATCTGGTTGAATTTTCCTTCTTCTCCGGTTATGCCCAGCAAGTCTCCGTCGACAGCTTCTCTTACCCTCATCAAACTCTGAAAGCAAATGAAACCTGCAATACAAACCACCAAGGCAAATCAGATTAGCCTAACAGACAAATTTAGCAGAAAAAAAATTTAATAAAAAAGGGCTAGCTATGAATCTAGAAATCCCAAGCCAACAATGACTCAGCAGCAATTATATAGTAAGAACTTAACTTATCATAACAACACATATCTATAATTCTATATAATTGAAAAAATAAAGTAATTCATTTCCAATACAATTTTGGGTCCATAAAAAGATGAATTTTTTATTTAAAAAAATTATATAAAATAAAAAATTATATGAACCTGCTGTTTAATTAATGAATGAAAACATCAAAAATTCCTATATTCCGGCAATGGAAAAAAATCGTTAATAATGCATACAACTCCCCTTCAAATATTAAGAAAGATCCCAGCTTCTGAGAATTTGCTGATTGAATTACGCTTACCTGCTGCACTGCTGACAGAACCTCTGCATCTGCTTGCCAACAAGTGCGGTGGTTGCTTTACTATGATGCTCGCACACCTTATGCCGGCGGTGATAGTCCTTGGAGTTGGAAAGATCTGTTCTGCAATCATCCACCTGACACATGGGGTAGCTTCCGCCGCCCCCGGCAGATCCAGAACACACCCGCTTGTTCGGCCTAGCAATCGGCATTTCCGCCGGAGCTTTGGAGCTTCCTCCCCCAAGCTTCAAAGCGAGATTGTCTCCATCATCATTCCCCAGGCCAATGCTAAAAGTCAGAGACCTTTGAGCTTCTTCGTCTCTTCTCCTCGCCTCCGTCCCAACAGCTACCTCGGCAGGCCCCATACGGAGGGCCTCGGCCGCCTTTGCAGCAGGCCTGGCGGCGAAATTGGAGCTGTCCCAGTCCCAGAGCTTCGGGTCCCAGTGATTCACCCACAGCTGCTGCTGTGGTTGCTGGAAGCTATCATCTTCCCAAGTGATATCTCGCTTCCTGGAAACGGGCAGCTCTTCGCAGAAACGGCCCAGAATCGACTGCTGCATGAAAACCGGACCAACCTGCGCGCCCACTTCACCTTCCATTCCTCTCTCAAAGCCTCCGAACTCGCAAAACGCAAGCAAAACTGCAGCTTTTGATTGCGCAAGACAAATCGAGAAACACCCCAAAACGTTGAGATTCCTCGGAATTTTATCACCAGTTCGGCAGACGAGGCCAGAAAGGCGATAAGCACTGCTAACAAACTGACAAATCCAGCAAAACTTCACTAAATTTCAGGGCTGCTGTCAATGCTTTTTCCGCCCTTTGCGAAAAGCCAAGTCCTTTTCGAAACCGAAAGCCGGCAGGAGAACCCGATCCTTATCGGCGCCCCGGGAAACAGAGACCTCTATTCCTCCATTTCAAACTCTTCAACTGCAGGCACCTCCACGACGACGGAACTAGCGGGGCTGCGGAGGGCGGCGAAAGCTCGCGATCCATTGGGTGGAAATCGCCAGATCTGTGAAGTCGGAGAACTGGCGAAAAACAGATCTGAGAGAGTGAATCGGCAATTCTCACCCTGCTCTAGTTCTTCTATTGCTGAGATTGAGTGGCAAAGATGGTAATTTGTAGGGAAAGGAGGGGCCTTTTTGGTTGGGGAATGCAGAAGTGGGGGAGTGGACTGGTGGAGAGAGGGAGAGCAGAATCAAAGCACTAATACTGAAGCCCTCCAATTATTTGACGGTGAGAAAAGCTCGGGAATGGAATTTCCAGCTGCGTACGAGAGAGAGAGAGAAGAGAGAGACGAAAGAAAATACAAAAGATTTGCCTTTTTTATCTCCTCCGTTTCTCACTCTATTCACTCTCCTTCTTCTTCGGCTTGGCTTGGCTTGGCTTGGCTTGGCTTTTTATCCCGCCTTTTGTTTTTCCCCCAGTTTTTCCTTATCATGCCTTTCTCGCTCACCCGCTTCTTCCGGCATTAAAAAATAATAATAAATAAAGAAGCCGCGGTGATGGCGGAATGGAACGTAGCGAGCCCGAATCAAA
>JAXCLR010000081.1:26335655-26349369 GCA_035584095.1 Annona squamosa
AATTCTACTTTTTAAAATAAAATTAATTAAAATGAATAATCTTGGTCGGATTCTACTATCGCACAAGTTTTACTTTTCAATTATTTATGCATAATTACTTATATAATTAACTTATTTATTTTAACTTTATTCTCTTTATTTCTGATTATTACATTTGTAATGTTACATCATTTTCTTTAATTTAAAAATTTTATACCATAACCTTTCACTTAAAAATTTTATCATTTTTCAGACGCGCGAATTAGCAAATTAGTAAGATGAATGCTTAAAAAAATATATTTCTAACGGACCCCACCTGCTGAAAGAGTACCCACTCCTTGTACGGGAGTGAAAAGGAAATGGGAAGAGAGTGATGACCTGGAGTCCACCCATTTAATAATGATAGAAAGCTTTTTTAATTTCTATTATTTTTCGCGGACGGAAAAAAAAACGTCTCACCGTTGGGCTCCACTCCGGCCCAAGGCAGGTGCTCCGTCGGTTCCAGTTAGTGCAATCTCGGTCTTCTACATCATCTCCACCGTCCACGTGGCATCTCATGAGCAGGAGCCTGGTACATCGCCCGCGCTTGATCGTAGCCATCCATGTCCACCGAAATGAAGCTCGGTTTTCATTTGTCTGGAGAATCGGAATTCGGTCTCTAACCAACCGTTATCTTTGGACGGCTCAGATCTGAAGATGCTGACCTCATGTGGCCCACCGAGGTCGTCAGAAGGGAGAGGCTACTCATCATGGCGCTGCGTGTGGCGTGCTCACGTTTTGCTTGTGGAATTCAAACAGACCGTTATTAATTAATTAATTAATGGGCAAAAAGAACGGCGAGTGGTGGAGTAATAAAACGGTTTCCAGAAAAACTTTCTTGAGATGTAATTACTGTGAAAGGCAAAGCCACGCTATACACATTATCTTCACATCATTTCTTTACCGACCATTTGCCACGTCGCAACCCACAATCAACCATTAGAAGGGTTGCAACCTTTTAGTAAAAAGACCGGAGATTATACTCTAGAATATAACGGTACCAACCAGATACCCTACAAAGTTGTTTGGTAATCTAAAAAAGTATGTGAGCGTGAATTTCTAAGCCCATTAATTTATCAATCAATAATGATATTTTTTTTTGCCTATTTCATATCAATAACCAATCATTTCTCTTTTCTACTGCATCCCAACTGCCATATTTATTATTTCTTTACTTTTATTATTTCATATAAATCACGCAATTCACGTGACATCTCATTTTTCACTTCTCACTCATTCCACATTTTCCATGACTTTAATATTACCAAACAAACCTAAAGTATGATCCAATCTGTGACCACATCCTTGCATTGGTATTTGTAAATTCAAGTTTCAAATTTCGTGAAAAACTTTGTCTTCTATTTTAAGAGCGTCACTTCTTGGAAGTAAGGGTGTATTCCAAACCAATCAACCATAAATGATTTTGGAATCAAATCTGTATCTAGAATGAAAATGTAATGATGTATTTTTTTTGTTAGGAATGAGTAAAATTGTATTGAAAATGAATAAAGTTGCATTAAAAATTGAAAAAGAAAAGTTATCTTGGGAACAGTGATACAAATTAAAGCCAAGAATCTTGTATATTTCGAAACACGCCCAAGTTCTTGAAAATTTGTTGTGTTAAATTAGAAAAAATTTACTTTCGAATTCTTGAGTTGTAAATATAAGATTCTAAAATGGAACCATAAAAACCTATAATTCAATTTAGTCAAACAACAAGCAATCCATGTGGCATGAGAAAAACCTTTTAAATTGAAGGAAACACTATGGAAAAAAAAGAAATATACTATGAAAAAACATAGGTGTAATCATAATCCTAAATTTATACTTAAATCCTAGAAAATAAATAATAAAATCATTCACAAATATTCGAATAAAATTAACTTTATCAAATGAAAAATATTGCCTAAAAATTCCCAAATGATAACCAAAGTTGATTTCCTCTATTTTTCGTCACATCTTCTCTATTTTTTTTTTGTAAAAAAATATCAATCAAAACTCTTTAAATCAAGAAACTTAATTCACTTACTTGATATTATTGAAGAAAAGAATCCAAAAGTTAAATACCTCTTTCAATTTTGTGGCTGCAAGAATCAAAGAGAAAGGGAAAAAAATTTCTACTATCTTGGATGAACCAACAAAGATGGTGTTTAGAGAGACTAAGAGCCAGAGAGCGCATTTTCTCGCATTTTTTTCTTTTAGTTTTTATGGTTGCTTTTAAGATGTTTTGATTCAAAATAATATGAACACCATCTCCAGCTAAGTTTAAATCAAACTCAACAACTCTCCATAGCCTCATATCATATCCCATAAAAAATTCTCATTCTAAGTTTCCAAAATACAAAATTAGAACCATCAAAGTATGGTAAACATGTAATGAAATATTATCCAACAAAAGAATTTAGATAAAGAAAAAAGAATCAATTACAAGCATTGCCACAATATAAAATCTAAATCATAATGACAAAGCAAGTATAGTGGTATGATCACGTTTAATCTGCTTCACTCTTCAATATTTCACTTTTCAACTTCAATCGCACAAGTTACAGTAATATAGGGTGTGTTCGGGAATTGATAAAACTTTTGATGAAAAGTTTTTATGAGTAAAAGTTGTCAAATAATGCGTATGATAGGAGTAATGATGAGAAGTAAAGGGGATAAAGTTAAAATAAATAGGTTAGTTGTGTGGGTATTTGTGTAAAAATAATTGAAAAGTAGGATAGTTGTATAGGAAAATATGAAAAAATTATTAAAAATGTGATAATTGTGGAGAGTGAAAAGTTTTTTATTGAAAAGTTTTAATTTAACACTTTTTAACTATTGCCAAACACACCCATAGTTAAAAGAATTGTCTTCTAAAATTAAAATCTAGTTAATGAAGTAGCCAACATTCAACTCACTTCTTCTTAGGGTCTGTTTGCAATGACATAAAACTTGCCCATTTTGTTAAAACTTTTCAATGCTAGGGTTGTCAGTGCAAAATGCGTCATTTCACTCGTCATTGCAGATTTTCAAACGGGCTCTTCTGCCATTTCAAAATGTAAAAATCCATTGACGTGCTGACACTTGTCCGTGAGCAACAACACAACCTTGAAAACTGACGCTAATGAAAAAAAAAAAAGAGGAGCAACATTGGTACATGAACAACATTATGTCGACAGTTGTACTTGAGCCACAGCAGTGTACTTGACCAACAACAACTAAAAAATGTCAAATAGTTTTGGCTATTGCCAAACAGACCTTTAATTTGATTGATATCACTACCAAAGTAATCTAAAATCAAACTAAACCAATTTAGCACATCTACATGAACAACATCACTTGGATGAAGTTCAAGCTCCTAGCTTTCTTGCAGTAACTCCCTCAAGATCTCCTCTTTGACCTTAAGATTTTTTTTTTCAAGTTTTTAGCCTTGAGCTCCTTTTTATGATCACGAGTCACTCTTGAAAAATAGCATAAAATATAGCACCAATAGTTGGATAAAAAAATTTTAAACTTATTTGCAAGTTTTTTGTACTGTTAAAAAAGTTAATGTTTTTTCTCAAAATAATCAACCTTTTAGAAAAAAAATAGGTTAAAAAAGTATGACTAAATTATCGATTGACCTTTTGTCCCAAATAGTTAACTTTTCTAATAGAAATGCTGAACATTTTTCCTATTTTTCTAAAAATAAAATTTTCTCCTATCCTTTAATACTGGAAACTATTTTGGTCATCATGTCTATAGGATTTCAATGTGCATCTTGGCATCTCCTCATTCTTAATAACATCCTATATCCAAAAGGATCCCACATCAACATGCTTCATAAGAATATGTTGCTTTCCTTCTTAAGTTTATCATTCTCTAGCTATCATATTATATAATGTATATATTTTGTTAGCCCAACTACTAAAGAAACCTCTTTATCCACGATAGATCCTTTTTAATTCTATAATTGTAATATACTTTCCTTCTATTATAAAGAGTAGCAAAGTTTATAACATAGATTCATATATCGCGAAGGTACAACTGTAAATGAGTATGATATAAAAATCATGATTTACTTTCTTTCTCTACATTTGGACACTTTTTGATAAATCCAATTTGCAGTGATTGGCTACTAGTGCAGAAATAAACTTAGCATCTATCATATCATATCGAACTTGCCAATTACTCGTGCAATATACTTCTCTTATGAATTATGATACTCACACCTTTTTATCTCTTCTATCACAAAATATAATCATGCCCAAAATTTGGTTTACTCATCTTAAATCCTTCGTCTTAAATGACTTCAATAACTCTTGCTTCAACCAATTAATTCTACCTTCATGTTTTTTTCACAGTTAACATGTGACCTACATAAAGCAAAAGAATCTTAAAATCACTTTTTAAAAAACTTTAATGCATTTAAAAAATTTAAAACATAAAGTCGCGTATGTTATTTTCTATGGTCATGACTTCTCACAAAGGAATCAAACTTCTTGTATCATTTCATTGATGCTTGCTTTAAGGTCATATAGACTTTCTTCAACTTGTGGGTGTGCTTGGTATTTAGTAAAACTTTTAAAAGAGAAGTTTTTGATGAAAAAATTTTTAAAATGAGAGAGCGATATAATATAATGATGATGAGTAAAAAAAATAAAGTTAAAATAGCTAGAGTAGAGTTATGAGAAATGATTAAAAAATAGAATAACTGTATAAAATACTATGAATAAATAATTTAAAAATAAGATAGTTATTGAAAATTTTTTTAATAAATATCAAACACAATCTAAATGCTCTTTATCTTTCATTTTGATACCTTCTAGCTTCTCATCTAAATTTTCTCATTTAAATCCTCATAAAGGAATGAAGTCTTAACGTTAAATTTCTCAATTTCAAGGTCTTAACTTGCAACTAAACTTAAAGTAGCTTAAATGAAAGACATCTTCACAATTAGAACAAAGATCATTTTTTTTTATATCTCATATATTACAACTCTTTCATCTGATTTGTATTTTTCTCAATGTTTTCCACAAATGTAAACTAAACAGCGAAGTGCAATGTTTTTGAAAATGGGAGACCATGCTCCCTTCCCGGATCGAAACCGGGACATCCGGGCATACTGCCAGACGTGAGCACCAACTGCACTAGGCGCTGGGCTCAAAGATCATTAAAGTATGTCTTTCTTCTGCTATTACCCTTTTACTATAATTGAGCTTTATATTTAATATTTCTATTTTCATCATTTTTCTCGTTGAGCACCCACTTATTCTATAGTGTCTTTCTTTTTTTGAGAGTTCAACTAGCTCATAAGTACTGTTTTTCTACAAATATAATATTTTTTTTGCATTGCTCACTACCATTTTATCCTCAACGCATTCTGATTCTGGTTGCTTATTATCATTTTTCTCTTCTTTCACGATCAATTACCTCCTCAATGCATTCTGATTCTCTTGCATTTGATAGTAAAAGTTACTATGTAATATCATGTAAAAAGTTAGTGTTCTCTAGTAGAATTTCTTGACTAGGGCTCCACATGCTTTTTTGCATGTTCTTCTTCTCAAATCAATTGCTCAACATACTTAACACTCTCATTTAAGATATTAGTATCATCAATCACCTCCCAACAACATGTCATATAGGAATAGGAATCAAACCAGGCAGCAAGCACGAATCCTCAAATTGCTCTTTTACCTATTTCAAATCATCTATAATTTGATCTTCATGAAATATCATATTTCATCTCATCTATATTTTTCTGTTCGATTGTAATGCCTGTAACCAAACTCCTTATCTCCATAACCTAAGAATATGCATAAAATTATTTTATCATCAAAATTGAATCATATCTCTCTATGTACTTGTACAAATATTTTGAATCTAAATATCTAAAAATGAAAATAAGACACATCTTTAACAATCTAAATTCTCTCAAGAACATCCCATTCAAAGACAATGAAAGATATTTGTTAATCAAGTAGCATGTAGGATGCAAAGCCTCTGCCAAATAACTTGGATAACTTTGTAGACCAAAGCACGTTCTTAATCCTTTCGTGATAGTCCTATTCATCCTTTTTACTACATTATATTTTATTGAGGCTTCATTTCAAACTATCTTTTAATATTTGATCTCGTTCTATTCAACATGTTCTACTCTTTGTCAAACATGTTTGTTGATTTGGCTCTATCATTTTCAATAGATGAACAAAGGTGATTAAAATATAAAAATATCTTCTACATTAGCTTTCCAAATCACCCTATTTGTTTCATTCAAGATAATTGTTCTTCTTAAAGTGTTGAAATTCATTGTTATACTCACACATAACAACTTTTAATTTTGCCCTAATATCATTATTGATTCAAGAGGCTAAAAATCAATATCTAATATGCGTGGATACAATGACACTCATAAGATTCCCTATCAAATACAATTCAAAATGAATAATAAGCAATATAAAAATAATGATATAAGGATTTACGTGAAAAATTTTTAGAAAGAAGAAAAAAATCACATGACAAGAAGAGAAAATTTTACGATATATGAATACAATCATAATCCTAAATTTATACTCAAATCCTAGAAATTAAAAAATAAATTAAATCACAAATATTCAAATCAAAACAAACTCAATTAAGTTAAAAATATCACTTGAAAAGCCTAAGTGATAAGTCAAATTGATTCTCCCTTTATTCCTCCTCTTATCTTTTCTTCTTCTTTTTTTCCCTAAGAGAACTCATCAACCAAAAGTCTTCATTTCAAGAAGCTCTTTTTACTAAACTTTGATCACCATACTAGAAAATGGGGATGGAGAGAAGGCTGAAACTCAAAAAGAAAAAAAAAGTTTCATTCTTACTTTGTAAAGTTATTTACTCTAGAAAACCCAGTGGAAATGTAGGAAATTGTGAGAAAAATCAAAGGAAAAGCAACTTAAAAAGACAAGTAGTTTCTCACTCGACAAGGTATTAAAGAGGAATTATGGAATGCTTTGAAGATGATGAACCTAATTAAAGCACCAGGACAAGATATCATGTCTACTGGTTTCTTTTAAAAAAAATTGGCATGTTGTGGAAGATGATATTTCAGAGCTTGTAAGGATTGGATGGAAACTGAATTAGTGGAGGAACGGATCAAAATAATCAAGCCACCATTGTTTTGATCCTGAAAAGAATAGCGCTATAATGGTTTCGACTTCAGGCCAATCATTCTCTGTAATATCATTTACAAAATTCTTTCAAAGATTTTGGCAAGCAGGTTGAAACAACGTCTCCATAAAATTATATCGAAGTAGCAAAGTGCATTCATCCCTAGCAGACTTATCACCAACAATGCATTGATTCCATGTAAAGTCATTCACTCATTAAGAAGAAGGGAAAAAGTGAAAGATGAAGCAATGGCAGTAAAGCTAGACATGGCTAAGGCGTATGATCGAGTAGAATGGAAATTTGTGATGTCAGTGATGAAATGAATGAGATTTGACAGAAGATGGACTAGAAGGATGAAAAGTTTCATGGCCTCAACATCAAATAATATCTTGATAAACGGAGCCCTAGCAGAGACTATTATTCCAATCAGAGGATTGAGACAAGGTGACTCTTTATCTCCTTATTTATTCATTTTTTGTGTTAAAAGTCCATCAACTTTGATAAACCATTCTCGTGAGGAAGGCAGACTCAAAGGCATAAAAATTTGTAGAAGGGGCCCTAGTTGACTCACCCCTTTGCGGATGATTCATTCATATTCCTTAATGTTGAAAATGATGAAAATTTGTACCTTCTATAGATTCTAAAAGCGTATGAAAGAGCTCCTGGTCAGCATGTAAATTTGGAAAAAACAGTTACATATTTTAGTGGGAATTTCAACAATGTTAACGAAAGGGTTGTGGAATACAATCTCAACTCTGCAGGAAATCAAATGATGATCTACTTGGGCCTTCCAGTGTGACTTGGAAGAAATAAACCAAAAACTTTCCGGAGTGCAAAAGAAAAACTTTGGAAAAAAGTGCAAGGTTGGTGGGGTGTGAAGAATGGAAGAAGGAAGATTAGTTGGGTATCCTGGAAAAGAATGTGCTTACCAAAAGGGAGTCGTGGATTAGGATTTAGTGACCTATATACCTTCAATCATGCATTGGTGGCAAAACAAGCATGAAGAATGCTAACAAAAACAAACTCTTTATGCAACAAGATCTTTAAGGCAAAAATATTTACCCACGGGTGACTTTTAGAATGCTACTAAAAGGTCTGACTCCTCTTATGTACGGCGAAGTATTCACAAAAGCTTTGCAGTTACTTAAGATGGATTGTTGCTGGAGAATTGGAAACGGTAAAAAAAATAAATTTCTTCATCGACAACTGGACCCCTGAACCGTTACAAATTGTAAGACCTCTTCTAAGATAGATTAGTGATGATATGAAGCTGGCACAATTCTTTGATCAGAATACTGGAGAATGGAACGAAGACCTAATTAAATGTGTTGTGGGTGAAATGGTTGGAACCAAATCAGACATATACAACTGGTATCAATCGAAGAGGAAGATCTAATCTTCTGGAGCCATGAAGCACATGGGAGATTTTCAGCTGGGTTTGCCTATTGCCAATTTTATCAAAACAAGTGGATCAATGATCATCAAAGACAATCAGCTTGCACTAAAATTGTGATGGAGATCCTCAAGGCCATATAAAAATGCAAATTTTTAAAGAAAATTTAGATTTTTAGTTGGAGAATGGCAGACATCTATTTGATGAGGTGAATGGCAGACAAATATGCAATTTGTTGGATTCCTCCATCCATTGGCATGCAACAGAGATAAGTATCCATTTACAATTTTCTTAACTATGTGTTGAAAAATTTCGCATCATAAAAATGCTTTTTGTCTAATGGAAAACAATTTACAGCGAAAAAATATTTTGGAATGGTGCATGAATTTCATTCATTTCTATCAATCATCTCTCTTATCTCTTCATGGTCCTTTTACTCATTCTTGATAGCCCGACTAAATGAACCAACCCTGAAGTTGGCTATGTAAAATTGAATGCTAATGCGGGAATTTCAGCAAGCTTTAACAAGATGGGTTTTGGGGCTATCCTTCAATATGATGCTTGGGAATTCTTAGATGCAAAATGTTGGTCTCTTCAAGTATCTGCTCCAACGGATTGGATGGAAGCATAAACATTACTCTTGGGCATAAGGTGGCTAATAGAAAATGATGTGAAGAAGGTTTTTTTTCTGATTCACTAATGATTATTAATTGGCTTTCAAGTGAGGAGAAAATCAGATCAAATGTTTGGTTATTAATTGATGAGATTAAAATGCTATCTTCAAATTTTGAGCTAGGAACTGTTTTTAGAACTAGGAGCTATTGTACTCATCCATTAGCTAAATGGATTTTGGTGCAGGGTAGCAATGAATTTAGCTGGCCTAATGAGCTCCTTGACTGTATAAACGATGTATATGCTAATGACTTTTCTTTTGTTTAGCCAAGAGAGGTTCCTCCTTAAATATCTATGACTATTTGTTGAGATATTTGGGGCCATGAACTTTTCTCTTTATCTTGTAATCTCTCTTACCATTGAAAAAAAAAAGAAAAAAAAAAGATGCCTTTTTGACTTGCTTGATGTGATTGCAGAGGAAAATCTAAAAAATTAAGAACTCCTTTCAATTTTTCTGTTGAATGAATGAACAAAGAGTGTGAGAGAAAGACCAAGAGCTGGACCGGACATTCACTTGCAATTTTTTCTTTTATATGAGCGGGGCCGCACTTATAAAATGAATGTGGCCCTCACGTTTATGCCCTTTCTGCTTATTTTTATAAATCCTGAACCCAAGGAACTTATTAAATGGTAGGTAGAGTTCGGGTTCCAACAAATCCAAATCTAAAGAATCTAATTCCGATATTCTTACATATATTTTAAGACAAAAATATTATATAAATAGGCCTAAATAATATTCATTCACAATTATATATTTTTATTTATATTTATGTTTATTTATATTTATATTTAAATAGATGTTCGTCCTGTTGAAATTATATTATTTATATCTATGTTTATATTACGTACCTTTACATCTGTTAATTTTCTCCTTTATCTTTTGTAATTAGTTAAACTATATATTAGTATTTTCGTTTCGATGACTAGTTAAATTATATCTAGCCAAAAATTAATTTATAGAAATAAAGCTGGAGTTTAAATTTTTAAAAATAAAGTTAAAAGTAGGGATGGGAAAACTCGAGTTTTATCATCTCCGGTTGCACCCCGTAAAAAGTATATTACCTTTCAATTAAAAATTTTAATTAAGTGAAAATAATCACTGATTTATGCATTTATATAAATGTCACCCATTTCTTTACTTTTTTAATAATCATCGTAATTTCTAAACGCTTGCAATGATTACAGCTAAATTATGACGTTAAATTTATATGTTATTTCCTTTTTTATGGAAATATGTTATTTCAATTTTGAATGATTGTATTTGTTTGGCGTTTTTGGTGTTTCATGATTCGGAAGGTTAGCATACGGAACAATATCATAAATGCTGCGGAAGTATGACTGAAGACGCGTTGCCTACTGTTAGCCACAAAAGTTCAGCATAAGGCCACTTTTATTTTGCTACCCAAGATATCTTTAAATTTAAATATTTTACTTCTATTATGAACATATGATTTATTTGAATCATATTATTAAAAAAAGAACCGCTGGCGTCTTGCTTTTAGCCGCGTATTAACTACATGATTTCGATCCGAGGTGGAGAGAATTTCATTACTCATTTTCAGGGGTGGCATCACTTGTAGATTTATTATTTGATTTACATTTTTTGGATAACATTTGTTAAGATAACAAAAAATATAAATTTGTTAAGGGTATGATTGATAAACTTTAAAAAAATTCAAATCAAAATTTCTTCATTATCTACAATTACTTCATTTTTAAAATTTTTTATATAACAAGTCTACTTTTTAATTATTTTTATATAACTACTTCTATAAAAAAAACTTATATATTTTAACTTTATTTTTTTACTTTTATCCTTATCTTTTTCTTATTATATTATTTTTTCAAATTCAAAAATTTTTATTTTTCAAACAAAAGTTTTATCTCTTTCCAAATATATCCTAAAAATATTAACAAGCGTTCTGATGTATCCTATTAATTTATTATTTATTGATTTATTTGCAGGAAAATAATCTGAGGATGCCCGGGGGTGGTACATTCTGGGGCAAGGTTGAATTGGCAGACGTGCCCCCAAGTGGGTGTACTGTAACATCGCATCATTTCATCGGGCATTGAGGCTTAACTTGAGTGGAAGCTTTTTATGGTGGGCCAAGATGCTCCTGACGATCGGTCGAGTACGGAAAGGCGTTGGGAGTTGCTGCTCTGGTGACATATTTCACTCGATATCCAGCCACTGGACCCGTCCGTAGATCGCCGCCTGCTGAAAATTCTGTTGCCGCTGTAATGCCGTGCCCTCCAGCAAAGGTCATTGAATATAACCAGGCTCACCCGTCCGTGCTGCTGCCATTGATCAGTCAATCAAGCTAAGCGTGTATAATTAATGGCGTGTTTATTTCTTTCATCTAGTTTAGTTTTACTAATAATAAATACCAAGATAGTTAAATTGCGTGGAATCACAAGGGGCAGCCCAACCGTACAGGAAAATGGAAAGGGAATTTTTTTTAGGGTAAATTTCCGTTAAAATGCTTTGTTTACGCTTTAGATAACCCGGGCACATGGGTGCATTTATTATCTTTTTAGTGCTAATGTATTTAATTCACGTATCAAATTTTATAAATTTTAAATAGTGTATATATTTTCTCTAAAATTTAGAATTTGTCCAAATTTTGTAAAAACTGATGTGACTAAATAGGCTTAGCTAAAAGTAGAAATTGCAGCGAGCCGACTCGTAACCTGACTGGACTTGGTATAAAGACACTTACAAATTTTAATCCAAATTTAAAAATATGTTCGAGTGAGTCAAGCACGTCCTGATCCGAAGAATCCTAATGTGCCCCTCATTTATTTATTTAAAATTATAAGTTTATGTTTAAGTTTTATTATCATTTTCTTTCAAAATCCTCACATATTTTATAATAAAAGATGATCCCATGCGGCCGCCTCACAACGTGTATGGTAATGGGACCTATTTTTTATTTTTTATATTTTTTACATAGAGTAGTCAAAAATTACGAAAAATGCCATTGTATTTAAAAATTTTTAAAAGTCTTTAAAAGCATCAAAAAATGATAAAACTTAGTTTTTAGATTAAATATTCATAACTCTACGTGTTTATAAAAAAAAAAAATCAAATGAATTAAAAAAGAGTCCTACACCTAGGCTCATGGGATAGACATGCATCCTGTCGCACCCGATCGCTCCTCTTTTATGATTAACTATATCAAAAATATATGAATCAATTCATTAAAAAAAATAATATAAAAATTAATAAAAGAAATTTACATATATATAACTCTTATGCATAATTGTATATTAATCTATTTTGTTAATTGATTACGTATGTTTTAAAATGTAATTATATTTTATAAAATTATTTATTCATATAATATGATATTTTAGATAGTTTAAACATTGAAAATACTACTTAAAATTGATTTTTAATTTTAAATTATTTTATTACGTTAATTTCATACATTTGTAGATGAAGGCTCATGTACAGTAGCACTAAATAAAGAAGAAAACTTCCATGATAATATAAATAATGCCGAATATAATATATGAAGTTGATTTTCATCAACCATCAAGATATTAAAAATAAATAAAGTTATATAGAAGTGAAGCCCTTACTTAATAATATTAAAAATTATTTTAATCAAAAGTTTGTGTGGGCCACATGTAAGATAAGGATTTTTTTATTGGAGAAAGATAAGGATTTTAATGGATTTATATTCACTCTTAGACTACACTCACCAGCAGCCCACCTATATTTGTTTTTAAATCAACCTAGCGTATTCTCAATTAAATTCAATATTTTAAATACATTGTATAGAATGGGTTAATTACATAAAATGGTGCAAACGAGGCACACTTGAGCAGTGAACACGGCCTTAAAATTGGAGTTATGGCTCCAGTAATAGATACTGGGTCCTGATGATTAAGTTTTAAAAAATGTATATAATAGTAAGAAGAAGAAATCTTCTGTCAGGCAATATAATCAAACCTTGGAAAAGCAATCTTTTCGTGGAATCAAATCCCATGAAATTGTTCCATCAAAAAAAAAATTCCCATGAAGTTGTACATTTAAAAAAAAAAAAAACAAAAAACAAAAACCCACGAAATTGAAATCTTGAAAACTGACATGAGCTTTGCAAGAATCATCTACATTTGCTTGTCAAAATCTTCTCCACTGAAAAAATGCTTTTTGTTTGCTGACGTTGGAATACCAAGAGGATGAGGATGCATTACAGATTAGATAAATTACTAATTTCTTTGATATTTAGGGTTCTCCGTCAATGCTTATGCAAGTTTTATCCTTTGGATGTGTTTGGCATTTTTATGTTTTTGCATGAACATGTGGGACCATGTAAGATATTTTTCATACGAAATTTTATATTTTTTGTCTTTTAATATTTTAAATTTAAAATAGAAAACAACCATTTTTGATATGCCAACACGTGAAAAAAGAAATTTTCATTTTTGAAAATTTAGGGTGTGTTTGTTTGGGGTCAAAACTTGTCAATTAAAACTTTTCAACCCAAAACTTTTCACTCTTCATAACTACTC
>JAXCLR010000081.1:26364166-26399129 GCA_035584095.1 Annona squamosa
AAAAAAGAGTAATTATGGAGAGTGAAAAGTTTTTAATTGAAAAGTTTTAATTTGACAACTTTTTCAAATTGCCAAACGCACCCTATATTCCTGTTATTATATTTCCATTTCTCTTACGATGAAAACAACTTTATGTCTTTCCTTGCGAGATCATCATTTACTAGAATTTATACTTTAAGGTTATTTACTATACAATCCGTTAATAATTTACCAATGCGTTTATTAAATGAGTTAGGGTTGAAATTTTTTAAATGCATTAATAAATAGATTAAGATTGAAATATTTTAAATGAGTTATGATTAAGATTATGCTACAACCTATTTAACTCGATTCGTTAACGTTTCGAGCGAAAATTTCAAATTTCGAATGGTTAAGAAGCCGCGCATCCACTATAAAACAGCTGGTAAACGGTGGTGAACAAACATAGTAGTATCCTTATCGGAAAGTCCTCTTCCTTTCCCGGGCTCGGATCAGAAAGCCAGGAGCCGAACTCCATGGCTCTAAACTTGGGCCTCCCTGGGATTTCCCGCCACTCTCATCCCTCCCAACAATCTCTCTTCAGAAACTTCGATAAAAGCAGCAGCAGCAGCAGCGCTCTTCTGCTTCTCCTGCTGAGCAGATGCTGCTGCTATGGGATCTCCGCATTCAAGAACATCGCTTTCTCCTCTTCCCTCTACTGCAGGCATTTCCACGCCGGGGCATCGTTGAAAGGAGCCGATCTCGCAGGCGATGGGAATCCAGTTTCTGAATTGCTTGACGATGATCTACTGCGAAGGATTGCCACGGTCGAGGACGCCGACGAGGCGTTGCAGATGATTGAGCAGGTGATTGGGATGAATGAGGGTGTAGTTGGGACGTCAGATTGCTGTTTAATCATCCAGGCTGCA
Source organism: Annona squamosa (assembly GCA_035584095.1). Lineage (NCBI taxonomy): Eukaryota > Viridiplantae > Streptophyta > Magnoliopsida > Magnoliales > Annonaceae > Annona > Annona squamosa. Next base: position 26,365,054 of record JAXCLR010000081.1, read on the forward strand.
CTCGATGGTGGCAATACCGAGCTGGCACTCTCGGTATTCGAGGCCATGAGGTCAAGCTTCGATCAAGGTGATTGCTTTCGTCTTTTCGTCGCTTTATACTTTTTGGGATTTCGGTGGAAGAATATTTTTAATTCGGGAGATAGGGCACTAACCGGATGATGATCTACTGCTTTTTGAATGCATGATTACATGCCCTAATGCCTAACAATGGGTAGAGAGTACTGATGCGCCCTTAAAATTTGTACTTTGGGAGTGTTGAACTCTGAAATTTGATTCTTGCAACTTAGATAATGCACGCCGCCTCTCTATGTTCTACCTATCGTACAATGATTTGTTATGCTACGGAGACAAATATTTTGTTAGATTTGTCTGAATTAGCTTTTGAGATTTTGTGCTATTGTCAATTTGTCATCTTCTGTTTTTCTAAGAGAGTATTATATGTAGTCAGGTGTTGAACATGAGTCGTCCATTGAGAGATGGAGGTGGGCTAGGCCAGATGCGCACACTTGTGCAACGCTTGTTCGTGGGCTCGCAGGTGCTCTGCGGGTCTCGGAAGCCATTAGGATGATCGCAAAAGTTTCCCGTATGGGAGCATCTCCTGGGGAGGAGGTAAGCTCCAATGTATCTGGCATTTGATCAGGAGTTGCAGACATCATATTTTATTTATAATCTGAACGCTTGTTTTTCCTTGATTTCTTTATGAAGCATTTCGTTTTACTTGTAATCTGGATGCTGGTCTTTCCTTTTTTTTTTTATGAAGTGAGGAGCGTGGAGTTAGTTTTCCACTTATTATTTCCCATTGTATGTCAGAGTTGCAAGATTCTGGTCAAGTATTGGGTCTCATAGAAATCAAGTTTAGAGCATTCATCATGCATCATTGTACCAACTCTGCTAAGTTCCAAGTTGTTTGGAAGTTCACCAAGCCATACTTCATCCAACGCTATATTATGCTGCTTTCATGATCTTTGTCAGACTATCAACAGATCTTCCACATGATGGATGATGGTCTAACCCACTCTTACATATAGTATAACTCAATGAATGCAATCCTCTTTCACAAGTCCTTACCATTGTGACATCTCTCTTTTGATCTCATAGAATATTTATGAAATTACAAAGTCACAATCTTTTACCCTGCAGAAAAGGATCAGAACAAAATTAGGCAATAAATGCACTATATGATGTGATCCTGGAAAACAGATCTTAACTGGATAAATTATAAAAATTACAATCATGCCATCACTTGTCTTTTGCTTTAGAACCCGAGAACTTTCCATTGATGTTTATTTATATCATGAAAATTAAGGCATCCATTCTATCTTTTTTCCTCTTTTTTTTTTTTTTTTTCCTTTCTTTCTAACTGTTGCATCTTTTTTCTCACTGAGCAGCAAATTTGTACTGCTAGGCATTACTTTAGTTTGGGGCATCAATTTGTATTTATTTATGTATTGATGGTTTTGCAGGTACCATTTGGAAAGATTGTGAGATGCCCAAGTTGTATGATAGCAATTGCTGTTGCACAACCTCAACAGGGAGTTCAAGTATGCATTCTTGCGTTGGTTAACAGTACTAGTGTAGATTGTGGAATATTCAAGATTTGTTTTTCCCAATTTGCTTGATGCTAAATTATTACATCAAGCAGTTTTCATCTTTAAAATTTGTAGTTTGATTTTCAAATTAGGCCTGCTTGTCAGTATTTAACATCATATGCATTATTCGTGCAAGTTTGAAACTAGTTTTCTGATGTTTAGCTTGGCGGATGATTTATTGAATCTCTGTACTGCTTACCATTATATTCAATACCTGCTACAAGTCCCTTGGTGATGCACTTTGATGCGTTAATTATCTGTGGAGGCAAACTTATGCCTCCATTGCTTCTAGTTCTAGAACAATTTGATGGAACATTGTAATGCTCCGCTAGAAACTTGTTGTGGGGACTGATAATGTTCACATGTCTAGCAGCAGGAATTGCTTCTACCAGTACTATTGTTTATCACTTCACACATCAACCCACATTTCCTTGATTTAAACAAGTTAGCAAGTAAAAAGAAAGGGACAAAATAACTGATCAAACCATCTAATATTTGATCAGAACTTAATTTGCATTACAATATGTTCCTTTTCATTCAAACTTTGTGCCATAGGAAATTCGTCAGACAGAGAAGTTTGCCAATGAACTGAAAAATACATTTTTTGTTGTTGATTTTTGCATCTATTTCCTTCAGATTTCATCTTGTTCAAAGTGCCGCTACCAGTACGAGCTTATCTCTGGGGATGTAATCAGTATTGAATCAGAAGAAATCAGGTCAGTGCACAACACTTTTCATCTTGTTCATCATCTGTTGACTGTTGTGTGCTTGAACACTATCACTATTTGTGGGATAAAGCAGTCTGTCACATGATTCTTAAGCCTTGGGTTTGTTCAATCTACTTTAGCAAAATCATGATTAATTCTTAAGCACACAATATGATGCTTGAAAACCTCATACATTGTAAAGCCATCAGGGAAGAGGTGATCAATAATCCTAAACTATATTTTTGTGGGTCCATTTAGTTTCTCAGAGATTGATGTTGGGTTGGAGTAATGATGAGGCCCTTGTTGTGGAAAAATCAGGTTGATCCATCCATGGTGTTAGCCTCCTCTCTGATACAAAGGATGCATTGCACATCTGATCATAGGTTAGTTTCCATGGCAATTGCAGTTATTTCTGCCAACTAGTCAATGTTGCACACTTGGGTGGTATATATCTGCACATGGAGGGCATCAAGATTCAAGGGCTGAGAAGCCTACTATTAGTTTGTCTTCTAAAGAATCCTTTCTTTGATATATATATATAAATATAAAATCATAGGTTTATCCTTTTTCTTTCCTTTTACTCTACTATCTTTACTCATGATGTTGATTTTTGAACATTCACTTTTTCTAAGGATCTGCTCCTACCGAACGCAGCATGGATATTTCAGCATGGGAGAAGGGTCTTAGGTTCCTTCAAGTAATGAAGCAAAGCATTCCTGCTGCCGTTCACTCCATCGTGGTATGGATTTTTGACTAATTTGTTTGCATGATTACGTGTACTTTTGTGCTTTCCCAGTCACAGCTTCTAGTTATAAATTTTAAGATAATTTTCCACTATTTACGATAATGTTACAACATTTCTTGTAGCTAGTAAAACTTGCAAATTTTTCATATCAATGTCAAGTGAAATCTCCTTTCAGAACCAAGCCACCTTTTTGGCTGACTATCCTATGCTCATCTGTTAATAATTAGTTTTTTTTTATGGTACCTTTCCTGTGGAAGTATGCTTCCTGTGCACCAGTATCTCATATGTTTGTGATTCTTTGTTGTAATTTTGTCAGGAGACAAGATCACATGATTTGTGATCTTGATCTTGGAAGGAGTTTCTGGAAGAGGAAAATTTACACAAGCCAATCCATTTTCTACCCTATTTACTCCAACAATTTCCTAAATCCCAATTGAGAGAAACTGAGGAACGTATAGAACAGATTAAGTCCAGCTTAAGTCCAATTCCTATGTGTTCTTGGGCATGAATGGGTGAGACAATTGATTTCTCCGACATGTTGAGGAATATGTAAATAAAAATTTAAAATAAAAACAGAAAAATTCCTTGAGAGTAGTGCCAACCTGTCAACTTTGCTCAGTATTATGATCAAATATGCAGTTAGTATTCCCCCTGCATTCCATAGAGCAAGTGCAAAGAATGAATGTGCTGCAGACCATGATTAGGTTGTGCACCCAAGATAGGTTATTTTATTTTATTTTTTAAGTTTAACGATATTATTCAAGATCTTAGATTCTTATTGTGGGGATTTGATGCATCCGTCAAGTTGATCCATAGATCACAAATCCATCATCTGCGTCCTCTGCCTGTGGATCATGTAGATTATTTGGAGTTTAGTCAGGAACAAGTCATTTTGGATCTGAATTTTAAAAGTCTACTGAAATATGTTTTCGTAAGATTTTTTACGTAACATATTCTGAATCATCCATTGTGCTTTCTTTTTATAAGGTCCGTACCCCTAGTGGCACTGCTCGTACACACAGATTTGCTACCAAAACAGTTGAGCTTCCTGCTCAAGAAGGAGAGAGAGTGACAGTTGCTTCAGCAGCTCCATCAAGTGTTTATAGGGAGATGGGTCCTTTAAGATTTAGTCCAAAAGCTCCTGGTTTTGGCCTTGGAGAGCCCATGTGCCTGACAAATCATACAAGTGGCCAAGAATCGCTATTACTGAGAGCACCTACAAGGAATGGAAACTCATCTTTGCTTAATCCTTCTGTTCTGCTAACTCTTTTTGCTCTGCTGGCATCTGGGGATGCTGCCACTGGAATCATTGATCCCAGTCTGCCCAAATTCATTTCTATTACTGCAGTTGCATCACTTGCTCTAGGGACTATTGTAAACCAGTTGGTTTTGCCACAATTGAATCAGGTAGCTTGAAATTTCTTTTCCTTTCGCACTGTTTCTTAGTCAAAATATGCATTATAAACCTATGTGGTTTCTTGTTCCATAACCGTTATTATGGATGTCGTCTTTAGAAACTTCTGCAGTCTTCATCAGATGGTCCATTCCTGGACAGTATTTTTTACTTTGGTTCCCACTTTGTTTCAGCTTCCCCAGAGAATGGTGGATGTGGTTGCAATCAAGCAGCAACTTCTGTCTCAGTATGACTTGTTACAGAACCGTATTAAGGATTTAAGTCAAGCAGCAGAAAAAGAGGTAAATTTTTATGTAATTTACCAGCCTGAAATTCTTTCTGTTCCCTTTTGAAAATTAAGTGCACCTGATCTGGCTTATCAGCAGTAAACTTTGTGAATATCTATCATTCACATCTTATAAACGAGCTTAATTGTAAGGTTTTCCTTTTTTCAGGTCTGGATGTTGGCCCGAATGTGCCAGTTGGAGAACAAGATTGTAGCAGTTGGAGAACCTTCTTACCGGTAAATCCTAAAATCTGGAAGCTGTTTTTAACTGAATTCAGGCCTTCATTGTGGCCTTTTTGGCTGTATAAAATGGAAAGTTCAAATGCTCCAAATGGTCTTTTTCACCTCCAAACACACGTCTCCTAAGGAGGGGTGTTTGGCTAGAATTCAAAAACCACGGTTTACTATCATCAACTATGTAAAACCATGTTCCACCAAATAAAAAAAAAACATGAAAAACCATGTTTGCAGGATGTGGTGGATTTTTACTTCCACCGGAGCTAGGCGAACAGGCTCTTAATAAGGAATCACCTTTACTTTTTTAGTGGTCTTATTATTTGAACCTTTTGTCTGTAGTGCTCGTAGAAGTAGAGTCAGAAGGGTGCGTGAAAGCTTAGAGAACTCCCTCATGTCAAGGATTGAACTGATTGATAGCTATGCAAAAGTAGGTTCTTAAGCTTGACTAAGTCATCAAGCATCAATATTTTGGATTTCTTTCATCTTCTGACCGTGTACTAAACTATCATTTATTTGTCAGATTTCTTCTATGATTGAAATTGAGGTTGAAATGGACTCTGATGTTCTTGTCGCTGAAGCGGTGAGCAATGTGGTAGGTGATAGATCAAAATCTTTTTTGTTTAATCCAAGATCCATCTCAAATTATAAATACTAATATAGCTTGCAGGTTTCCCCTGCAATTGATGATGTAATTATTAACAAGCACATTCTTCTCTACAGGAAAGTATTGCAGAACAGATAGAGCAAATGATGGAGCTGGAAAACCTTGAACAGGCATGCTACTTTTTGTCTACTGAGACAACGCTTTTATTCTAAAGTGCAAATTACGTAGATCCAAAACAATCCCCAAATCCTAATTTTTTACTTTTTGGATTAACATCAATTCCAATTCCAAATAGGACTAATTTAGTATCATTCTTTGATGGCTCTTTTCTTTTATAGAAATGGCGAACTCAAGCTGAGGCAAATGATGAGGCAGAAAGGCTTCTCAGTTCTCAGCCAATGTCAACAGAACCTGTATAAATTTCTTGGTACGGTCCCTTGATTTGCTTCTCTGTTCATATATATGGCTCATGTTCTTGTACTCCTTGGATGTTTCTACTTGTATTCTGATGTCTGCTTGTAATTTTGTGCTCAAAGGCTGTTTCCATTCCTTGAAAGATGGTTCTCATCCCTTCTGCCTTTCTATTGAGATCACACGTTGTTTATAGGGAAGATGTGTTTTCTTCTCAGGTGAGGCAAAAAGATAAAGACAGCAAAATAGATCCATACATTAGAGAGAGGCTCGCCACATTTTCTTTTACATGCTCATTGTCTATTGCAAACTAAGGGAGGTGTTGTTAATCAATGTGATAGAGGGGCAAAGAATGACATGCCTCTGTTGTCCAGGACTTTCTCAAGGTAGCTTTGCACCATTGTTTCTCCCTGCGAGATGCCGGCACCAAAATGGCTGTAGTCATGGAAGCGTGTCTACCTGCAAACTAAGGTTGTAAAATGGCCAATAGCTGTTACCTAAGAAACTTGCGTGTGAAGCTGTTCATTTACTAGTGACATGACATCGCATGTATATCAATCAACTTGGGAAAGCTTTTAATTGTATTTTATTCCAATTTAAATTTAATAAATTGACAAGTCACGGACCCAGTTGTGTTTCATTAACAAGGAACGAACAATTATAGAGAAATGTGCATACCTCATCCACCACGTTGATGGGTTGAGAATGTAGTAAGGAATGTAATCCTGTGCGTTAGTGTACATAAGCTTGGTGCATGCGGGTGTATATAATTTATTTTTAATTTTTTTTATAGAACTATTAATTTAAGTGTACTTACTATGTGCATTAATTTTGAGATTTTTGAGGATTATGATCCTTCGCATTCGGGTGTGCTTACCTTTAGTATACGTAGGTGCAAATATTTATTTAAAATATTTTTTACACAACTGTTAATCCAAATGTATCTAACATGTGCATCAATTTTTACTAATTTTTAAAAATTTTCTATATTTTTTTGGATTTTTAATACTAAAATGTCACTGATTTTAAAAATTTACAAATTTTAAAAATTAATAAAAATTGATACATTCGTTAAATATGCACCCAGATGCATTTAGGTGTATCTTTAGATGATTGCAGGGTGGATGGTGGGTCGGCAATTTTGGTACTGGTGGGTAGACGATTTGGGTAACGGTGGTGGCTGGTGACGATGCATCGTGTTTTGCGGAAGATGAGAGGATTGGTGGGTGGGTATGATTTCCAATCCAATCTATTTATTAGGACGTGGACTACTTGGATTTCCCATCTACATTAACCTTGATAATGTCATTAATTTAAAGTATTTCATATTCGAAAATAGTGCCGCTGGACGCAAATAGGAACATCGACGGTAAAATTTTAAAAAATCTTATCCAATTATTTTTTACAATGTTGTTAAAACTGGGTCTGACCGGATGGACCATCAACTGGCGTTGAGGGCGATTCTATTTAATCAGTTCCGGGTAGTACTATGTAGCCGGTGTGAACTGGTTCCACCGCCGGTCAAATCAATTTCGAAATCGGCCAGTCAACCCGGTTGGGGTAGCAATTTTTTAATAAAAAAACTCTCTTCCGCTCCAGCCAATTTTTTCCTTTTGCCGCATTAGCTTCTGCCGTTTTTTTTACTATGCCACCATTTTTTGTTTTCCGAGTCATCTCCACAAGTTCAGCAGGTGGAACTTGGGCTCAACACAGACTAAGTTGCACCCCTAGCGGTAATGTTCACCTTTTCTGTTTTGCACCAGACAAAAACAGAAAGCTGCTATTGTCTTCTGCTGCTCGAGGTAATGCCTCCTCAGCCTCAACACTCCGGCCAAGCGCCATTTATTAGCCACCCACCGTTTGGCACCGACAGAGCAAAAGCACGGCTGTTTTCCTCCAACATTAACCCAACACACTCATCCCAAGTTCAATGAATTTGCATTCCAACTTTTTACGCACTCCTATTTATTCCGCTGCCATATTCCATTATTCCAATAAAAAAGCCTGCTCATTCCTTCCTAACATATGCAGCAAAATAATATTAACAGAGAAATTCACGAAGCTGCACGCTTGCCTCGGATATTAGGGTCTTTGCCACCTCTACTAATATAGTTTGCCAGCACGCCTTGTCTTTGATTTAACGAATTCTAAATTCCAGGTAGAAAGAACAACAAAACATGAAAGTTACGCCGGGAAATTTAATTAGTGCATTGAGCAGTTGTTCAACATGAGCAGTTGTTGAACATGAGCAGTCTAATATTTGGACATTCAAAGGAAAAAGAAAGCTTTTATCAGAAAATTGGGATTAGGCGCAATTTCAGATGTTCTTGAAAGTACATTTAAAAAAAATAAATAAAAAATATGATAATAATACAACCCTGTTCTGGAGCTAGTTACATCATCCCCTGTAAGAACTGTCCCAATGTTACATGTATAATAATGACTGCCTTCTTGGAAGCTCTCGAAGCTCTTCTTCCCATTTTCTCAGCCCTAACTCTACAAAACTGAAAAGATTACTATTACAATGACTCCAGTGTATTTCCACACCAATGACAACAGCAACGGTGCTGCCTGCCACCTTCACCATGGCTTGCATCCCATCATCTAAATCATCGAAAGCACAAGCAAGAGATGCTCCACACAGCTCGCCAAAAGAGATCTCTGAGCAGGGCATCTTCTACAATTTGCAGTTACCACAACGTCCACATATCTACAAATTATCCTCTATGTCCTCAGGAACTTGCAACTTTTCTATTGCAGACTGTCATAAGAAGCAAACATGTATTAACGGCATCCAGAAAAAAATTTTGATAATCATATTTTCCTCATCTTGATTGGTGCCAATTGTACTGAACTAACACAAAAAAGGGGATGAATTATGGCTAAAAATCATTATCCACAACCCACAGAGATAAGTAGAAAGATCATCATCCATAAGAGGTTCGTGCATGAAAAGTTACATCAAGTTCCAAATAAATTTCCTACTTAAATAGAAAGGGGTCATCATGAATGCCATTTCCTAAAACATTTAGGATAAGTCAAAATAAAAGAACAACAAAGTTAAAAGGATTACTATTGGAGGCAAAGTCTAAACTAAAATTTTTCAGCGCATGAATTTGAGTGGGTGAAAATTGCTTGGATGACCATTTTAAGTAATCAGCTCTCGTTTAAATATAGAAATACAAGTAAAAATTGATCTATTTGATATAATAAGACAGAATGATTATATAGAATTAAAAGGGTAGTAGGGAAATCACCTTTAAAAACAAAGGGTAGTAGGGAAATCAGAGATCACTTTTCCCTCAAAACCTTACATGAAAAACCTAACAGAAGCTACTCTTATTTGCAGAAAATAAAGATGCAAAGGAAATCCATAATGCATCTGTGTATGAACAAACATTCTAAATAAAGTTTTCACGAGTTAATCATTTAATGCATGCACCAAAACTTGAATGAACAATTAAATATCCAAAATCTAAAATAAAACAAAATCTGTCTTAGTCCCACCAACTCTCATCAAATTTTGCAATGGATTGCCAGCAATATGTAGATGATGAATGCTGTGTCAGACTAAAAATGATTATGGAGCTGTAACTAGCCTTTGTGCTTCCAAGTGCCAATGTCAATGCAAAATGTTACTTTTATTTTTTGCAATGATGAAAGAAGTTAAATATTAGACGCACCTTAAATAAGTTAATAAGGAAAGATAAATACCTTGATTGTGGCAACATCTGCAGCAGACGGTTTCAAATCCAAAGCAAGGCCAAAATGAAACATGGCTTTACCATGCATCCCTAGTCTTTTATAAATTTTGCCCATCAATGCCCAGACACTACTTTCGTGAGGTACATACTCTTTCAGCTCCTCTAGAACTTCCAACGCTTGATCCAACTTTTCCAGACTCATTAATATGTTCGCCTTCTGATACATGGGGAGTGGATTCTTCTTATCAGCCAAGATAGCCTTCTCCATCATCTCTAGAGCTTCCTCATTTCTCTGCCAGAAAAGAATTCAAGAAAAACGAACAATCTTCAACATTGCAGAAAAGATTTCAGTGCCTAAAGACATTAAATATGAGACTTCAGAAATTTTCCAGCTATCAAGTTTTGAAGGCAGGCATAGAAGCATAATCAATCAGATCAACAAAAACAAAAAATGAAAGAAAATTCCAGGGCAACAAAAAGATGTAAAACTAGGGTTCAAACCTTTAAAGCATGTAAAGCCATTCCAAGGTAACACATGATAACAGATGATCGTGGATTGATTTCGAATGCCTTTCGAAAGTGATGCTCTGCAAACTCAGACTTCTCTTGGCGAAGATACACCATACCTAGGCCATACCAGGCATTGTAGTGCCTTGCATCTATCCTTAGAGCACTTTGGTAGCATTTGATTCCATTTTCATAATCTTCTAAGGCTGTATATCTGTCAGACAGAAATCAATTAGAAGAAGTGTCTCCAAGCTCTTTATTTTGAGTAATAAACAACAGAGATTCAAAGAAAAAGAAAACGGCAAGTTCCATACTCATGGCCGCATAGGGTATGGGCATAAGTAAATTTAGAATCTAGGTTCACTGCACGTTGGAAATTTTTGAGAGCAGTTTCATGGTCTTTCTGCAAGCTGTAGCAGTTCCCTATAGCACACCTGGATGTACATCCCAACAGTCAAAAATGAATTTAGATGAGGCAACCATAAAGGAACATATACACACACACACATCAATACATATATGTAGCAGTTCCCTATAGCACACTGCATTGATGTAGTGGAATTAGGTCGGTGGAAATTTTCATGGAACCTTCTCCTTTTGGGTCATAAGGAATGATTGAATAAATTAAATGTGGCCAATATACTCAGAAATTTACCTAGGGATATAGATATTCGTTTAAAAAACGTATTGTTGGGCCACAAAATTAAAATCGCTTTAAAGGGAGCATTTAAAAGTGTGTATTGTTTATTCAAAAATTTTGAGTTTGTAAGCAATTGTAATTTTTATCAATATGATGCTTATCTCCTTAGCTAAACATGCATCTTTAAGCATATAAGTCAGTTTGATTGCATCCAATCATCCCCTACAACCACTCTCTAACCAAGATAATTGTCCATATTACAAGTCACCATATATTTGCCAGTATTGTGATTGGCATATTACAAGTAAACATATATTTGCTGGTATTGTGATTGGCATAATACAAGAAAAAATATATATTTGTTGGTATTGCATTTGGCATATCACAAGTAAACATATCTTTGTGAATTATTTACCCACAAACACCCAGAAAGTAAAAAACAGAGACTAGAAACTCCTAGTCCTAAATACTACCATATCTCCAAAAATATGTTTTGAGAACAAACCAAGCTTGAGGAGACAACCGGTCAGTTGAAATTAGATCTTGCGCAAGGTAGCTCAGCTTCATCTCTTCCTTCAAATGCTGAAACAAAAATTGGACAATATAAGAACTAAGATAATATGGTCTGTCCAAATAGATACACATTTATGAGCTGCAACTCCATGAAAGGGCGAAAAAGGCTAAGAAGTAGTTAAGATGCCCTATAAACATACTTGCATACAAATGATTCCATGATGATTAAAGTCTATACAAATATGGAACAGAAAACACAAGATTAAAATTTGTAATATTATTTTGGTGACAATAAGCAGACAGGCATATATTCCCAGAAAAATGTTCAGGAAAAATGGTTGTGAAAGATTTTCAGTTACTTTAAGATTGACCAATATTAATCTCCAAACCACAATGTTATTGCTCAGCCAGTACTATCAGCATCACTAGCTCAGCATCACAATTCTGAACATGGCTCAACTGGATCCATTAAATTCACAGAAACTAAAGAATAGCAGAAGTTGTAAACAACTTACAAAGAGAACTGTAGAATGTATGTCCATTCCTTCTATAGTGTGTGGGGAAACTCGCCGAGCTAAGCAGAAAGCACGATCTGCTTCAAAATAAGCTACAAGTTCAAAATATGCTTTTCCAACCTGCATTAAGTTCCCACACCAAACATTGACAAACATATTCATTAGTCAAGCTATAAGAATAACAAAAAGAGATTAAAACATCTGGTCAGAGAAGAAATGGGCTCAATTACTGGCAACACATTTAAAACAACAAAGAACGAAATCAAACAGAAAACAAAGAAAACTAGCCTTGTGAATGACGCAGGAGCTTCAAGAAGTAAATTATGGAGAAAACATTCAAGATCACTAGCCCCGCATATTGAATAGTAATCCATCAAACATAGTCAGTGCTTGCTTTATCAACATTATCGACAATATACCAGCTATGTTTTCAAAATCCTAGATATACCCACTACATTTACAGTTAATTCCAAAAATACTCATTCCATTAAAAATGGTTAGTCAAATTTTTTTAAATGCCCAAATGCCCCTGTTACAAAGCAATAAAAAAAATAAAATAAAATTGAAAAAATTTAAATTAGGGCTCTCCAAATTTAGAGCTCATGAATAATTAGGGCATTGACGAGTTATGACATTCAATTTTTCAATTGTGCAGAAAATGTGATAAGCGTATTAGTAATTTCACATATTAACTAATGATGTTAACTCACAGCTTGGGTGTTTTGGAATTAACTGCAAATGTAGTGGGTATATATGGGATTATGGAAACGTAGTCAGTATATTTGACATTAGGGTCGAACATAATGGGTATATTTGGGAAAAGTCCATATTTTTTTGGTTCAAGGAAAGCAATATTTTCATTTACTTCAAATTTTACTGCATAAAGCTCTTTTTGATAATTTCTTCCCTCATTTCTTAACTAACCACCAAAATAAAATTCCTAAATCATTAAAATTAAATTTGTTGAAGTCTTATGTAAGGGCCTCTACTGCAATTTTATTGGTCTCTAAATCTAGAGGTTTACGGTAATTGTTTTAGCTTAAATTTTTATTTATGTTCATCTTAATTTATCATTTATTATTTCCAATAAAAGTGACAATATCATTTGTTCGAACCACTGGCATATACCGAATTACTGTTACGCAAATGCTGGATATAGTTGCTTTCAGCAGTTATTGAGTAAAACAAAAAAGAAACTTTTTTCCTGTCATGCTCATACAAAGTCTGCACTAACAGCATGGCTAGGTGAATATGAACGTTGTATTAATATATCTGCAAGGCTACCATTTCAACAAAACCATATCCTTGGGCATTGATCTTAATATTGAACAGACATGGGATTGTGCAACAAATTACGCCTGATAGATTATTATACAAACTAAATCACCAACCAAATTAGCCAGATACTGAAGGCAATAACCCAAAATTTTCCATTTAGAACAGATTAAAAACTTATGGAGAACAGATAAGGCTTTATTAGGCTTTGTGTTTAAAGTAGGGCTTATTTATTTCAGAGATGTATTCTCTGAAACTTGTATCATTTTAGAGATTTCATATTTAGGTTTTCATTAATTCACATCTGATTAGGGTTAGAACTGCACTAGGGCTTTTTCTCTGTTGAAATTAACCCTGAAGTTTTATTTTGTTATAAAACTTTCTGCTTGCTGTAATGCCATTCCTCTGTCCAGTAGCAAGATGTTGTGGCAAGGTTAAAGAACCTTCCTCAGCAGGTCTCCACTAGCCAAGAATATTCTAGCATTTGTCGTACTCTCTACTATGAATAGCAAACTGCCCTCTGCCATAGAACACAAGCATCCTACTACTTATGACCTTGTGATAGGCTAGAAGCCTCAAACCTAGAATCTGGTTACCTGAAAATCAAATCAACTCTGCTCCTTTTTCCAAGAGCAACAGATCTCACAGTCATTCTATACAAAACCTAAATTTAAGTGATATCAAGAGGTGGCAGATTTCCACTTTGTGGCAAAGTATTTCTTAGGGTGACAAATGACGGCACTGTTCAACAGAGTTCCTAAATGTTGCTCCACAACCTTACTACATGGTAACACAGACAAGTCCTCGCTAACCTGGCCCAATGAATTGTTACATGCACAAATGAATATTCCATTTCACAATCAGTCCACACAATGTCAAGATACTGCAACAACTTGAAATTAAAGGTCTGTTTGGTATGGCAACAATGGGAACAGGGAATGGGGAATGGAATGGACATGATAAGAGTAAAGTGGAAATAAAGTAAAAATAGATAGGGTGGTTTGGGGAAAATATGAGAAAATGATTAGAATATAGGCATAAAATGGAAAAAAGTAGGGTAGTTGGGTAATTAACACATGGACTTTTTGACATTCACAATTCAGCCATACCCTGATCAACAAACAGACCCTTAATAACTATACACATCCTCAAAAGAAACCAAGGACAACATCACACAGACAGAACTGACTACAAGAAGATACGAAAATGATAAATCCGAGATTCCAAAATCCAAACAATAGGCATCACACGTTGAACCAACAAAATCACCTGTGAAAGAACCCATCCTGTGTTGTACTGCTGGTGAGAAAGCTTATTATAAGCTTCCAAAGCCTCCTGCCAATCAGGCAAAAAATACATATGAATAAAACATACATCCAAGGTAAAACAGTGGCATCTGACTTTCTGGTTATCACAGCTGCATACCTGGCAGCGGTACAAGCACAACAACCTGTAGCCCTCTCCAAGAGTTCTCAAAAGACCTAATAGCTCCAAGGCACCAGCAATAACCCTTGGTCCAGGAGTTGCAGACCCAGTTATCTGGGGATTAGACTTCTCACATTCAAGTGATCTATCATCACCTGAAGCAGATGCAGTAGATGAAGTTGTTGCAGTGTTATCTGTCCGAGCATCATCGAAGACCTCAGCCCTTCTCCCTACAAAAATATCCCCAAAGCAACATTTCATCCCATCATCCACACCACCGAGAATAAAATGAAGTATAAATGCATTGTGCAATTGACGTAGAAAGGGAATCTGTAGTTTCTAGACCAAAAAGCCACCAAAAAGTACTATAACATCTGAGATCTATTCAGGCACCAACACATCAACATTTGACCCACAACAAACAGAAGTGTTGGATAGGCTGATCACTTGATAATCCCAACTACAAGGTGGGCATGCATGATACCTTCTCTTCCAGTTAAAATTGGAAAAAGGACAATAATGACACAACATATTTAAGATCTTAAGATGGAGGCAGACCAATTCTGTGACCTCACTTGTGATGTTAAACTCTCATTATTTTCAAAAAAAGAAAGAATGAAAATGAGAGAAGTATAGTGGGGAGCTGTGCCAGCACATCAACCTCCCGCACATTGCAAGGTACATGTTCAGGCTCACCCTTGTGTTATTAAAAGAAGGGTCGTTTCGCATGGGTTGAACCATCCCATAAGTTGAACCCACAACCTCTAGTTAAAAAGGTAGCAACTCTTACCGTTACACCAAGGCCTGCCTCATTTGATCAAAAACAAAAGGAAATGAAAAAGGAAAGGCACCAACAAGAGGGGACCCTTGAAACTGTTATCGTCCCAAATGAGTGTAATGTCACATCACAGAAAATTTAGAAGATGATCCTCGATATTGGTATCAGAATTTACTGCACTTATTTTAACTGATGAACAGAGATGAGAACAACCTTCATCTGAACTTTCAGAAGCCCAAGAATGTCCTTTACGAACTGTAACGGAACGGAATGCTGCTGAACTGGCTTTTGATGATGAAGGAAAAGCACCAAGAAATTTAGTGGAAGAATGATTTGTTCCATTTCCGCCTATCTGCAAGGCATTTGAATTAGCATTTGCTGCTGCTTCTCCAGAAAGCCTGGTACTTCGTCGAGGTGCAGAATCTGCAAAAAGTCTTCCAGAAACCTGCAAGAGAACATTCAGACTCAGGTAAAAGGAAAGAAAAACGACAATAATGAAGTTAGAAACATGCTGATAGATCATAACCGTCACTAGGCTCACATGCATCTCATCCAAACTTCTAATTTCACATGTCATGAAGACATCAGCCGTGTACATTTGTTGACCTTTGAGATGAAAAGAATGATTTAGAATAAGCTTACCAACAATTCATATTCCTCACAAACATTATATCACCTGCAGGAGCTGACACATCTGATTTGAAGACTCTCTCATCATGGCTTTGGTGACAACCAAAGGCATAGAGCCTTGAATGTGAAAATCATCATGGCATTGGTGACAACCAAAGGCATAAAGCCTTGAATTTGAACACAACTCTAGATTTCTCCACAGAATGTAATTTTTTCAAATAGATTGGCCAGTCAAAACAAACTGCCTATGTAAGGTAACAGAATAGTGGAAATGCCAAAAAGGAATAATTTCAAGAAGCCAGTGTGTCAGACAGCTAGAGAAGCTCCTAGTGGATCAAAAGGAGTATCCTTGATGAAGAAAAAAGACATGAGAATGCACCTGAGAGTGAGCAGCGCGAGCAGAAGAAGAGCGTAGGCTCTGCACTCAAGGCCAACCATTAGAAAATAAAATGGGAATGCAAGGAACCTGAACTGAAGAGACAGTGAAAGCTAAGACAACAGAGTAAGGCTGCCTGATTGAACTCTTTGCAAACAAAACAAAGAGATGCACAAAATATCAGAAGCAGAACTTCCAAAAATAAGTACGTTCAATTGGACTGCATCACAGTGACTGAAAGCCCAAAGGGTTGAAGAGAAAGAGACTGAAGTCCAGAAGTACCATGGTGAGTCTGACAAGCACCCAGAAAGCTACCAAGGGCTGCCTATGGACCAAAACATACAACACTCCACTAAACAACCAACATGAATTCCTAAAAAAAAGCCTAGATGCAGCACTATTTCTGTACCACTTGATCAATAGAACAGACACAGTCCATGTTCTTCAATTGTCAAATGAATGAACCTTTACCTATCAATTAATATCAACATATTCATCATGTAGATGCATAATTTGAATGACAAAACCATTTGCTTATTTATCAAAAGCTATCATGCAGAACTGAAAAGTCAACACATTTGTTATAATTTTCCAATTGATTATAAACCCAAATTAGCAAGACCATAGGCATGGAATGCACCTTTCTTAATTTGCCTTCATCCATGAGCTTCCTACGAGGGGCTTGAATGGCAGCATTAACTGTTGACCTGGGAGAACCTTCGGCCACTTGTGTGATGAGGTTTGGTTGCATATTCCTATTTATAGGAGGCGGAGCAACACCTGACATCTGCAAAGGTGATGAAGCTATCGATTAGCCGAACTACACTTTTAACTGATTATAAAAAGTAAAGACCACTTTGAGAGAAACTGCAAGCTAAGATTAGCATAAGTTATTATCTTCCAGCCATCCACATAACTCAAGTGGATAGATTAAATTCATAAGGACATACATCAATGAGCTCAGAACTCCTATGCCTACCCAACCTTGAGATAAATATGGAAGTATTGAGCTAGTAACTCAATGAAAACGAAAGCACAACAAACTATCTTCTCGGGGGAATGATTAAAAACAACATTTGCACATTAGGATTTCTACAAATGGTTACTTTTTTACATTTTTTTAATATTATTTTTATTCTAAACAATTCAAAATATAAATGAACATGTACATATTTGTGATGCCAAAGATTTCTTTGAGGATCAGTTTGGGAAGACGTAAAAATAAAAGTAGGAAAGCGGAAATGAAAAAAATTTTGAAAAAGTGAAACTGTAATGTTATATGATATGGGTAATAATCAAAAGTAACGGGAATAAAGTTAAAATGAATAGGGTAGTTGTATAAAAGGATTTTTTAAAAAATGATGGGAATGTTGAGGTTATAGTAGAAAAAGTAGGATGATAATTAAGATGTCAAATCATATAAAAAAAATTGCAGGAAAAGTGGATTTTTTTTTTTTTTTTTTTTTTTACTTTTACACGTTCCCAAACAGACCCTGCTCTGAAACTAAGGTGTTACAAATATTTAAAATCATTTTAGTGTGAATACAAGTTGTTAGAGTTTGAAAAATAAATATATAGTGTGTAAAAAAAAAAAATTCAAACCTTTGATTTTTGTTATCATAACTAATTACATATAGATTAACATTATAAATGGTTTAGATATTAAAAAACCATGTAAGAAATAAAAAAATTTGTACAAAGGGTTAGTGTACTAACATTTGTTGTCAATTCTTTCTTACTTCATTTCTACTTTACATTGCAGCAGACTAACAAAATTATTTTTGGTTTAGGCTTATAATATCAGTCTATTACACAGCCAAATACAGGGAATTTGCGACATACCCCCTCTAAGTTTATGTATTAGCATTTTAGACCCTGACAATTGCGTATTAGCATATTAGACCCTGAAAAGTTTCATCATTTGCATTTTAGACCCTCCGCCCTAACACCATCTATTGCCACATGCTTCCAATCCCTTCGCCAGCTCCATCACTTGGTGGGGATCGATTGAGGCCTGAGACCTAAATGAAATGTACAAAACAGAGCATAATCGGTGCAGATACAGCCATCGAGTGCACGATTCTGAAGCTATGCCGAGCTTCTTCGAAGAGAGGAACGGGTGATTAATGGGCCAATGGCCCATACATTCCTCCTCTGATTCTTCCTCATCTACATCAATGCCTTGCTTTACAATTTTTCCACTGTGTTGATAAGAAATCCATCGGATTGATGGAAGAAAGACTCTATTTTCCGCATGAGAATTGTCCGAGGGTCATTGTCATCGGCTTCTCTGCAGATATCAGTAAGTTGTGAGCGGTGGATCGTAACTCTGGGGAATTCCAGCAATTCAAACTCATCTGCATCAATTTGCCTGTGTGGCAAGTGGTTCCAGACGCTGCAGAAGATCACCGATCCGTAAGCGCCAGAGTGTAAAGTACTGAACTTGCGGGCGGTCTCAATGGACCAGGACATGAACCTCATCTGCATCAATGCCTTGCTTTCCAATTCTTCCACTGTGTTAATAAGAAACCCATCGGTTTTCCACATGAGAATTGTCCAAGGGTCATTGTCATCAGCTTCTCTGTAGATATCAGTAAGCTGTGAGCGGTGGATCGTAACTCCAGGGAATTCCAGCAATTCAAACTCGTCCAAATCAGTTTGCCTGTGCGGCAGGTGGTTCCAGACGCTGCAGAAGATCACCGAACCATAGGCGCCAGAGGTGAAGAGGACAGAGTGAAAAGTGTCAAACTTGTGGGTGATCTCAACGGACCAAGACATGAACTTGTCTGAGATGATGCAAAGAGGTGGATGGCCTTCTCGCGCACAGATTTCAGAGAAGAGGTGATCAAAGGAAGGCAAAAGGGTTCAGGTGGTGTGGATGAAGCAGAGGAAGATATGGGAAGGGATGGAGTTGGTGTTTTCGGCGTGGGGAGGGAGGCCGTGATGCGAGCTGTCGAACGGGAGGGAAGAAAAGCGGATGGTAGAGTGGTATTTTCGCCATTGCACACGACCAAACGGTGTGTGATAGACGGCGTTAGGGCGGAGGGTTTAAAATGCAAATGACAAAACTTACCAGAGTCTAATATGCTAATACGCAAATGTCGGGATCTAAAATGCTAATATGTAAACTTAGAGGGGATATGGCGCAAATTCCCCGTCAAATACATCAACGCATATAATCACAAGGAAGCTGCTACAACACCATGCAGAATATTATGAAAAATTAGTTGAACAAGCCTTCGTGCACACATACAACCACAGGAGGAAACAAATATAAAAATCAGAAGCTGTGAATCAATCCAGACCGGGTAAACAGCAGAGGAAACCAACAAGGAGAGAAGCAAATAAAACAGAGAACCAAAAAGAAAATAAAATTATTAGACATCCAGCTATGAAATCAGCCTGCTAACAACAGTTACAATGATGATGATGCTTCAAAGTAGATCTTCCACCCACAAGTGACAGATAGGTAGCAAATCAATATCTAACATAACCAAGCGATATCATCTATGGTATGACTGTTAGTAATAATGATATATCATGCTTTACCTGTACAGTCATTGGCGAAGGAGTATTATAGAGAGAGAGAGTTTGCCCACAATTGGCTGGCTGAGAAACAGTTCCTGCTGCCATGACTGTACCTTGTAGATGACCAGGAATATCGCGGAGATTATTCACATGCAATTGTTTCAACTGCCTTGTGCATGCATCTTCCGAGCCTAAGGTTCTACTTGAAGGTAAGGAACCATCATCAGTGACAGCCTGCAAGTTTCTACAATTCAAGTCAGAATGTAGACTTTGCTGCTGAAAGTGAAGTGCTGCTGCTGCACCAAATATTCCATTAGCTTCTGCAGCACCTGAAAAATGAAAATAAATAAATAAATACATAAAAATGCCTCAACTGACAAATGAATTTGGAAAGAAAATTTATCATATCATATTAAAAATTCAAGTAGTAACAACAACTGATGAGGAGCCAAACATTATTATATCAGACCAAACACCACTGACAAGTGATCACTTTAGGAATCTAGGATCAATAATTCAAGAAAGTGGGCAAATTGCTAATGACATTATAAGTAGAATTCAAGCAAGGCGAAAGAAATTGTGGTGTGCTTCTTGAATGTTATGTGATGCCTGAGTTCTGTTAAAGGAAAATTCTATAGGACAGCAATGATACCAGCTATACTTTATGGGGCGGAATATTAGGCAGTTAAAGAACAACATAGACATAGAATGGGTGGAGTGAAAGTAAGAATGTTAAGTAAATCGAGTAGAAAAGAGAAAGAAAAAATTAGAAATGAAGTAATCTAAGTGGGAAATTAGGGAATATGTGTTTTTTTTTTGTGAGATTGTGGGATGGGGTGCAAAATGGAATATTTTGAAATTTGTGTGATTAATATGAAATGATAGAGGTAAAATTAGAATAAATAGGCCTATTGGAGTGTAGTAGAAAGGAAAAATAATTACAATGTAGGGATAAATTTGGAAAAATAGGGTTGTTAAAATATTAAATGATTTGTGGGGAAATCGGGAGGATGGGACATTTCCACCCCTCCCCGTCCCATCCCACACACAGATGATACCAAACGTCCCCCAAGATAATCTCAAGGTGAAGCCCCATAGATTAAAAAAAATGCAGGAAAATAGATTTGAGGTAGTTTGCATATGTTAAATGGGTGGCAATGGTTAAGAGAGCTAAGTTGATTCAAATAGAAAGTTGTAAGAGAATAATAGGGAGGCCCCAAAAAAAACATGGATAGAAGTAATATAAAAAGCTATAAGAAATTAGATTACTAAGAGCATAGTCCATAATTATAAAGGATGTCCAATAGCATCCATGCAGCTGACCACACACCAGTGGGAAACAGCTGATGATGATGATGTTAAGTCCATGGTTAGTAAATTATCATAGACCAAAACCGGCACCACTGTAAGTTATATTCCAGAATCATCTGGCAGCACCCAACCATCTTGGATTTTTATTCCATTGCTGAAAATAGATGAAATAAAAGAACCAATACAATTTAGAAATTCCCAAATAGCCAAATCAAGAATATGTACGTCTTCCATCAAAAACAAATAGAATATATACATGTCACAGAACATTGAACTAACAAAAGCTGCAAGGATTCCCTCACCAGGCAATAAGACCAATGCCCCCACAATACAGGTCATACACTACAACATGAAAACAGTAAAACACATCCACATAAATTTAGGACCTCTGCATCAATAGAAAATAGGAACTTGGATGCATTTAGCACTTACCTAATATGCAGAGTTCCTCAAAAGCAACCCAAAGAAATGGATCTATTGATAAAGCTTGTGTGAAGTGATGGATAGCACTTTCTCGTCTATCAGTGTACCTAAGAAGATCAAATTGGAACTGTTTGAAAAATTACTGAAAAGAATAATACACATGTAATATGCATGAAAGTTGACAAGCTGAATGAACATAAAACACTGTATAAGGGCAAGAATACATGATAAGTTGAGCACATCAAACTAATCCACCACCATGTACATTCACAAGCGCTACCAGCTAATTAGAATCAGGCTCAGAGAAAGTGACACAACAACAGCAACGATTAATTTTTTATTATTGTTGCAATAACGAAGGAGAGCGAAAAATGGCTTAATATACTTGGTAAGAGCGAGCCTCAGACCTGTAGCAGAACCAGGTTGATGAGTTGGGGTTTTTGGATAGGGGAAAATAAAACAGCACCAGAAATTTGTGTTTCTGACAGAGAACCAAACATTCATCAATGAACTTACACAATTTACCAAAGAGCTGCAGTGAGTCATAGTTCCAATCTGCTTTAGCAGAATGTTGCTTATTAATTAGTTCATCACGCAATCCATGCCACTTCGCCAAGCAAGCTTGGAGAAGCAGGCCAGGGTACCAGGAACATTAATAAGTGTCATATGATTCTGATCACCATCACAGGATCACTAAAGACCAAAAAACTTTAGCTGGTGCATATACTCCAACTCAATACTCCATTAGAAAATCCGCTATTAAAGTTTACAATTCTAAATTGCATATGAAAGGCCATATGAGGAATACAGATCAATTATAATCATAAAATATGCATTAAACTCCATAGTGCACGCATAGCATAAATGTGATTGACCTAAGAAAGACTATGAACACCATCCATGTCTACAAGAAGATTTTTTTAAAGAAATAATACAATTGCACACGCTGAAATTCACAATATGATCCCAACAGATACAACAAAAATATATGATAAGTCAATTAAAAGACTTAATTTTTTATAAGCATATGAATAAATTGACAACATCACATCCAACAAGGATGTTATTGAAATGACACGTATGAATTCATTGCCCAGAAGCACAGATGTTAATGCTTCACAAAAGGACCAGTAAACCATGACCATAGCAAAAACAACGGAATAGCAGAAAAATTCATCTATTATTTTCAATGGTACAGATGTGGTCAAGAAACATCTCGGCCTTTATTTATTCTTCAATGGTACCGATATATAGCCTCTCAGGCTCTAGATGCAACAGAATAAGGAGTAAATAGGAACTCAGCCAAACACTGAGCATGCACATCTGATTCCAATTTATGGTTTCAAATAGCAGCTCTAAAGTGTGGCACACTTCATCTTCATGTCTGATTGGTAGCTTGGTGACTCACTGAAAGGAAAAGAGCCATAACTTTCAAGCAATGTGTCAAGATGCAAACAAGTCTAAACTATGACCAAGTGGAGGCAATCTAAGTAATTGAATGGAATAAGCAGTATCTGATCTCATAACAGGATTAAATCTGTGAGATAAGTCAACCTCAAAATAAGTCCAAGGAGATAATGTCCTGCAGCACCATTTGGAACCTGCATAGAAAACATGAATAATATAAACAAAGCGATGTTCAATAATGTAAAAAAATGACCATTATGAAGTTCAAGAAGAAGTTATCATACATATAGTCAATCATCAGTACCTCAGTATTAGGCTCATTAGCAGGGCAAAGGGCTACTTCAGCTTCACTAAGAAGATCCATCTGAAAGCATGATATCGCAAACAAGTAGCGGGATTGAGGCAACTGTGTTCCTTCATATTTTAAGACCAAACGAGAATGAGATGTCATATGCGAGCAGAAAATGGGAGGCACATAATGAATCAGTAGACAAACAATTTATTAACTAATCTAATGTTGAAAGACACGTTACAAAAAGCATAGCAGAATCTGTACAAATACCTTTCAAAGTATGGTACGCAGAGTAAGCTTGATTATTGTGCAAGTAACAGCTAGCCAGCAATTGCAAATTCAGCTACATTTAAGAGTGCATCAAAGGTAAGACACATTTAAGATGAAGAACAACAGATAGGAAACACAAACAAAACATAAAAGGACATTTGCATGAAAGTAGCAAAGAGAAGGGGAGGGGCAAATGCTAACACAGTTTCAATTAGAATATACATAGGATTAATGTTGAATAAACGTTAAGTTAAAAATAGAGGATGGCGAGAAGATTAATCAGTCAATTTTACTCGGCAAGGTCTGTAACACCGGCCTTGCAGTATGACCAAGTAACAAGAACAAGCTGCTAGCCCTTGAAAATCGCAGTCAAAACTAAGGGAAGACGTCCGAAAAGGAAATATGAATCAGGTGAAGAACAGAAGCAGGATTAGAAAAAAAAGAATACAAAAGCTGGATTCCTTTTCAATGCCACCAGTAAAGAACCTATCCATGTGGCATTGATTCCAACGTAAACCAAGTTTCTTGAAACAATTATTTAAAGAAAAACATCGCATGACAAAATGGCTGTCTCGAAGCGGCTAAGCACTACAAACTAACCCACTGCCGATCTTTTTTTCAAACAGAAAGTTTCAAAATGAAAATTTTAAAAAGAAAATTGCGGCTTTCCAATGATGATTCCATTCAAGAAATTACAACATATTATGCCTTAGTCCAGTAAAACTGTTCCTTTCCCATCTATAATCAAATGGTCGAAACAAATCCCTTCCCCAACTAATTTCCAGCGACTGCCCGACAAATCCGACTCACCCTGCTGCACACTGCCACCACATTGAATCAGAAGAACCCTAGATCCCACAAAACTGCCGGACCGGTTCAAACTCTACAAAACTGGAATGGAAATGAAAAGAAAAAAAAAAAAATCGGAAGGTAGAAAGAGATGGGGGGAAAACCTCAGAAGGGAACTCGGCGCAGAGGCGTTCACAGAGGAAAATGGCATTCCGAGGCATAAAGTGCCGGAGGCTGCTATGAACGCATTCCGCTAGAAGGGTTTCCATTCTCCTCTGCGTCAATCTATTTCTTGAGAGAGAAAGAGTCGATAAGCTACTGGAATCTTCTACTTCGTCGTCGGCGTTGGCGGCGTCGCGGAGACAGAGCGCGGTGGGAGAATTCGTTGAATGGCGGACGGGGAGCGATGGTGCGTCGTTCGGGCGAGTTCAAAATCGGGGTTTTTGCATATGGGTCTGTCAAGTTGGAGACTTTTTGACTTTGGCCCCTAAGTTTTATATCTGCAACATGCTACCTAAAATTTCAGAAATTTGTAACCGATGTTCCTCCAACAGTCCAATTAAGCGGTCTGCTCAAAATTCTGCAATGGAATTGGAATTGGAATTGGATTTGGATTTGGATAAGGAAATTACGGAAGCACATGACATTTTACAATCCATGGGAAGGAAAGGAAATGAAGAAAGTCAAAGTTATTTAATATATTAACTATAGAATTACTCTATTTTTCTACTTTTATTACGTTTTAATTATTTTGTTATATTTTTCACACTATTATACTATTTTATTCTTACTTTATTTTCTGAGAAATTTCCAAATATAGCTACGCTAATTTGCACATAATTCTTTTGTTAAACATTCCTCTCACAAATTTTATCCATAGTTTCTCTCATACTTATGTATACTGAAATGAGAATAGCTAGATATTGCATGGTAGAATACTCCAACCCCCAGCCTTCTAAAAAAACCTTTAAATATTAATTCATCTTATTCAATGCAGGAATCTTTGGCATCCGTGAAGTCGTGGATTCTGATCCTATGCACCTAGGTGCACTGAAGCAATTTTAATCTTTTTTTTTTGAAAATTTTTATACACCCGAGGAGCGCATTCTATAAACTTTTTTATTTTTTTAGAAATTTTTTATAAACTGTTAATATAAGTAAATTACTAAAAATGTCACTGATTTTTAAAAATTTTAAAAAAAAATCTAAAAGCATCAAAAAAGGGTTAAAATTTATGCACATATTAAATATACTTATACTAACAGTTTCGTGAAAAAAGTTTTAAAAAAAAATTAAAACATGGGTGAAGTACACCGAGGTATATATGATTGGCTCCCCATTTTTAACGAATATACATGATAGAATCTATGCATTTTTATAATTTGCACAAGAATATATTTTTTTAAGGAAATATAACATATGTACATCTTTAATTTGAATGAAACTTAGCCTCAATGTAAACAAATGATGCGAAATGCAATGAAAGAAGTATATTTCATCAATGGTGATTTTATGCAACACAGCGCATGTTCCCAAACATGTGATGCATTTTTATCCTCATTTTTTACTTTTTTGTAAATATGTTTTCTTAGGTGTATTTAATATATATAATAAAGTTTAGTATTTTATGATACTTTTATATATTTATTTTTCATTTTTAAAAATATCAATTTTAGGGGCCTTTTAGTCATTTTATCCTTAAAAACTAAATTATTAAAAATTTAAAATAAACGTATAAAATTATAATAAAATGATAAAATTTGGCATATGGGTCAAATGGGTCTTGATTCAATGTGTGGGTGCATTGAAATTTTAGTGGAATTAAGTGCAAAACTCATGTTTACAAAATTTTAAAATTTTTTATAAACTATTTAGCTAGGCATATTCAACTTATTTATTAAGTATTACCATTTTTGGAGACATGTATGTATATTTTTAAATAGGAGTATTTAGTCGTTTAAAAGTCAAAACATATATGCTATTATTTTTAAAAACTAAAAAATAAACATAGACATCTTAAAAAAATTGATAAAATTTTATTTATAAACTAAATATACCATGATTAACAGTTTTATAAAAAAATTTAAAATTTTTAAAATGAGTTTTACACTTGGTTGCGCTAAATTTTTATTGCAACCAAATGTATCAAAATATAACTTAGGTCGTTAAATATGAAAAATATTTTAATACAATTAGATGCATTGAAATTTCAATACATTCAAGACTTAAAAATTTTAAATATGCTACTTTGATCTTTGCATCTCCTTCTTGCATAACCTCTCCGTACTCTTTCTCTGATGCATCTAAATCACCTACATATTGTCTATCCTTTTCATCTTTATTGCAAAATCCTTCTTCCATACCTTGTAATGGCTATCCATAAATGGGTGGAAGAAATCAAATTTACCATACACAACTTAATGCGAATCTAGAAAAATCCTTTGATTCATCTTTTCTTTTCAACTTCTTTGATGAGATCGTTGCCCCCTTTAAAATTTCTGAACATACACCTATATTGTCCACATTCGAGTTTACAAATACATGTCATCATAGCATGTACGACTCTAATCTAGCCAATAACCCTCTAGCAAACTGCCCTCTTTCACTACAACTATGGACATCATTCACTCCCCTGAAAACCACTAACAATGGTCCTTTCTCTATTATGGCTTTCTTCGCCACCTTCCTTATATTACTCTTCTCTTTGTGCTGAAAGACTGCATCCTTAGTCAACTCAATCAATCCCTTTGCCTTTCTTTTCCCAAGCCTCCCTTGCAGCAACCCTTTTTACGATTGCTTTCACCAAATCCTCTTTTTCTCTTTTCCAACTAACATACCAACCCTCACCATCTCCTTCCTCAACAAATCCGTAGTACGCTCCTCTATGACTTATTTAATTTTTTTCAATCAATACATCATCATCTGGTAGTAGCATATATGTCTCGCTATCAAAAAAAATCCAAGCCTCTACGACTCCCAAGCACCTCTTGTTTAAGTCAAGATAGAACAATCTACCCCTCTATCCCCATATGTTGCGAAGTTTTTCCTCACTATTTTAAGTATTGTATCTACTTGGGTAAAATGGCATATTGCAAAATCCTTACTTTCACCGATATAGCAAAAGCACAAAACACTCTCTAGTTGTTTCAATACCAACAAATCTCTCCGGATATTCAAATATTAAGGACCAATTTCATGAATTGGGTGATAGTTGGGCAAGACAAATGTTGTACATATTCAAAACATCTTGGGCAACTCATAGAAAGAGATTGGCATACCTATCAGCAGACATCTTCAAATGTTACTAGATGCCCTGGTTTATGACTTTTGGGGTGATCCAATACAGGCAATAGAACAACTTTAACATCCTCCGAAATTTGATACAACTCCCACAATCTCTCTTCATGCAACATGGGTACTAAATCTGATTGTTGCTTATTAATATCTTGGTCATTGTTCTTTGCATTTTGACAACGCACAATCGTCAACACCTCCATGACAACCATCAGCTTTGTAGAGAACGATAAATACTCTAAACCCTAGCACCAACTTAAACTCAAATACACGATGATGCCCGAAAAAATCCCTAATGCATATTTATAAAGGACCTTATTATTATTTCAAAGAGTTGTTTGGCCTCAAGACTCAACAACAATATTAAATACATTGAAACAATTTAAAATTCAAAAGAAGCAACCCTCAACACTCTCCCATTTGTTGGAAATATGTGGAAAATAAGCTAAATCTATATTTTGATATTAACAAATCAATTTGAGTAAGTCTCGGCTACTAACTTGTTTGTGGAAGTGTTTAAAGGATATACATTTGGAGAAAATAGAACATGGAAGGATAAATCGATTTCCAAGTCGACTCAGGCATCGACCTAAGGCCAAGTCGATCCCCAAGTCGACTCCAACATCGACTTCAAGGCGTCGATTTCTTCCAAAGTTGAAAACGGGGAGCAGAGCTGCCGAAGTCGCAAACGAAGTCGACTTCGCATGTGACTTGGGGCGAAGTCGCATACCAAGTCGACTCAAGCATCGACTTCGAAATGACTATTCCTTCCAGAGTTGAAGTCAAGACCCCGAAGTGCCGAAGTTGCGCCCCAAGTCTACTCCACTTGCGACTTGAGGTGAAGTTGCAAGCCAAGTCGACTCCAGTAGCGACTTGGAGGCGTAGTTTTCTGTCCAGAGTTGAAACCGAGATCTGGGGGCACCGAAGTCGCAGACCAAGTTGACTCTGGCATCAACTTCGATCGGGCAGAAAAGAAATTTCAGAAGACAAGTTGGGATTAACTGATTTCAAGACAAACTTGTATGAAGATGAAGATCAAGCCAACCTAGATGCTCAAACTGAAACATATAAAGACTAATCCAAGTCCAAACAAGATGCATAAACTCAACCAAGAACTTGTTCAAGATTATATGATTCAAGACTCATGGATTCAAGGCTTGCAAAACATTGAGCTAATGAAAGCAAGCTAAAGTGAAGACACAATTATTCAAAAAAAATGAAAAATGCAAAAGAACTAAAGGCATGGAGAAGCCTAAGCAAAACAAAAAGCATCCCGAAGTTTTTTCAAGTTCATCAAGCTATCTACCAAGGTGAAGTCGCACCCGAAGTCGACTCCACCTGCGACTTCGACTTGGGTCAAGTCGAATACCAAGTCGACCCAATCTGGAACTTGAAGACGTTGCAAACTAGTGAAGTTGCACCCGAAGTCGACTCCATCTGCGACTTGGGCGAAGTCGCACCCGAAATCGACTCCACCTGTGACTTGGGTCGCAATAGTCGGAAAATATTCGAACGTTGGCCCATTAAATGCACGCCACCTACCTTCAAACGTTCGGATTCTCTCCACAATTATAAAAGGCATTCATTGTGAACGAGAGAGGTAGCTGAAAATCATTAAGTGTGCATAATTCTCATTTTCAAGAGCATTAAAAGATCCAGTCAATCCTAAGTAGAAGAACTTTGCTTCAAATTGTAAGAGCTCAACTGCTGAATCTTCAAAGCTAATACTACGAGTTCTTCTCTACGCCAAATTGCTTCTACACAACTGTAACGTATAGATTCTTTTGTTATTTCATTTGATTGTATTGAACTTGATTTAGTTTGAGGAACTAAGATCAAATGTAAGCAAAGTAGTGTGTGATTGGAGTGGAACTCATCACCTACTTGTGCTGTGATTTGTTGATGCCCCCTAGAGCTGGAATCTAGAAGAGAGCAGTGGCTCTAATTGTATTTGTGAAATACAATAATGGAACCCAAGTCACAAGGAGTGTGAGCTTGGAAGAGTGGAGTAGGGAGGTTGCCCGAACCACTATAAAATCTTGTGTGTTTGATTTATATTTCTGCTCTCAATATTATATTGCTTTCCATTTCATTTCTTCATAAAGGTGAATAGATTAATCCGGGATAAAGTTTCTGTTTAAGTTATAAATTTTTGAAATACTCAATTCACCCCTCCCCTCTTGGATAATTGCCATTAACTCGGGACCAATACCATTTTCCTTAATGATAACTTGGTGGCTTGTGTAGAGATACAACCTCATTAATGCAAGTGTCATAAAACAAATAAATAATAAAACATCAGATACACGGCATGAGACCTAGTCCTTCACTATTCCTTAAAGTCACCCCAACAACCTTCTATAAAATAGGAGCACTAACACACTTCATGGGCACGTTCCCTAAAATCGGAACCCCAGCACTACTTTAAAAGGAAATCTAACCCACTAGAGGGGTGGAACTTTATGAGAGATCCATCAACTCTATTCTGCTAACCTCTCCCAATTTCCCTCAAGCTCCTTTATCTCCAAGATGCATTTTCGAGGGTTAGTTACATAAACGCCTTTGATTCCATCACACCCATTGGGATTGTGCTAGACTCTCCAAAACTCACTAACACCCTTTAGGTGTCCACTTAGATCTAGGAATTGTCTTGAACCCAATGAGAATTGCCCCAAACCCTATGAGAACAATCCCATAAGGTTTGCACTCTTACAAATGGTACAGTGGACGAGCGATTGGCTAATTTGATGCTCTTCCGCCAAAGGTCAAGCCAAGAGATTTGTGTTTTCTTTTGGGTGTGTTTGGCAATTTATAAAAAATATCAAGTTAAAACTTTTCAATCTAAAACTTTTCACTCTCCACAACTATCAAAATTTTAAATTATTTTTTCATATTTTTCTATACAACCACCCTATTTTTTAATCATTTCTACACAACTATCCATACAACTAACCTATCTATTTAACTTTATCCCCTTCACTATTCATCATTACCCCTATCATATCACATTGTTTAACAATTTTTACTTTCTAAAACTTTTTATCAAAAGTTTTATTCATTACCAAACATACCCTTTAATTTTGTTGGCAAGTCTCCATAGTTCCATGATTTGGATCGTTTAATTGATGTTAATAGGATTTTTGGGTTGGCAAGTATGTCTCAGTTGCAACGTAGAGTGTTGTCGGACAAAATTGCTGGTGATTAGTGGAAGGCATGTGTTGGACATGATGAGGAGGCCTGGTCAGACTTTGGTGCAAGCAAAATAGCCACATGTCTTGAGCAACAAAATCTATAGTCTCCACGTGCATGCATGTCATTGAAGTTTACATTTGTGCATCGTGCATGGTGTGGAGGGAAGTGATGCGTCCGGGGTGAATATTAGGGCCAATGTAGCATGACAACTGGAGTAGTTTTTCGGTAGTTGTGTAGAGTCGGTTAGCAGGTCTTATAAAAGGAGAGTACTGTTTTAGTGTGGCTGCTGATTTTCTGGATTGCTGTTGTAATAAGCAATATAATGGAGTTGTTTCCTCCATCAAGAGGAGTCTCGTTGATCTTGTTGGACGACGAGAATGCAATACCCTTGATTTCGATCATCTTTATGGATTTAGATTACAACAACTGTTGTTTTTGATTATCTACCAGAATAACATAATTTTTACATATAATGATTTTGCTAATAAATATTTTATTTTTATAGTTTTATTTGGTGTAGTCTAACTGAAGTATTGAATGTGGAACTCATTTTTTTCATGAAAAATCTACTAAATAGTTTTTTTTTTAGACCCTCTATCACAAAATATGCAAATGACCTTTGTCCCCACAAAGATAACCATTAGGATTTGGTGGGTGTGAAAGACGAACCCACACTAATAATGAAAGAAGAAAATCATAAATAGAAATAAATTAGTCTATAGGAGTTACTATTTCAAATGAAGAAAATAGCTCACATGCGACGGATGTTACAGGAGTATTTGAGCATGCTCCACGCATATGTATGTAGACAAATGGGTTAATGGTCGTTTTTAATAATGTGGGGACTTAGGGGCTAAAATGCAATTAAACCAAAATTTTATAGATTTAAAATGTAAATATACAAACTTTTATATTCAGAATGCAAATCTGCAAAGTTATATGACATAAAATGCAAAAAATCTTACAATTGAATATATGGTAAAAATGGGTTGTTATGTTTGTCACTTTTGTAAATATGTGGTCATAAATGGATAAAATTAATCCTTTAACTTTCATAATGTCATAAAGTGCACCCATTAACTAATGAAAACAAATACTTAATTGAAAGAGATCATTGAGGTTTTAAATATATGGATAAGAATTAAGGATCTATTTTGTAAGAATTTTTGTAACCCTAACATTAATTTCATTAAATTCCATAAGTTAACGCTTGTTAACGGTTAACAGAGCATAGTTTGTAGTATTTGGAACTTTTTGATGAATGTAGTATTTGAAACTCGAAATAAATTGAGAATACCTAAAAGGGAAGCTGTAATTCACAATTACAAAATTGAAAGGGCTTGTTTTGAAAATTCTCCTAAAACCCTGAACCCATTTCTTCCTGGCCTTTCCAGTGAAAACTGAAAACCTACTGAAACCCTAGAGAAGAGAGCAAGGAAGCAGTAGGAAATGTCTTCGATCATGTATTCTGTCCTTCGGAAATCCCTTCGTTCGCCTTTTCTCCCCTTTCTCTCGTCTAGAATCCACCATTCTTTGCCTTTCTCGACTTCTATCTCCTCGTCGGCTTCTTCTTTGCCTCTTACGAGAGGAACGCAACAGATCCAAACGAACCCTTTGTCTGCTCCGTTTCTCTCCTCATGGGGCTTCCGCTTCGCCTCTTCGGGTAAAAGGGCAGGAGCTGACGAAAATCTGAAACGGGTGCTCGATTCGGAGATCCAATGCGCCGAAGAATCTGACTCTCTCGACCAGGTGATGATTGCTTCCTTTAGCCAAGTCCGTAATTCATGATTTCTTCCTTTTCCAACACATCCCAATTCAACTAGATCCTCACTATCCACAAGAGTGTTAAAAGTATTAAATCGGCTTATAGATGGAGTTGTTGCCTCTGCATTTTAGCTGCGAACAAAGGTTTGATAACTGGGCCCCATTGCGTCTGTTCGGACTTTGGATCAATGGTAGATTTAGAATTAGAGCGACAAAGAGTCCCATATGGGCTAGTACCAATGGGGCTAACCCTGCAGATGGAGGAAGTAAGCTCTGGATGGGCAACAGTGTCCTGGACGATTGGCCAGTGGAATTGCTGCTGCTTTTAGTTAGTGCTTTTACTAGTTATTTGATACATCAAATTCTATACCAAAGCATTACTTTATGCAAACAGGTTCTTGAAAAGCAGCAATGGTGGAACAATGTTCATAGTTTAGTTTGACCACGTAGCCTACAACTAACAACATGAAGCACGTTTTTGCTGTAATTTTTAAAACCTTGTTTGGATGAAGAAGTACTATACACAGAATATGATGCACCAAATAGTTTATAAAAGTACAGCCAAGGAAAACAATTTAAAACTGCTTTCCTCCTAATGCTCTACTGATTTCTAGCTCACCGCCCACCCAAACAAAACAAAGGCCTAATGCTTTTTCTCAGTTTTTGTGTTTTTGTCTCAAGAGTAGGCCCTAGATGATCTCTGCTATGGTGTTGTTTGCTTTATGAACCTCTGAATTGAGCTTGGCTAAGTACGACTGACATTGAAACTGATATATGCTGAATTCTGTGTTAAATTTAGGAGAGTGCTATATTGGTGCAGTAACTGTTTTACGTTGTTAAATCATTGATGCATTGGTAGGTACTTAGTGTTAGCATTTTCTGAATCTGAGATTTCCTTCAATTGTTCCAATTTTCTTCTCAGGTTTTGCCCAGTGTTTCTCCATTTGAGGTTGTTGATAATTCAGGTGAACAAACAATCACCTTGAAGCGGGAATTCATGGGGGAGAGCATCCGCATTGAGGTACACATGCCAGATCCCATAGGGGATGAGGACGAGGTTGACGATGGCAGCACTGATGATGACAAGGAGAGCTCACATCAGCAGCACATTTCTCTGATTGTCACAGTTGCCAAAGGAGATGGGCCTTCTTTGGAATTCTGTTGTGCTGCATATCCAGATGAAATCACCATTGAAAGCATGCTAATGAAGGGGCAAAAGGTTCCAGATGATCAGGTTCCATACGAGGGGCCTCAGTTCTCGTAAGTATTTCTTTTCTTTCATTTGGTTTGAGAATGGGTAATTAGAGGACATGAGCCTGGTTGCTATGAAAAGGAAATGACGCGTTTTGAGCATAGGCTGTTTCAAACTAGTTGGAATGTGGTGGGTTTTGTGGTTTGGCTTGGTATCAAATTCTTTTTCCTAAGAATCATATCATTCAGTATTCTTTCCTTCCATATTTATAACAAAAAA
>JAXCLR010000081.1:26402981-26430927 GCA_035584095.1 Annona squamosa
ATTTTAACTTTATTCTCTTTACTCCTCATCATTATCCCTATTATATCACATCATTTTCTATCAATTTGACAACTTCTCCCTCTAAAACTTTTCATCAAAAGTTTTACCTCCAACCAAACACCCCCTTAGTATGAAAAAAACAGTCTAATTAAATTCGTTTGTTATTCGCAGCAATTGCAAATGTTGATTTTTCTAAATCATGTTTTCTTTTTCTTTTTCTTTTTCCGTTTTTTTTTTTTTTTAACTTTCATAGATTATAACAGGTTTCGGTGAGTTGATTATTTATTCAGACTGGTGGTTTTTTTTTTTTTTATATTTTATCCTAATAGATGTTTTTAAATACAACCAATGATCTGGATCAAAATAAAAATATCAAAAGAAAAAAAAATCAAATCCTAGGAGGTTGCAAGTTGTTACCGGTTTCATGCGAAACGCTGGTGCATGCTTCCAAATCCATGGAAATGGACATCGTGCATGTAAAACTAAAACGGACGGCCAAAACGTCAAACCATGTTGGCATTTGGATCTTGGGTTGTTTGTTTTAAAATTTAAATTATAATTTACTGAGGACGTTGGAATTCATTGGATTGCATTGCATTTGCATGTGAACAGAAGTGCATTGGCAGCAACATGATCTAATCATTGTAATGAATTCTTCATTTGGACCGAGTTTTTATATATAACTGCCGCTTCTGCTGCTGCAGCTGCTCGCACGATGCATGGAAGACCGAGTCAGTCTTTTTCACTTCTCCCACGCATGGCCGGAGAAAATTGTATATTTTACAAAGGGCCTGGTTTTTCTTATTGGTACTTCAGCCAAGGTCGGAATCAGAGTGTTGATAAAAAAAAAGAATCGGAGTGTGCTGCTGCGGATTAAGGTTTGCCTGACTATAATCTTATTTTTATACCAAGTTGGAATAAGTTCATTTGACCCTCTCTTTTTCTACTTCGGGTTAATCCCATATCAATTTCAAGACAGCCAGTTCGGAAAAAAATACAAGTTAAGCAGGATAATTTTTTAAAAATTTATGCACATATCATATGCAAAGACACATTCGTGATAAATTTAAATGGCTTTGGTTAGATAGAAGTAGTTTCATGTAACCTTTTTAAATTTTAAATTTTTAAGTTTGATTGAAAATCTAATCCATTTATTATATTTAACATTTGTTTATCTAGCAGGCATATCCAAATCAAATATGTGCATTAGTTATATTTACTCAAAAATATGTATATTCATACATAAATTGAGAAAAATTGCTTAGACTCATTCCAATATGTATTACAATGTGATAATATTTTATAAAATCATTTATCCATATAAAAATGATATTTTGGATCGTTTAAACACTGAAAATATAGCTTTCATAAAATTAATTATTTTAGTACATTTATTTTATATATTTGTAGGCGAGGGTAAGAATAGTGATACTAGACAATCGAAAGAAGTTCTAATATGCAATAAATAATGCTAAATACAGTAGATAAAGTGGATCTGCTATCAACCATCAAAATACTTAAAATGAAATAGATTACATAGAAGAGGGATCACATAGAAGCATTTCTAAAATTGAATTATTTTATGACTTAATATTTTACTAATTAATATAAATAAACATCATTACTAAAATAAAATACAAGTAAACATCATTACAAGTGTTTCTCAAATGTTGGGAAATTTTCGATTATTCATGAGAGTGTATACATATACATATATATAAACATCTCTTATTGATTCTTATATTGTTGATCTAATAACTCATAAATAATGCAAGGATTTTGAAAAAAAAAATGAGAATAAAATTTAAGAATATACAATTTTTAATAAATAAATATATCTGTAGTGTGTCAGAATCGATCCATGGCAATCCTATTTTTAAATTTAGGTAAAAAAATTTTACTTATTCCTGTATCGAATTAATTTTATCCTATCAAAAATATATGGGGTTAGAGACAAGTCGCCCTAATTCCCACTTCTAACTTCAGATCATAAGCTGGCGTAGGAACTCATGGATGAGATCTACTTGGATGATGCAATAAAAATTAAAAACTCAACAGTTTATATTGTTCAACTTCATTAGTTTATCATATTATTAGAATTAATCTCGATCAAACATTTGGATGGGCCACGTTAGCTTAAAACAGATGGATGCTCATGTGTCAATTATGAAAAATGATTCAAGATTCAACAATATTTGCACGCGAGGTTTCTCCCCCTCGTAAATTAAATGACTTAAGGCTGCTTCAAAATCAGATTAAACCTACCGAACATAACTTCCTAAGGTTCCAATATATAGGACTTTTGCATTTGCCTCCCCATAAAATTTTGATATTGCAATTTAATCCTAAAAATTTTAGTTTTGCAAATAATCTCATATTTTTTATTAAGAAATAATCCTATATTAAGGAACCTTTTTTATAAGAAAAAAAAATCCAAATGACACTCCCTGCTTCATCAACCTTTTATGTACCTTTTTTTAGATATTTTTAAAGCGCAGCCATCCCATATAGTCTCCCACAAACCAGTTTTTATTAGTTTTATAAGGGCTCTACTTCTATATAATTTCATTCATGTTATTGTAGAAACTTTTTTATTTTTTTATTATCATTATCTATGAGTCCTATCTACAAATATATAAAATCAACATAATAAATATTTTTTAATGCTAAATATCAATTTTTGAATTGAATTTTTAATATTAAACCATCTAAAATTATCTCTTATGTGGATAAATTATTCTATGAAATATTGTTATATTCTTATATATATGAATAGATCTGAGTATTTTTTATATTTTACATATGATATTTATATTTTTAAGCAAATGTGGCTAATGCATTGCTTTGATTTTGAACAAACTTAGGGTGTGTTATGAAACTATACAAGATTTTTATATCAAATTTGTATTAGGATGTGAATGTAATGATGTGTATAGTGAATGAGTAAAGTTGCATTGGGAAGGGGTAAAATTGTATGGAAACTTAAAAAACTGCTTTGGAAATCGAAAAACTGTATGGTGATACAGGTTCAATATAAGAATTTTGTATGGATTAGAACATGCCCTTAGTCTATTAACTAAATAAATAGTACTAAATACAATAAATGTGGTGAATTGTTTATAAAATATTAAAAATGGAGGAGAACTAATTCTATATAAACATGTTACATAGAAGCATAACACTTTTTATAAATGTGTGGGCCTTTATAAAATATCAAAAAAATGAAATTCAATCTTTTTTGAATTTTTCAATAGTTCTTAAAAAATAAAATATCAAAAAAAATTCAAAAACTGTCAAATTTTTACAATGGATAAGATTTAAGTACGTAGAGCTTACACGAAAAATAATATTTATGGTTACCCATAAATCGCCCAATTTATGAGCGACCTTGTAAAAAATGGAACCATTTTTAAATGCCAGAAGTGTGCAACGTAAGACTTTACAGACAAAAATAAATCTTGATCTAAGAATCAGTATATTTGCGCAGTCCATCCGCATTCATGACTTGATGGGATTATGAGATGAGAATAAGATAAGAGTATCGGAGGACAAAAAAAAGTGTAGTTGTGTATTAGAAATAGGTAAGGTTGTATGAGAATTAAGAAAAATTCTATGGAAATTTAAAAAGTAAGTTTTATATTTTGGAAATTAAGAACTTCTTTGGAAAATGAGAGACTTCATCTCATCATCTTCTCACAGAAGTTGTAAATGGGAAAGGATTGACAAAGTGGGGTCATTATCCTTCGCGGGTGATTTTTACAAATGTTTAAATAGGGTTATTTGCACTATCGAAATTTATGGGGAGTTACGGCCGAAAAGTCCTGATATTTGAAACCCGTGCAATCAATTTGGAGTTTAAAATTGCCTCGCAAATTTCAGCCGCTGTTTTTGAAACTTTCACACTTAAGAGGGCATATTTTGCCAATTTGTCAAAGTTGCAAGATCTAATTTGGAAAATCCACGTACAAGTTATGAAGGAGATAAGGTGAAGTAGATTGGGGCTCCATTCACACGGTCCTTAATTTTTCAATGGGGATTATGAAGAACTTGGAACAGAAGTCGAAATCGAGGAAAGGTAACATGTTGGAATCCGGTATATGGGTTATATCATGACCCAAACCCACATGGTTGATCACATGAAATGGCAAATTGTTGGACTTGGATACATGGGGTGATCTCATAAATCTCTCATTTTAATCTAATCATGCAAATTAATTAATAAATCAACAATTCATAATGAAATCTTACCCTACCCACATGTAAATGGTATCTTACTCTGTCAACAATTTTCCATGGACGGATCCGTGTAAATGGTCAACATCCATTATTTTGAGAGATTTTTGCATCCATGTTTACAAGCTTGGGGCAAATTGCAAGCGTATCATGGGTTTTGTGAAATTTGAATTCTTACATAGAAGGTTTGCTTGAAATGGAATGCATACCTACAGAGCCTAAACCGTTTTTGAAAATGATACAAATACCCTATGAACAATAAAAAGAAAATGTAAGAAAATGTCTTTTAAAAACCAAAAACGTACTTTTTACAAATGTTCATCGCGTTAAATGAATCTGTTTAATATTGCAATATTTGTAAAAAAAATATTTTAGCATTTTAAAGGTATTTGATAAATGAAAATACCAAAAATGCCTTTAAAATAGTAAAAAAATTATTTTCATAAATATTTCTCACTTCCAGTAGATCTATTTAATATGTGAGGGATATTGGTTTAAAATAATTTTTTGATATTTTAAAGGAGTTTTCTTATATTTTTTCATATTGTTTACGTGAGTATTTTGATCGTTTTTAAGAAGGGTTTAGAGTTGGTTGGTAGGCCTGTAATTTAAAGGAAAACTTTTATGTATAGATGCAAATGTTATAAAAGTTGTGACATGTCCACAAATTTGTCCAAATCTTGTTGGCAAAGTTTCGAAAACTCCAAAATTAAAAAAAATAATTAAAATGGGTTTCACTCCAAGGAACCTGTTCTAAAAAAATAAGGGAGGAACCTGTTCTAAAAAAATAAGGGAGGAACCTGTTCGTGATGTTGAACATCTTTACAAATGATGTTTATGTCACTTTTCTTGAACCCAAGCTACGTTTAGGTTTGATAATATTTATTTAATGAAGATTCCAAAATAACCTTGTTATACTTTGGTAGGCCATTTCAAGTTGCAAACTCAAAAAGGTATAATGTTATGACGTTTTTCTTATTGGTATTTATACATCATCAAAACTGATGTGAACTTTGATAGAAAGCTCATTTTTTATTGGTTTTGATGATGAAAAAATATATATGATTTATACTATTGATATAGATATTGTGAAATTGTGTTTTCAATTTTTGGAAAGAGTGGTGTATCCGTGGAATTATCACCTTTAAGTTTATAATGCAAATTGTGATGGGATTGCACTTGAAACGAAGAAATATCTTTAAAATGGAATATGCTACTTGATATGCATGGAATAATCTTGGAATATGTTCATTTGATAAACCTTACTTAGAATGATAATGGAAAATACTCTTTTAGAGTTGTGGTTCATCTTAAATCAAGATTAGTTTATTCATCTATTCTTATCTTAAGTGGATTAACTCACTTGAAGCAAGATTTTTTCCTCAAAATTCGGATTCTAAAAAGTGAGAAAAGGTTAACCTTTTCGTGCTAAAAACACTTTATCTTATCAGGAGCAACAAAAAATCGACCTTTTTTATCTGAAAAGGTTAACCTTCTCAGGGTGCCAAAAAATTTAGAATCGAAGAATTTGCATTGACATGAAGATCTCTTGGGCCATCTTTTAGGGCACGTTTCTAGCGATTAAAAAGCTATAAAAGGAGGACATGGGAGAGCTAGAAGGTCAAGAGAAATCAATCACAAGTTCTCAAGATTGACAAAGTTGAGTTGCTCTTGTCGTGAAGAAATATTTTGAAGATAAAGTGCCCTTTCTCAAGTGCGGTGCTGTGATGATTTAAATTTGAATATTGCTGTCTGCACTCTAATGTTGCTGCTATTCTGGATGTGCTAAACTGGTATGGTTTTGATTTTCTTTTTGAAATTTGTATTACCTTGAGTTTGATTGTGATAAAACAAAAAGACTGTTTCACGAGCTCACCTAAAGCTTAGCACAAATCCAGAAGATAGTCTAATTGACTGGAGCACTATAACTTATGTTTAAGTTGACTGATAGAATCCAAGTATTTGTACTTAAAAGAGAGGAATAGGTTTGTGGGTGACCGAACTACTATAATTGTGTGATTTATTTTGTGATTGTTGGATTTATCTATGTGATTATTATTATTAATTAGGTACTGTACGGGACCAACAACTGATATCATAATAAGACACATTCACAAACCTTACAATATTGAAGAAATTTTTCCTTTTTATAAACACCCACACACACCAAGAGAGAATTTTTAGAAAAATTACTCCTGTACGGGGAGGAATTATCAAACTACCCACGGACGAAGGTGGAAATGGAACATTGGTGTGTGGGACGCAAGCCATCCGAGCGTTATCAGGGCAAACCCCGGTGGCAACGTAATGGCGTTAGGTGCGAAAAAAGATGGCCACTGACCCTTTTCTATTAAAGGCCTTGTTATTGAATTACTTGTTCGTTCGTGCTACTTCATGATAATCCACCACACCAACTTTAATTAAATTTGTTTCAAGAACACACTTGGGTTATTACGTGACTCCAAGCCACATCATTAATTACCTAGAATATTACTCTTTTCATCTCAGTTTGTGACTCATCTCTTCAGTCATTGAAAGTAACGTCTGATTATTAACTAATTTTACGAATTTACATTTTTTATTTTTTTTTACAGCAATCAATTCATCTCATATCGCTATTTTTACTTCTCAATCTAACTTTGAAATTCGATTGATAGCGTGACAGAAATATACCCCTGATGGTTTTTGAGTGGCTGCACACGCATTTCACTTTCTTTGTACCATCTAAATTCAGGTGAACTGCGTAATGTGCATGTTTAGGTGATTGATTAGATATGCGAAAATGTTCTGTTCGCCCAATTGACTGACATCACTGTGTATAAAATAGTGTGATTGAAAGGTTACAGTTCAAGTGTTACACAGAAACAATGACCTGACCGTGTTACCTACACTTTCATCCTCTGCCAAGTTATCCAAAAGTGAGCCGCACCCAATAAAAAAAAAATTACCACTTTTTCCGGTCATGCCTAAATACACCCCATTGCCATTAGGTTCGGTGCACTCGGTGCATTTAACCAATTTTTTTAAAAAAAATTATTTAACGGTTTATCTAAGTGTGTTTAACGTATATCAAGTTTTACTATTTTAGAGAAATAAAAAATAAATATTTGTACTCGAATACAAAGCTAAGTGCCCCTGGGAGCATCAAGTGAAGTCCTAATTTTTCAAGACATTGTACACTATAGGAGAATTAAATTTAATTTGTTCCGAAAATGGTCAATTATCTATCAAATTCAAGAATCCAATAATAATCGATTACATTTTCCACAAATGTTCTCTTAAAATTTGTTAACTTTCTAGTTATATTTTTAATCGGGGACTAATCGCGGCCAGCCGCATGCAAACGGAGTATTGCATGTATCAGGCCAATACTTCTATTTTATATATATATTTAAAAAAGTTTATTTAACTTATATTCCAATTTTTACAATTTTCGGATATATATATTTTAAAAATTATCATTTCGGGAGGGGTAAAATGACTTAAGTACACCCAAAATGATGATGATTTTTTTAACATGCTTATGTTGGGCCAGCGGCATATGATTATGGGCCTTTTTAATCACACATGCGAATGCTAGAATACCCATCAAAGCGCAATCGTATGGGTTACACTAGTTGGAAAAATGGCACAAAGCTAATAAAAGGGATGCTACATTAGTATCTTTTTAAAAGGGGTAAAGGGACCCGCTTCTATTAATATGAAATCCACTCTGCACATTGCATTTAAAACTATTTTTTTATTAGGAGACTTTTTTTTTTTTTTTTATAAGCTTTAATGGGGAGACTTAGTTTCCTTCTTTTTCTTCATATTTTAAGCACAAAAATAAATTGATTAGTTTGACCTTGCATCCAAAATCTTTCCAACAAACCAAACACTATAAAGAAAAAAGAAAGAAAGAGTCTTTCTTACAAACCAAACACTACATTTCTATATTCCTATCTGATCCTTTGAGTTTTAAACCTTACGCACTTGTAAAAAATTGTCGAGTATATCATATTCGATTTATCCGTGAGACCAACCGCTTTAGATCTCCTTCATTTTAATTAATTTCTAATTCAATGGGCAATGACAGGTTTGGGTGATGCAATTAATACAGGAGCAGTTGGAACCAACGCATATATTCAAAGAAGCATGTCTACGTAATCTGTGAGAAGTAGCTGATGAAATTTGCTCCTACTGCACATCAAACGTTAGTTATAGATGGGTAAACAACACCCAACATCAGGAACTTTTAACAACAAACGAAATCAGGAACACCCATTGACTTGCATTTCCTCCTCTAGACAAAACTCTCTCTCCTTGTAAACTAAGAGGCTCTAGAAACTTGACTTTGTTCATTTACCAGGACTTTGACGACCTAATCCCTTCCACCAGCTCCCACAGCCCATGGGAATAAGTCTCTGCCCCGCATTATTCTCTACCTGCTACATTCAGATTATCTGCTATCACAAAAGATGACGACTACATTTTTATAACTATGTAAGTACCTGAAATGCAACTGCTTGTCAAGCACAGAAAAATTCGATTAGTACCTCCTCTATCAATTTAAAAATTCCAACATGAAAAGGAGAAAAAGAACAAAAGAGGAAACGGAGTCGCACCGCTGCTCTGTAAATATGCTGTGAATATTGAAGTATCAGAAAACTCAATGATGATTCCAGTGAATCAAAATTAACAGATGAGTTGTTGTGTTTTTTTTTTCTTTTTTGTTTTTCTCTGCCTCCCTTACAACCTTGCAAGCTGAAAAGTCCATTGGAAGACAAGAAATATCACCAAATAAGGTGTTTCTTCATATACAGAAGGTTTGAAAACAGTGTCTTGTCCAAAATTCAGAAATCTCCAGGAAAGTTCAGAGGAAAATTCTGTTGCCTTTGCTCTGATGGGCTATACAAACCAAATTGCCGGCAAATCATTTTATATATACTCAATTCACGGAAAATATTGGATTGCCGACAATAGTGCTCTAGTTTTTAACTACACACGCATGAATGCTTTGTTTTTTGCACGGTCTATATATGGATATGAATGCATTTACCCATGTGAAAGATTTCTCGCATGCATTTGAGTATAATGGGGATATACAAATAAACGACCGGTCCCAAACAGTCGGCAA
Organism: Annona squamosa; assembly: GCA_035584095.1. Taxonomy (NCBI): domain Eukaryota; kingdom Viridiplantae; phylum Streptophyta; class Magnoliopsida; order Magnoliales; family Annonaceae; genus Annona; species Annona squamosa. Next base: position 26,412,331 of record JAXCLR010000081.1, read on the forward strand.
TATATTAACAATTGCCAACTTTTGAACAGCAGAATAGCTGTCTTACTCCTGATATGCAAATGTACGTTAACGTTGACAAGCTTGAGATTATCTTATCTATAAGAGCCAGCGTATCTTCCAGCAAATGAAACAAAAGTCGCTGGTCAAATGATTCTGCATGACTACTCATTTCTCAATGGACTATGGAGAGGCTAAGAACTATTAAGGTCCATATTATCTGAAAACTGCCAACCCATAATATGAAACCTGAATCCAAATTCAGGTATGGCGTCAATAACGTGAGAATGGGAATGGGAAATGCCGAAAGTTAACATATTAATTACCCTGACCATCCTATTTTTTCTTTTCCACCTCTACTCATGTGGTTTAGTCAATTTCTCATTTTTTTTCCCCTGCAAATCTAACCTGCCTATTTTTACTTTATTCCACTTACCCCTCCATATCCATTCCATTCCCCATTACCCATTCTCATTCTCACATTACCAAAGAGACCCTAAAGCTAATATAGTCACGACTACTGTATTTTCTATTTATAGCTAACATATTGGTTATCTTTTTTCTTTTTTTTTCCCCTTTTCATTTAGTCTCAGTTGGTAAACACTCATAGTAGAACATAAATACTCAACCCACATAACTACATATGATGGATATTCCCAATAGCAAAAAGATTAGAAGATACCTTATCTGGTATATCAATCAGTTCATTGTATTGAGAGAAAATATAGCACTAACTGCATTTGATTCAGAATGTAAACTGTCACAAGGAAATAAGTATGAATAGTAAAAATCATATGTAAGACAAATGCCCTGACTCAAGTGTGCCAACAGAAACACTCTAGTTCACGTATTTACATTGGCCTGAGCTGCTATATATGATACAACATGTTTTCTGTAACTCAATTATATATGATACAACATGTTTTCTGTAACTTAATTGAGTTAACTTGGATTATGACGATTCTCATTTGGAGCATGAAGCTACAATGACGGAAAAGTAGCCAGCTGTTCACTGCCCAGTTGATAATAACCTTCCTGATCCAATGTCTCTCTCACTGCTCGATAGAACTCCAACCATGATGAAGTGTACTCTGGTTGGCCCCACAAGAATGTGAGGTTTGGACTTGCAGGGCAAGCAGTGACCAAATCCAACACAGTAGCTGCTGGTTTCAATGGCTGAGGGAAATTGAATGCCAAATTATCAACCTTGTGCTCATAAATCTTTCCATTACGGTCCAATTTGTATCTTGAGGTCCCTTGGAACTGCCCTTTCGCCTCCCATGGGACCCGTGGCACACCCCTCAAATTCCATCTTATCAAGATGACATTCTCTGATGGCTGCCACACCCTGAAAACCTCAATTGAGATCTCTCGAAACAAAATCCGTCCATGGAAACGCAATGCCCAAAATATCAATTTGTAGTTCTCAATCCCTTGGAACGTATTCAAAGGGTCCTTGAACGTAATATCATCTCTGCATAAAGGGAAGCCACAAACTGTTAAAATCCAATGGTGCAAGGGCCAGTCCTCATTTCCTTACCAGAAATTGACGGAAAAAAAAAAAAAAAAAAAAGAATTCTCATTTGGCTGTTGACCTACAAAGAATACCAAATTATCCATAGAACACATGAGCACACAGTCAAAAAAAAGGCTTAACAAATTCGGATTCAATGTAAAAGACCTTTGTGTTGAACCTAAGGCTTGATTTTGACAAATGAGAGAACTTGTTTGACTTGATTAAGATACTTATCTGCTAGCTAAGTATTTCAGGGGAATTGTCTAAATGATTTCATTAAAATTGATCAAGGTATTTGGATCATTAAATAAGTAAAAATCAACGAAACCATCAAAGATGAAAGAGAAAGTTTATTGAATTTCACTAGAGTGATAAGGGGACGTACTGGAACTAACCAACCTGATCACCTTCCTGCACTTGACTCTAGATAGTTGACTACTCCAAGCTCCAGGAACATGCATAGTCAACTTTGCTACTTCTAAGTACTAGTGATAGAAATTTTGATCGGTTTATATGCTTTTTTAGAGGCCACTTCATTTCCTCTAAACAAATCATTTCTTCAAGATCTATAAATGGAGTTTGGAAAGCAAGAGAAGAAATCTAGGCTTTGTTTGGATTGTGTTTAGGCAACAACTTCTGCAGAGGAGAAAATGCATAAGCGATTTTTAAGGAAGAGATATTTCAAAGCATCTGCCATACACCTTCTAAGCCCCAATTTATCCTGGTGCAAAGGTGGAAAGTGCATGCGCTCCCTTCAAAAGTGGAGCCAAACAGACCCTTATCAACACCTTGCAACAGTTCCACATGCACTCCAGATTCTAGAATAAAACTAACAATCCCAAAGTTTATTTCTTGCAACATTAAAAAGAACTCTTCTTTGAACTTCACATTGTCAGAAGGGCAACAAATTCAATGAGTATCGTTGTTTTAATTAGATGTTAGAAAGGCTCGCCAGGTTTCCATTTATTTATCATTGACTTACTTTGTTAGAACTATCTAGAGCTTGGGAATAATCAAGGGGAGAAATTGCATGGTCTTAGATGAATTCTGACTCCAAGGAAGGATGTGATTTCATGGAGGTTAGTGCAAGGTTGGAAAACCTTAGAGTGTAAGCACTGAATTTGAGCCAAACTACTAGATTTGTGATTGCTTCCCTTATTGAATCATATTCTTGCACTGAGCATGTTTCATTTTAGTGTCTTGAATTTGCGCAGATGGTGATTCCCGTAATTGAAATAGCGATAATCTACAATGGCCCAAATATTAATCATGCAACTAGATAATTCAATACAGCTATGGGTGCGAGTTGGGTTTGACCCAACCCAACCCAACCCAACCCAATTCTAACCTGCTTTCTCATCACCCAACCCAACTCACTTTTCAATAAGTGTACAAAAGCTCCCTACCTCTACAATTTATTTAAGAATATGAAAAATTTATAGAATTGGATGATAAAATAATTAAAATTTTATTTTACAGTAACATTTAATAAAAATATAACAACTTATTATTTAAATATATTAGACAACATAAAAAGTCATAAATTTTAATGCATGTTATGAAACTAAAGATCTATTTACAGAAATGATTTAACCACTTAAAAGTAAAGTTACTAGGATATTTTTAACAAACCTTCAAAAATGCCTCTAGAAACGGTTTCAAGTTCCACCACATGGCACCAAACTAGAACATGTCACGAGATAGCCTGTGGCCCACCATCCTCGTGGTCCACCTAGAAATTTGAAACTTTCTAACTAATTATGATTGCCTTCGATACAATGATTAAAACTAAATTGACCATGAGAAGGTTACAATTTATAGATCAGTTGGATGGTGGTTCAGCCATCTCATGATAACTGCAGTCTCTTCATGCTAATTAAATAAGATGATGAATTACTTCATTTTCAAGAGTCTACGGAACACAAATAATTTCTAGCATTTGGTCGCACTGTTGATCATGATTTTTCCAACAATGATGATTACCGATTATTCATGTCTCAGCATTAGGAACTAAGTCGATCAGGCACGTCATACACATAAAGTGGGTTTGATGGATTGGGTTGCTGACCCAACTTTTTCAACCCTTCTTAACATGGGTCAGGGCACACCCCTAAACAAGCTATCATAGTTGAGCATCCAATAGACAACTCAATAAGGAGGACAAGGCAAATAAATAAATAAATATAAATACAAATTATAACCATCATCCATCTGTCTGAACCATAGATCAGATTTTTGACAAAGGAACAATCAGAATAATCCAAATCATTCAATCAAAAAAAAAAAACAAAAACAAAATCATTCAATCAGGAGATATTTATCAAAACCTTTCTTCGACGGTGTGCATCTAAATGAGGCAAAACTAAGGAGTAGTAGTGATTGATACCCACGAGCAGGAGATACACAATCCTTTTGCAGGAACCATTTTTTCTCATACCCTAATCTCTATCGCTTTCATCGATGATACATCATACACTACAGAAGGCCGCAGGTTCAACCCATCAGTGCAGTCACTAGAGTGGCTGAAAATGCCCAGACATAACTCATCATTTTCAGTTAATTCAGCAAATGCTCCCTACTTGGACAAAGCAGTTCGTGTTCATTCATGTCTGACATTGATGATGGCTGTATTCATCCAATGGGATACATACTCTTTTAATGCGGCAGCTGAAAAAGCTCCGATTTTTTCTTTAGACATCATTGCGTGTAATTAGCATGAAAAACAGGATAATAGGATACTGAGGGAGAAGTTATTCAGCATGATTTTCAAATACCAGAAGATGAAAGAAAATCTGTTGCTGCTGCTGCACATGTTTTTCAGAGAAAGGAAGAAAGAAGAAGACCTGTAGATGTCGTAGTCGAGATCCTTGGTGAAGAGCAGGGGCAGGTCTTCTCTGAGAGTACGGACGGCGGTGCCGAGGTTGAGGTAGAAGTCGTCCCTCCTCTTCTTATCCTGGGCATCTGGTGGAGCCTTATCTGGCCGAGGAGGCGGAGGGGGGTCGATCTTGGTGGGAGGAGGTGCGGAAGTGGAGATGGCGGAGTTGGAAATGCTGGTCTTGGGAAGAAGAAGTGGTGAAGAAGAAAAGGAATTTCGTCTAGTGGGGGGAAGGAGAGAAGGAGATAGATTTGGAAAAAGAGAGGCCGCCATTAATCTCGCTAGGGATTTCCAGCGCGTCTGCGTCTCATTCCATCACCATTTTTCTTTCCTTTTTCCCCTGAGTTGCAGAGAATTAGAGAGAGTCGAGGGAGAAGATGGTGCGGTTCCTCATCAGACGACAAACCAACCATGCTGATTGCTTGTTTGCCACCGGATACATACCTTTGAGAGATGGGAATTATTCGGGAGATATGCAAAGAATATGCCTGCCTTGTTCGACGAATACTGCAACCAAAAAAGAAAATATTCCCAGCTAGGAAGTGATGAACCCAGAATCAAATCTTTCATTTTCAAAAGAATAACAGTCTATTTTTCATTTTCACTATAAATTTTTTAATCTTCATATGTATTTTTTCATTTTCAATGCACAATTATACATTTTTCACCCCGCATTCTGATTTCATACTCATCCCCTTTTTTCTTGAACAACTCGTGAAATGGGATAAGATTTAAATGATGAGATAGGAGATATTTTAAGGAGGGGTTATTATGCAGTAGAAAATAAGAAATTACATTGAGAATGAAAAAATATTTTAAATAAGAAAAATAGATTGTTGTTTTTAGAAAATAAAACATCAAAATTTTTGAATTTTTAATAAAATATGACATATTTCCAATTGGGAAATACTCTTGACACCAATGAAGATGTGTGTCACCACATTTGTGCCCACTCTATTAATTATATCCAAAATCATTTCAATCAAAGTGGTGATTAATTATACCCAAAATCATTCCAATCAAAGTCTTAGATGATAGTTTATTATAATCATATGCAAATTGTGAACAATATTCAAATTTATTCAAACATCTGTCGAAATACCATAATCATTATTGAATTATTTATTTATATTAATAATGTTTTAAATGGTTTGAATGTTGAATTAAGAACTTCAAAGTCAAGCTCAAGCACATAGCGCACTTGATGTGCAGTGATGTGCACTCCTAGCCCCAGTGCAAGTGGTCCAGGGTTTGATCTTCAGGAAGCATTTAATCTTCCATTTGCGAGTAGGGATGTCTCCTTTAGATAAAAGTACATGTATTATCCATGTAGCAAAAATTGAAAAAAAAATTAGTTGAAATGATTGATTAAGTTGTAAGAAAAAGATCTTGCAAAGTATGTTTTAGTTGTAACAATAAAAAAAAAACTTCAAAATCCTTATATAGATGAAACAATTTTATTGTATTTATTTTACATCTTTATTAGATGAGGCTCATGCACGTGTTCGACTTGTACGAAACTTTATTTTATATTAAATAAATAATTTTAAATAGTTTCTTCTATATAACCACCCTACGTTGAAGTAGTATTATGTAATTTATTTCATTTTTAATATCTTGATGCTTAATGAAAAATTTATCTTATTCATTGTATTTAATATTATTTATTTATTTACTTTTCGTACAATCAAGTTTTATCCAAATTAAATATGTGCATAACTAAATTTGTAAAAAAAAAAATTAAAATATAATAATATTTTATAAAATTATTTATCCAAATAGTAATAATATTTTTACATTGTTTAGTTCTTGAAAATATTTGGAGTTATGGATAAACAAATCAAACACAACCGGTGGAGCATGTTTCAATTTAATTATCCAAATGACCCCAAAATGGAGATTGCATGTTGAAAATTTTAAGTGGTAGTGGTACTATTGAAGTTTTTTTTTTTGCAATTTGTGTAAAACTAACATTAAGATATTTATATTATTTATAATTATTTGTGTGCACGAAAACTTAAAAGTAAAATATTTATATCTACCTATAATAATTCTAAACTTATTGTACCTAACTTGGGAAATATCTTAGCATTCTGGTCTCTCACTCTCTTGTCACTATCACATCAACTTAAAATAATTGTTAAAAAAACAAATCTTTACATTTTAGGTGTTTTTAGTACTTTCTATTTTCATAATATACTCATTTATATATAAATGCATTTTATTTATATATTTAATGTCTATTTGGAGTTGTTATAATATGGACCAATAATATTAGCATAGATGCAAAATCTTCTAAAAATAGTTGCATATATAACTAATGACCTCAAGTGGCTCCATATAGACACCTTTTACTTTTAATATCTTGATGCTTTGTGAGAAATTCGCCTTATTAATTATTATGTGTATGAATCACATTTGCTAAATATATATATATATATTCATGTGTAAATGATGAAAATATTTAAATAAATTATATATATTAGAATATAATAATACTTTATAAAATTAATAAATCATTTATACACAAAGTAATGAATATTTTAGATAGTTTAGATTTTAAAAATATAACTTTAAAAATTTTAAAATAAATATTTAGTATTAAATTACTTTATTACGTTGATTTCATACTTTATGGATAGGGTCATGCAAAATAATACTATACAAATGAAAAAACTTATATGATAATAGAAATAATATTAAATATAATAGATGAAATGAATTTTAATTAAGCACTATGATATTCAAAATGAATGGAGTTAGATGTAGAAAGGGTTTTATAAAAGTAATGCTCCGTGACAAATTTGAAATAAATGGTATGTATGAAAAAATATATTTTTCTTTTTTATTAGTATTTATACACTATAACAACTAATATTATAATAAAATACATTTATAACCATCACACATGGAGAGAATTTTTCTAAACATCCACACTAGATGGATGATTGTAAAACTGCCTCCACACTAGATGGAAACTACAAAACTACTCCCACATAATGGGAGAAAATTGAACATTAATTATTAAGGTAAACATACAGCCAACATTACAACCAGGGTAAACCCCTTGTTGCTATATATATTTCTTTTGAGTTAGCACGAATGCAAAAAAATCATTTGTTTAGCTAGGTTACATTGACAATGAGACAAAAAAATTGAAGAAAAAACTTTATAAAAATAAGAGAACAACATGATGTCATAAAGACCATGATTATAATAAAAATCAAATAAATAAAATAGTTGCACGTAGATAAAAATGCTAGGATGTAGAAATAATGATAAAGAAAATAAAAGAACTTAGATAGTTAAGATATTGCACTATGAAAACATGTCAAATTTTGTGAGAAAAGATTTTATAAAGATTTTCTTTTTCCTTCAATACAATAAAATCATAAAAAAAGACAATGAAAGAAAAAAAGTAAAAAACATTCTCCTTCTTTACTACATATCTTTTAATAAAATTTCTACCTTTCTATCCTACTTTTTTTTTTATGGAAGAATTACTCTATCCCGACGCTCTATCCTACTTTTTTATTATTATGGTTATATTTTAATCATTTTTTCATAATTATCTATTTTAATTTTTATAAGTATTTATTTTATTTTTATTAATTTTACTTCTAATCCTTATTCTACAACATCACATCATTTCTCACTTTAAAGACTTTTTTTTATCAAAATTTTTTCCCTGTTTTTTTTTTTATCGCATATACCATATCGACCCTGATTTTATTGTCTTCACTCTTCAAATAATATCGCAATGTATGTAATAAAAAAAATGTTGTAACATAATATTATAATATTGATTATAAAGAGGCGTGCTCACGAGTATGGATAATTGATTCGTAAAAGAGCTTATAATACACTCATCCATTCATGCTATTAGCGACAGACAAACCCCCAAACTAGTGGTACGATACCTCGAAAACGTACACGTCAACAGTATTCTCTCGGCCAGCTAACGATGACGCGTGTATTGGAGGAGCACCGCAAGTCGAAAGTGGTGGTAAACCTTCAAGGTCGGACTTCGGAGCAAGTGATTTGGGTGGTTTTGAATGCATCCTCTGCCGCCGATTTTTTTTGCCATGGACGGCGACGACTCTGTGTTCTGCGAGAGCACCTTAGTGCTTGTACTCATTCATTGCTGCTGGGCTGGGTGGGCCGAGCCGAAGATGGCTCGTGGCTCCATGCTCAGCCGATCGAGACAAACCACAGGCCCATATTACAATCTCGCTTCTGATCGCACTGCGGCCGTGTAAAAGCATGCTTTGCAGCTTGCCCGACGGTAGCAGGGGAACAGAGGACGGAAATGGAAAACGATAAGGTAAAGAAAAAAAATTAAAAAAATCGATTTGATAATTACGCAGTAAATATGAAAAAATGATTGAAACATAAAAAAAAGTAGGATAAATAAGTGTTGGCTTTTGCATTCTCTTTTAAACACATTCTACCAAGATGATCGCTTCAGACCATTTCAGACCGAGGACATTTCATTTCAGATCGGTCCAAAACATATATTTTTATTTTTTAATTTTGTTCGCAAAACGATTAATCTGGTTATGTTTAATTTTCTAAACCATTTTTTTTTTATCAATTTTGGAGATTTATATATTTATTTTAGATTTTTATAAATACAGGGTATTATAGTTATGTTTCAACCATTTAAAATGACTAAAACACCCCTATATTTAAAAATCCAAAATAAGTATATACACATCTCCAAAATTTATAAAAATTGATTTATAAATTAAGCATAATTAGAATAATAATTTTGCAAAAAAATTTTAAAAAACAAAAAAAAAAGTGTTTTACACCGGTCTGAAATAGCCACATTCTATGCAGTTTGATGTATGTTTTACAGTTTTAGGTGAATCTGTAACACCATAGTTCTAAAAAGGAAAAGAAATGTTTGGGTCGAGTAAAAGACCTCTAGAGGCTTTCGAATTTCTAAGATCCAATATTTAGTTGCGGCCATTTCAATTAATATAATTCAATTCAGTCGAGCTGGCACTAATTTTTTATTTTAATTTTTTCCAAGTCTAATTTTTTTTTAATTTAACACAACTTGTTTTGTCATGCTATCGAAAATAATTTCATTATAAGTTTATATTTCGTAAAAAATTAGCATCTTTGGAAAATGGATAGGTAACTATTAATTTTTTAAAAAAAATGTATAGCATATATAATATATAAAAGTTCTGAATTTATTTAGTTTTTACAATTATGAATAATGCACATGGATAATTGTAATAAATGTTTTGGATTTGAAAAATTATATTTCAAAATAAGGTGTTGCATGCAGTCTCCATATAACTTGACTATATTGAATCATTACTCTTAGGGATACAACTTGGTCCGGGTACCCGTGGGTTGACCCACTGGGTACCCTATTTAGGGTAGGTTCGGTTATGAAAAACCTACCCATAGGGTCAGTTTGATTCCAGGTTTAAATTATCCGCTCAAATTCGGGTAGAGTTATAATATATATAACCTAAAAATCTACCCCGTGCCTCTCCGCTCTCCCGCGCCCCTCTTCTCTCTTGTGCCATCGCCTCTTCCGTCTCTCTCTCTCTCTCGATCTCTCCCTCGGTGCTGATAGCTCTCCCTCTCTTCCTCCCTCTCCCTCTCCCTCGGCACCGAGTTTGCGCATCGCTGCCTGGCGCTTGCTCTTCTATCCAACTGTTGCTCTTGGCCTCTCATCTCCCGTCGTCCCATACTCCGATGTCGCCTTTATAGAAAAAAAGTTAGAAATTTTCATTAAAAAAAGCATCAAATGAGTCCAAAATATAGTAAAGTCACAATCTAAACAAGTTCAAACTAACATCTACTCAGTATGTCGAATGAAATGTCAATTGTCAACACTATAAAGTTAACAGCTTCACCCTAATCGTCTTCATACAACCTAACACGATTTCAAGTAAATACAAGTCATCCCTTTAGATCAGGGGGAAGGACAAATATTAATATTAATTGTGACGTTTTTCATTCCTTTAGCGATTTCATCAACTATCGTTGCTTTTTTCATTTTAGCTAACTCCTTCTTCATTGCTTGTAACTCCATCCTTAAGCTATTTTCATGTTCCGCATGACACTCCGTCTATTTTCTCGTGACATGGTCTTTTCTATGTTAGGTGTATATTTATCACACCAACAAAAGAAATTATGAGTCTTCAAATCCTACAAAAGAAATACAATCATTATTAAATATTTACATCATATTATTATGCATTATTCTACAGTCTACTGATAAGAATGTTAGTTTTTTTTCCATACTTTTTGTGGGTAGCGAAAGAACCACCTATTTGAATTCATAGTTGTCTTTGACATAAAAACTTTACAAGTTTCCATTCCACAAGGGCATTAAATCTTCTGTATCCAGCTGGGGATAGTCCTCCATCCACTTCAAAAAAAAATTGCAACATAACAACTACCAAATAAATAAGACAATGCATGTAATTCATTAGCTAGTGATTAAATGTATAGAAAAATGAAAAACTCATGGGGATAACTTTCAGATACACATATTGTTATAAAGTTATTAACTTTCTTCAACATTTTTCATCTTTTGTTTCTACAACATTTATAGGCAACGATTACAAGCCACAAAAAGTCATTTAGAAAATCCAAAAATTTGTGATTATACATTGATGAACCTCATGTGCATCTATCTTGAAATTACTAGAGTCATTATTCATAATCTTAGATGACGTCTTCAACAAAAATAATCACTTCCATATTTACTGCATCACTACACCGATATTTGGGCAGGCCCCATTCTATACATGCTTCAAAATTATCTGTGGCCTCCAAGACTGTAAAAAGTTACATCTGTTTTTGCAAACTCTCCATTGCCCATAAGAAGCACATCCAAGATCAAAGATACCGTGCAGTTAAATTTTCAAAAGATTGAAAATGGAATATCAAGATTTCTTATTTTCAGATCGATAAAACCATGCAAACAAGTAGGAAACAATACCTTTGTTCAGCCATTGACGGTAACCTTATATCACAAATAGCGTGCCCTTCTTTCTACCTTCAACGATGGAACTCAAACTTCTCCCTTTGTCCTCTTCAATGCCTTCAACAGGCAGCCTAATGAGGCATATGTGATGTCGTGAGCTCGCAGGGTCCAAACTACAAATGCCTAAATTTTGTAGGATCCAAAATGGTAATACGCAAATTTCAGAGTATAACTGTATAAGAGGGCAATACACATCTTTAAGAGTCAATGCCACAAATTCCGCAATTTTCCATGACCGTAACGTAGCCGACGAACACAGCGCGCTGGAATTATGGAAATGCGTTCGCCACGTGGCAACCCATCGTTTCGTTTCGCAGCTGACTCTGGGTTTGGGACGCCGCATGCAATCTGGCCCGTCCCTATAGCACATTCATTCGAGCAGAGCAGGCTGAGCAGCAAGCTCTTAAGGCCTTAGCTCGCTTCTCTTCTCCGTAAGTCCCTCCCACGCCACAACGGAATGCCTGTCGTTCGTCGGCGGTGGGGTGGACTCTGCGGTCATCTGCCGCAACTGGCATCCCTTCCCAAAAATCACGGCTTCGCGATGTCTCAAGGTCGACGATTGACTAAAAACCCATTTCTATCTAGCCACAGATAAACCCTTTCAGAAGAAGCAAAGAAAAGGGTATACCCCAAACCTCATTTTTCCAGTTGTCTAAGAAGAAGCCGAAATCTCTCCATCTGTCCATCCGGCGACCAACAAATCTTGGTTGGAGGAAGGGGAGAGATCCTTTGCAAAAGAACTGTAGGTCAGGTATTTTTAAAAAAATTTTAAACGAATATATTGTTATTTTCGAATTTGTTAAAAATGCTACATATACTTTTTGCATGCCATTTTTTTTTTTTTTTTTTTCTAAATGTTGAAATATCGTGCATTTTTTTAGCCATTTTTTAATGCGGAGTAACTACAGTTTGCTGTTTATTGTAAAATCTGATGTTGCATTGTCCAATGTAGACTCAGGATGAAATCTAGGCCATCTATCAAACTATTTTCATAATTATGAGCCCCAAGATAGCCTTGATTGAAAATTTAAATGGCTTTTAATAAATAAAAAAAAAATTAGCTAAATGCTGCAGCATTGTCTTTTTAATGTTTAGGCCTGTTAACATTTTTGACATGTAATGGTTAGATTACCAAATTCAAAAGTTTCTAACAGAATTTTGTATTATCTCAGATTGTCTCAGATTATCCTGTCCTTAACAGGAATCCTCTTCATTTACAGTGGATGGAGGAAAATTCAATTGGCAGCTTACGAAGGAAATTTCTCAAGTTGCTTATAAATGCTTGTTCAACATAGTTTGTTACTTAGATCAAGAGTCTGGTTGCTGCGGAAATGGCTTCATCTTGCTGGGAAATAATTCTTGCAAGCACTTCTGAAGGCCCAATCACAGCTTATGATGCAGACACTGGCACTCTTTTGGCCTGCTTCTCTAACAACAGTCGATCATCCCCTTGCAAAGGCCTGGCCCTGGCTGGAAAGACTATGATTGCTACATCCCACATCTCCAATGCCTGTTATACAATCTGCCTTTACCATTGGTGTTCTTCTGCCCCTTTTCACCACCTTCCCATCCCTGAACCGATTGCACCTCTTACTGCCACTATTGACGGATCATACCTATTTTGTGGAGGTCTCTCTGGCCACATCCACATTCTTTCTCTCCCTTCAGGCGAATTTTTCCGTTCATTCCCTATTCATAGTAGGCCCATATCATGTCTTACCATCAATGTGGAGGGCGATGGCTCTTTGCTTATCTCAGGTGGTGATGACGGTGTGATTGCAATACTTCCAATTATTAAGCTTTTAGATGTGAATGCTTGTTTAGAAGATAATTCAGGTGATTCTGAGCACACATTGCACAAGTTTGTCGCACATCCACTCTCGATAACGGCCATTGCTGTCAGTCCCTGCAGCTGCATTTCCACTATAATATCTTGCTCATTAGACTGCACATGCAAGTTTTGGAGTCTTGATAGTGGCACTCACTTGCGTACTGTGCAGTTCCCTTGTGTGATCTGGTGTGTTGCAATGGATCCCACAATGTGGGAATTCTATGCTGGTGGATCAGATGGTAAGGTGTATGTTGGAGAATTGAAGGTCGTCAGTAGGAGCAAGTGGTTGAGTAGAATGAGAGATGAAGAGACAGGGGTAGAGGCATGGGCTGAGGAACACAATGGGGCTATTACAGCCTTGGCATTGGTGAACTATGGCCGATGCCTGGTCTCAGCATCTGAAGACGGAAGTATCAAGATGTGGGATGTGGAGTGTGGTAGAGTGATTAGAGTTGTTGAACAAGAGAGAAGTAGCACCATTAGAGATCTTGTTGTGGCTAAGGGTGTGAGGAGTAGTCGTGGAGTTGTTGGCATTGGTAGCAATGATGTCATGCAACATGGTGAAATTGAAGGATTTTCAGGCAGGGAGATAGCCAGGCAACGCCGACCGGTGAAAGAGGTGATGGAGATGGAAGAGTGCTTAACTGAAGTGGTTAAGGATAGGCGCAGAGCTGTTGACACGCTAGAAGCATCAATTGGCACATATGAGAGGCTTCTCACACTCTTTCTGAATGAAGCAAAAGGAGGCCACTCCGGCAAAGAGGAAACAAAAAGTGATTGTGTTAATGTGGAAACTGAAGTAGCAAAATTCAAGCTAAAGATACCACCAAAAACCTGCCCAAGCTAACACAATAGTTCAATTCATTCCTGAGTTTGGTAGTATATTTTCCTTATCACCTTCCAAAACAGGTTGGTTGGCTTGAATTTACTTCCTAAAATGCATTAAGATGGCTAGTAATCTATACTGTTGTGTGTACTGTGCACAGCTTGAGCTATTGTTCAGAGAAAACATTTGCCGACAAGTTGTGAAGTTATACTTGTTATGGACAGTGTATTGATTATGATGCTTGAGTAGGGTCATCCATGTGCATGCATTTTTGCTTTACTGTAAAGAGGCTGTTTCCCTGTACTTCAACGAGAAAATAACTCTTGCCTTTCATTAATACCAGTCTAACAATGATCCTCTTAAAATATTATATTCAATTCGAAGGCATCTGTTAAGATTTCTATCATGTTTTTCGGATCATCCAATCCATAGATTTATATTGTTCTGAATTCTACCACATATTTTTTAGCTGAGAAAACTATGTTTTGAATGATAATTCATAGTGAAAACTAAAAAAGTACTCTTGTTTATATAAATACAAATGACCTTATTGTTTGTGACGTAGAAAGATTGAAGGGAATATTTAAGATGAGAGGGCCGTTCTTAAATGCAATTGACAAGGTCCATGACACTTACCCTTTTTAAACTTATATATTACATTGAGATTACATTCCTTTTAGGGATCGAATCTTGGATCAGACGCACGGTAGAATGCTGGTCTAGGCCTTAGTTAGCATGTAACCCACCATTCGAAATTAAGGCGAAATTGCACGGCCCTTTGGTTTGGCTGACTTACATGGTTGGTATCATGAGAACCGTTGGTTTCATTTTTTTTTTTCGTTTTATTCCAGTTCAAAGATGGGATGGTACGAGGATGAGGGGAGAATTTGGTATGAAAATGTATTGGGAATGAGTAAAAATGTATTAAGAATGAGTAAAGTTGTAGTGGAAACAAGTAAAGATGTATTGAGAATGGGTAATGATGTATCCGAAAATATGAGATCCCATCCCTTTTCTGAACTGCGTGCGCGTTTGCTTTTGGGATGTTTATTGAAATCCACATTCACCCATCATGAGCGGGTTTAAATTCCCACATAAATTGTTTGGTTGGGGTTCCCACCCAGCCTTCCAACATATTTGTAACTCATGATTCAGAAGATTTGATGGCGTTTGTGTTTCTTGGTGAAATAACAAAGGTTAATTGTGGGAACAGTTGCAACTGTCCGTTCTCTAAACCACAACCCTGCCAGATGGGTAAGATGGTCCATTACAAGGGCTTTTTGTAGGCCAACCTGCAGAGTCATGTCAAGGAAAAAACAGTCTAGCTAGAGATCTCATTTGTTCTTCAGGCCTAAAACACCAATCTATGGGCAGTCTAGCTAGAGATCTCATTTGTTCTTCAGGCCTAAAACACCAATCTATGGGTGTGGGTGTTCAAAATCTGAAGAGAATGTTACTACATATCTGGGCACAACTATCTTCTCTGTATATTCAAAAGCTCAACTTCATGTCTTTCGTAAGTTGGATTGAACAAGCCCATTAGCACCCGAAAGTCGATATTCATCCATTAGCTGATTCCACTTAAGTAGAAAGCCGCCTACAACGATGGCAGTGAGCTAGCTAGTTTCCCCCATTCTGCATGGCTTCACGTTCATGTCTTTTTCTCAGCCAGCGTAGAGCCTACTACAAGAACTTCTAGTCCCGGAATTACCATGCAAATCTTTGCTCTTGGATTCGGTTGTGGCCCACAACTTGCGCATATGCAGATCTAGTGCGCTGAGGTAGCAACCGCACCGGCAACAGGAATACATACATTAGACAATACAAAGATGTGACAGCTGCCCAAGCTGTTCCCGGCGTCGTCATCATAAGCTGTTCTCACGTAGTCTGTTACACCATTGGTTGTAAAAAAGAACTATGTTTTCAGTAATTATCAACGTCGGAAGATCCACTACAAACGTTCGCATGATCCATTTCTCTTTTATTTTTTCATACTAAAATGCCTTCCCGGACATAATTTTTTAAAGTATCTTGATACTATGTACCCGGGTGTACTTAGCTTTAATACACCTGGGTGCAAAAACTTATCTTTTTTATCTTTTGAATTTCTTATACAACTGTTCATCTAAGTGTATTTAACACACACACACACATATATATATATATATATATATAAGTTTTCTATTTTTAGAGATTTGTAGATTTTTTTTTGAAAATTTTAAAAACAGAGACATTTTAAGCACTTGAAAATTACTACTAAAATGCCCAAGTTTTTGAAAAATTTTAAAAAATATTTATGAATTTTTAAAAATAGTAAAACATAATACATGTGTTAAATATACTTAGATTAATGATTATATAAAAAATAGGTTAAATGTTCCAAAGCTAAGTGCACTCAGGTACATTTAATCATTCACCTTTTTTAAATATATAATTTTATAATTTTTTGATACTTGTGAATGTATTTATTTATTTATTTTTATTGTTTCACTCCCTTCGATGACCAAGCAACTGACAAAGTACAAACCCGGACAAGGAAAAAACAAAGCAAGTGCTTTGAACCAATTTTGAATCTTAGACCTCTCACACTAAGCATACTCATATTAACCGCATTATATTTTTACGAATAATTGAAAATTAAAAATTTTCAATTGTTGAAGCATCACTAGCACTTGAACAGTTGAAAATTGTCTATTTTTAATATTCAAGAAAAATATTAAAAAGTATCAAAAAAATTATAAAATTTTATATGCAGTAAATACATGCTTATTAAATACATTTTGATTAATTTAATTAATAAAATGCCATTAATTTTTAAAAATTTTAAAAATCTTCAAAATGGTAAAAATTGATTCACATCTTAAATACATTTTAATTAACAATTGCATAAAAAATTTTAAAAATAAAAATTAAGTATTTACACTGGGGTGCACCTGATTGGGGTCTATTATAATTTGCGCAGTACAAGTGTGCAAATTAAATAGGAGCAATATAAGTGTGCACTTAGATTATCACGCTCCTTTTAAGTAAATTACCTTCATTATCATAGATTGGTACTGTAGCTTCCTAGATACAGCCGCAAAGTTTGAACATCGATGCGATGTGTATGCCCTATTTTATTCTAGACCATCTCCGTAGGCTCGACCCCAACACGTGTAAAGTATCTCCAACAGATGTTCTACATCAGTGATCTTCAAAAATCGGAATCTTTTTCTTGAGCACTGATTTTTTTCAGACGGGTCCAAAAATATATATTTTTATTTTTTAAAATTTTTTATAAGCATGTAATTAATCTAGTTAAATTTTATCGATAAACCAAGTTTTACTATATACGTGCATATCTTTATTTTAGATTTTTAAAAGCAAGAGCATTTAAGTTCTTTTAAATAAAAATGATAAAACTTGGTTTATAAATTAAATGCAACTATATTAACATGTTTATAAAAAAATTCAAAAAAATAAAAAATATATTTTTGGACCAGTATGAAATAAATAAATCCATTTTGTACATATGTATATATTTATTTTAAAATCATAAACATATTTTTATTTTATTTTAATTTGTTTTGAAAATTTTACATTTTTTTAGATAATAATATTCTAATTTAATTTTTAAAGTTTTATGTTATAATAATTAACACATAAAAGGAGATCAGAATAATATGACAAACTTTTAGTGATATAAAATTTTGCATTAATTTACACTATAATGTCACTGTATATTCGTCACTTGTAATTTCGGATTTATTAACACTAAAAGATTACTTTTTCTAGTTTTTAGCAACAATAATTATTAATTTTGCTAAATAAAGTTTTTTGTCATAAAAATATTAAGGGCCGCTAAAAGTGTGTTGTAAAGTGTTAATTCTCTTATAGTGGATTTAGGCAAAATAAGTATTTAAAATATCAAAATTGTCAAAATTGAGCTGATTTTATATGCCGAATTGCTAACTTGACATTAATACGAAAACATAGGGTCAGAGTTCGTGAATGTTCTCCTTATCCCTCATAATATATAACTTGGGACAAGTGGACAACGCCGGAGGTGAGATTTTTCAAATAAAATTATGGTTCCTGCTAGGTAGGCCTCGACCGTTGTGTCCGGTCCGGATTCGCATTCCTATAGTTTCATCAGATTTCCCTTTCAACAGCCGATGATATTTTTATTGCATGCGTTTGCTTTACAGCTCTGGGAATTGCAACGTCGCATCATGCACGGACGGGGACAAATAAGATAGGTCCTAGGGTGCAACATGGGTAGGGTACCCATAGGAACCCACCGACCCGACCCTAATTTAGGTAGGGTAGGTGGAAAATGTTATCCATGGTATGGGTAGGGTACAAATTATTACTGGTCACCTCAAATAAGATATGGGTAGGGTAGATACGCTAGGTATACAGAACCGACCCGCATAGGTATTCATATGGTAATCAATTAAGTGCATTATTATATATATATATGTATAATATATATATATATATATATTATATAATACATATTATGTTTTATCTTTGACAACTTATGTGTATA
>JAXCLR010000081.1:26441759-26457357 GCA_035584095.1 Annona squamosa
TAACTTTCCTGAAAGATGTGAAGCCTAATGCGTTTTATCCCATGTTAATGCAGGAAATCTAAGCCTACGTTGCTTTTCAACACGACCCAAACTTTCAAAGTGAGGAAAACTATTCCGAGCCCATCGTAGCGCTTGCGGCGGGTGCTACACCTATGTATATATATGGTATGTAATATATATTTGGTTTGGACTTTGGAACGATGTATAGGTGGAGCACTGAATGCAACATAAATTCCATCATGTCGATCATGGTGGAAGGCCTCTTTACTCGCATTAGGTTGGACATAGTGGAAGGCCTCTTTAAGCTTTAGCCATGTACGACGATCGTAAAGATGTGAACCTGACCACCACCACGTATTAGTTCCTCCCTTCTTAGGATTAACTCATGTAAAAAAGACGAATATTAATTTCTGACAACAGTAGCCCCCCGGGACGACACAACCAGCCGCGTCTCATAGTCTGCTTTTGACGCGCACCAATCCGTAGAGCTGGAGATTTAAAATTGAAAGTTAGGGAGAGATATTTATCTCATTTGTTATTTTCCTAGAATTTTTATTAAAAAATATGATTAGAATCGATATGGATTACAGTGGTAGTATACACATAAATCAGAATTAAATAAACAATCATAAAATTAAAAACACTAGACATCAAAATTTACGTGGAAAATTCTTCAATTAAGAAGGTAATGATAAATAGGTTATAGATATAAACACAAGAATAACCTACACTCATTCTGTAGATACTTTCCATACATCCGCAAATCAATCATTCGAATAACTCATCTCTTGCCTCTTCATGATACCTCAAGGTTACACTAAATAGTAACTGATGTATCTATAAGTAGGACTCTCATGTGTATTATGTCTTGGATTGGATCCTGCACATACCAAGCTAACTCACGGGGAAATTGCGTCTTCAACCATTCTGCAACTTGTTAATTGATTTATTAGTCATCACACTCTAACATGGCATGACTTCACATCTTTTTACTTAAGAGTTTATTCCACATGCCAAAATTAGTACAAAAACTGCGTCTCCACCTAAGATGGCTACACGGCCAACCGCTATGTCCACCATCTCACCATTTTTTCCATCTGCTAATACTCAAGAGATCAAGAATTTGCCACAATAAGAGATCAAAAATACCACCACTCAATGCACATCTTTTATCTTCCTTAGCTAGCTTCTAATGAACCTTGTTTCAACTCTCTTTGATTAACCAATCATCATTTGCACACCACTCAAGCTCTCACCATCTACTCTTAGATTAATCTAATCTATTTTTATGCTATTTTCATGTGCACCTATAACAAATTCCTTCATTCAGACATCATATAAAAAACAAGAGCTCCATCTATCTTTATATTCATTGTCTTAGCATGTATGCCAAACTACATACATGACACACATGCTCTAACTTGTGCTAGTCTATCAACCGTGTATTTGATTATGCACCTGAAATGTATGAATATAATAAGAATTTAGAATAAAATATTATAGGTATAAGAGTAATTATCAAAATATTGTGAGTATAATAAGAATTAGAGGCAAATGTTGTAGGTATAAATTTTTTTTAATTATAAATAAAATAAATTAGTAACAAAGATGTTAAATCATGGCAAAAGATAAATACCAAGAAGTAAAAAAAAAGTGCACTTCTCTCTCTCACATATTTTATTTTTAGAGTGTGTTTGGAAAATAATAAAACTTTTGAATAAAAGAATTTGATATAAAAGTCTTAAAATTAGAGAAAATGATGTGATACGGTAAAGGTAATGATAAATAGTAGAGAAAATAAAGTTAAAAAGATAAGTTAGTCATATAGATAGTTGTAAAAAGGTGATTGGAAAGTAGAATATTTATAATAGAAAATATAAAAAAAAAATAAGATAATTATAAAAAATAAAAAGTTTTAGGGTATGTTTGGCCAACTCTAAAACTTTTTTCAACTAAAACTTTTTACTTTCTACAATTATTATATTTTAATTATTTTCACATCTTCCTATATAGCTATATTATTTTTCAATCATTTCTATATAACTACTTATATAACTAACTTATTTATTTTATCTTTATTTAATTTACTCATCATAATTATTCCTATCACATTACATTATTTTTTACTAATTCAAAAATTTTTACACCAAAAGTTTTATTACTTTCTAAATACACCCCTAATGTGAAAAGTTTTGGTTGAAAAATTTTATTGATAAACAAACACACCCTAATAGTTATATTCACTCTTAAAAGGTATTAAAAATTTTAAAACAAGTGAAAATGTAGAGGGGTTTACGTGGAAATAACTATCAAGATGGGCTTTAGAACCCTAACGCGATAATGATTTAATATTTGAAGTCATATAATATGTAATTCTGACTAAATGATTGCTTAATTTGTTTCCACTTGTATCTAAATATTTGAAATTTAGGTGTGCCTATGAAGTTATAAAACTTTAATATTAGTTGTAAAAGTTTTTAAATTAATAGAAAATAATGTGATATGATAAATATAATGATGACGAGTAAAGAGATAAGTTAGTTGTACGAGTAGGTGTGTAGAAATAATTGAAAAATAAGATATTGATTGGGAAGATGTAAAAAAAAAATTAAAAATAGAATAATTATGAAAATTGAAATTTCAACGTAGAAAAGTTGTGGTTAGAAAGGATTGAAAATAATTACTTAATGCGGCTGGAGTGCAATGCGTAAGCAATCCTCCTCCGTTGATTTCGATTCCTTTTTATATTTCGTACATTTGGACGGTTTGGATTCCCGCGAAACCGCCCGAGACGATTGCGCTTTCCGAGTCGTCGTCATGGGTCCATAGCCTGTAAATATGGACTCGAGATTTACCGGCTTGTTCGTCGTTCCTGAGCTCTTCCCTCCCCTTCTACGCCGTCGCCGTATGAAAATAGAAGAGAAGAATTTATTCTCCAGAAACTTCTAGAAGCAGCAGGTCGTACCCCACTGCGTTTTTCCTGCCACTCCTATCTATTTTCCTTACATTATACATGCATATCTCAAAAATTGTTTATCTAGCATGTAGAAATGTTCTGTTTGAACTTTCTTGGCTTGCAAACTATTTTGCGAAGCTGTCTTCTCAGCTGGATTGTGCACCCAAAACACACCTGTAATCACAAACTTTTAGAGTCCTATTTTTGAACCTGATTCAATCAGAAAGAACTAGTTCATTGCGATATTCAGGAGGTTTATTTGGGAAGATTGGAAAGTTAGGTTTGAAATTAAGCAGAGCAAGTATAGTTGTCATGGGAGGTGAAGTGAAGAATGGAGATTGCAGATGGATCTTCAGGCCATTTTCCGTCGGGAGGAAAGGAAAAGGAACTGTAGGGATGATATTAGTCATAGAGTGAATAACATTAAAATAAATAGGATATAATGAGAAAAAACTTACATGGAAAATCAAACTCGGTGAATGTATATATATATTTTTCATGGCATTAAAGTCTATGAAGTGGAATCCGTTCCATGAAACGTCCTTAGACGCAGTACTGGAGAATCGTGGTGATCTGATTCTCCAAAATTGAACTAGAATGAGGAGGAGATGCTGGAAGCTTTTATCTGAAATTGGATTCTCAAGTTTGAACTTCTAAATGGCTAATGAAGTTGTGGTTGAATGAAGCTATTGAATTATGTTGAGACTGTTTGCGGACATATTGTGAACATATGAAAAACAAAAGACAGAAAATTAAGAAAAAAAATTGCCTTAGTATGGTGTGATGGAAATATTTATACAGTTAGTTGTTACAGCCACTTCCCACATTGAAGCCCATGTTTGACGAATTCATTCTTTATGTGGTCATGGGAGAACTGAATGCCTTTTGGAAACCATGCTAACTGTTTTGAGTGCAGTACTTTCATTATAAATCGTCCATGGCATTTCGTTTGGGCTGTTCTCATGAATTTGTTTCTCTTTCATCTGTAGGGTTCAAAACAATGACACTTAC
Organism: Annona squamosa; assembly: GCA_035584095.1. Lineage (NCBI taxonomy): Eukaryota > Viridiplantae > Streptophyta > Magnoliopsida > Magnoliales > Annonaceae > Annona > Annona squamosa. The sequence continues at coordinate 26,445,727 of JAXCLR010000081.1, forward strand.
AGATTCTTGTAAGTGCTAAATGTCTATCTTTTCCATGGTTTTCATTTTAATACTCATTATTATGAATTTTACTACTTAAAGCTTGAATGAAGGTAGGAGTATTTCTCTTTTCCATTGGGGAATTGTTGAGTAATTTTTGTGGGAAGTCTATATTTTAGCCTGAACTGTCAATCTGGTGAGTCCAGTTATGAAAGGATTATATCCTTTCGATGGCATGTTTTGGATTATAGGAGTTGCTATCTCCTTTTTAGGCATTTGCTGATCTTTAGTCATAGTGAATGACAGATTTGGATGATGCCAAGTCAAAAGTGCAGCTTTTGTTTTTTCACTGGGAAACTGCTGAGGGCAGCCTAACTTTTGGTTGCCTCAACTGTCAATCTGGTTGGCCAAACTATGGGATGGGCCGTGTCTACCATCAGATTGTCCTAGCCATAATTACTTGCCTCTTTTTTTTTTTCCCCCCACAATATGTGTTACAAGAAATATTATGCCAACATCTTTCATCTACACAGAGACAACTGTATGAATGACTGCTCAAAGGTCAGAACAACTACTTGTTGAGCACTTGAGCTGAACTAATGCCTGTCTATGCACTGGATAGTTGCTCATGTACACCACATAAATGGCGCTGAGCCAATGCCTGACAATGCACTGAATAGTCTCCTATGACATTTTTTTTGGCTTGTTTTTTAAGAATGGATATAACTGCAAGCCCTATTCCAAAAGAGGGAGAGTTTTTTACTGATTTACCACTCTCTTTATTTTATCAGTATTTTTAAATAATCAAGAGTTATGGATTAACAATTATTAACCATAAGAATTATGCTACGCTTTAAACTGGAATACTTAATTTTTTTTCCTTGCAATTATCTCAGATAAATGAAATTTGTGTTTTAAAATCTTGGTGTCCTGATTCATTTGATGTTGTTGTCTTTGTTTCCCAGGCCTACAGGAGAGAGCAAAACAATTGGAGTTACAAGAATTGGAGACAATTAAATTTTCTTCTAGCTTTCTTACTAAGCTTGATGAATTGCTTCAGGATGCATATGGAATCTTGAGTCCAACACCAAATGACTACAAACTAAGACAGGAATTAGTTCAGATTTTTAATTTTATGACAGAGGAGATCTATGGTAAATTCTAATTTTAATTTTCAATTGTAGAATCTCTCTCTCTCTCTCTCTCTCTCTCTCTCTCTCTCTCTCTCTCTCTCACTGATAGTTCCTAAGATATATGCGCTTGACATTATCAACGTTTCTTATTTTATGGTCCCATGGTTTTCTGTCTGTGTTAATTTGTAGATTGATTTGATTCTAACATAATTATCTTTGTATCCATGGGAGCATAAATGGCAATCATCATATGCAATCCATGTGCTTGTGGACCAGTTTTCTGTGGTTCAGAATTTTCAAAATTTGGAATCCATGTTGAGTGCTCTCCTCAGAGTTACTGTCCTGGATGATTATTACATTGGCCTAGATCCTTTTTCTTCTGCCACATTCTTTTAGTCATCCTTTTTCAGCAGATGGCTAGGATTGGTTGCTAGGGCACATATTAATGCAGGGGATTAATGACTTGTTGTTCCAGATAATTCTGTTAGATTTCTGAACTCTAGTCAGCCATATTCCTTTTCGCTGCAGCCCAATCTCTTAGTTGTCCCTTTTCAGCAGTTTGCTAGGATTGGTTGTCAGGGCAGATATTAGTGCAGGGGATGAAATGGCTTGTTGTTCCAGATAATCCTATTTGGTTTTGTTTATCTAGTCAGCCAAACAGCTTTGTTTTCGTTTTGTTTTGTTGGTTTTTTAATTGAAATGTAATGATTTGATTTTTTTTTTTTTTTACTCGTCCTGAGTGATTCCTATATTTCTAATGAACTGAGATCACACATGATGGTTCTGTTAGTCTGCTTAGATGAGTAATCCTACCTCTTCTGAAAGAATTAGTTTCTTTGTATTTAGTTTAGATGAGATAGCCTGGTTTTGGAAAATGAGTATATTCACTATTTTCTTTCTCGATCCTATACAAATCCTTATACGTCCATCACCAAAGGGTCAGATCTGAACCCTATTGATGTGGCCTATTACTGTGATGGTTGTTAATGTTTACGGAGGTGTGCGTGGACTATATTTCCTGAATCATGCTCATTCTCCTAATCATGGTCTTACATGTGTAAAATTGAGAAATGGAATGCAGGTATAATCCATTTGCAAAAAGGAGTAAAAGCCCTAGCAAGAATTGCCATGATTTTTTAAAAAATTAATTGTAGAGCTAATCATGCATGGTATATTAGCTTGACTTTCTGTCCTGACAGTTTTTTGTCTTCCTAGTTGACTATACAAGTTGAATAGGCTTTGGGAGACTGAGGAGAAATTTGAATGAGAAAAGGCATGAAGATTGAATTACGATACTTTCTATCTTCTGTTATTACTTAAAATTAAAAATCTCAGGGAAAGTCTCTAATATGGTAAAGGCCTTTCTCACATAATACCTTATGATTTTTGTTGTGAAAGGGTTTTGTTGCCATATTCCATTTACTATGAGCACGTTGTCCATTAGTTACTTGTTCTGTGAATTACGCTTATTTAAAATTCTTTCTGTGTCCGTATTTTGTTATCTGTGTTGCATCTTCATTTTTCTTGTTGATGCAAATTAGGATGGCCATTCTCACCAGTTTAATTTTTTCAGGCATTGCCAATGGGTTTCCTAAGGTGGAGGCATTTGGTTCATTTACAATGGATATGTTCACAGCCAAAAGTGATCTAGATTTATCCATTAACTTCAGCAATGATACAGCTGAGTTTCCTCGGAAAGATATGATTTCAACCTTGAAAAAGTTCAGCAAACGTCTCTGTTTCCTTCAAAGTAATTTCTGAGCATTCAATAGTTTGGCTGATAGTGATATGCTATGTTTGCTGTTGTCCATCAGAAAATGCTGAATAGGTTGATGTATGCTTGTCGAAACCTTCCATGCACCTAGTTCAATTGGGTATGTTGACAAGTCGTGTTATCAAAGCCAGTTTGCCATATCACCCTATTATCATAACTTTTGTCAGAACTGTCATTCTAATGGATGATGCAGACACTAATGTGTGAAATCGGGTCGGGTTGACAATTATCCAACCCAAACCAACCAATCCACTTTTGAAATTAGGTCAGTTTAAATCGGGTTATATAATTTTATTTATTTATTTTTTTTTTGAAAATGCCTAAACGGGGTTGGGTTAGTTGAGTTCGGTTTGAAACCAACCCTATTTACACCCCTTTACTTCAAACAGATTGTTTGGTAAGCCTTCCAGTTTTGAGCCATTTAATTGTTGCATGCTTAACATAAAAGAAGAGGAAAGCGGTCCATTCTAATTTGAAGTCTGGATGAGTGATGTGGATGCCAAGGAGTGAAACGCACCTTGGTGCAAGAAAAATGGCAGGAATAGTCTATTTGGTTAAGTATTGTACTGCTCACTGTTTATTCTTAGATCTTACTGATCTTCAACTAATTTGGAATTCCCAGATGCACTTTTGGATCAACATTAGCACTTCTATTGCCACATTGATATTTATATATAGATTGGAAGTGTGCAATCTATGGTCTCAAGAATGCATTAGGTTCCAACATCTGTGCGCATATTCAGGCTGGTTAGCATGTTACAAGTCATGTTGCTCTGACGGAATACTATTCTCATATGCGAACCATAAGACTTTCTGGCTTATGTTTTGTTGCATAAAACGTGAGATTTTTCTGATGTGCTACATGTCACACTTTAGGATTGATTAGATGAATTAGTATAACATGAAGCAGTTGACACTGTCAAATGAAAGGGTTAAGTCAGAGTGTCTGCTCATTAAATGGCCATGACTCTTCTCACCTGGCCATATAAAACATTGATTGATAGCGTAAATTGATCAAGCAAGCTGATATGATGATATTATTTTTTAAACCGTCTGACAAATAGGCATTTGCCTAGCAGATTTGGAACTTTTGATATTCAAGGAAGTAAAGAAATAACAAATAGTTTCCATTTAAACTTAAATGGAATTGAGTGTTTAATCTGGAGATTGACGAAGCTCAACTTCATGCCGATGAATTTGCTGAAGAAAATGCATTTTATGTCAACATGCGCATCAAGAATATCAAGCACCATGAAGTTTGTTATTTGACTGTACCAGGATACACCTGTTTTTCGTCTATTATTTATTTATTTATTTTTGTTCCTTGTCTTGAAACTTTGTTTGCTGGGGGAACCCTAAGATCAAGCAAACATGTCTTTGAAATTCTTTGTGACATCACCCTAGAATCAAACAAACATGTGTTTGAAATTCTTTGTGATATCACCCTAAGACCAAACTTTTTTCATTTACATTTAATGCAGGAAGAGGACATGTGTCATGTGTCCAGCCAATCATGACTGCAAGGGTGCCTATTTTAAAGCTTGTGGATTGCGGAACTGGAATCGAATGTGATCTTTCTGTTGAAAACAAGTATGGTATTGCAAAGTCAAAGATTCTGGCACTTGTTTCATCAATTGATGAGAGGTTTCAGAAATTAAGTTTCCTGGTAATGTTCTCTGATGTCATTTTCAGCTAATTCAATTATTTAGGCCTCTCTGAATGACTTCAAAACATCATTCACGACATTGACAATTTTCATCTATCTGTATTTATCCTGTTATCTTGATCTGGAGAGATTAGAGGTTCACTTATATAAGTAGTCTATAAATATTATTTGCATTCTAATATTTCAAAAATAATGAACAAGAAAAATTAGAAAACAGATTTGCTACTGGGGGTGCAACTAGGGTTGATTTCGTTTGGTTCTTGGTTGACATTACCTAAACCTATTTCTATCATTCTCTTCCCATAAGTTGGTTCGTTCAAGGTTGATCCTATTCGAGGTTGGTTTGGTTTAGTTTGAGATTAAAACAGGTTTCTTAAAACAACAAAAAGTATGAGAAATTTAATGTAATGAAAGGAACTAATAATTTATTGATGCATATTGATTCATAATTGCAACAAAAAGGGAAAATGATTAAATCTACCCTAAGAAATGTGAACCTTCAATGGTTTGTAAATAAGAAAATATTATGAAAACAACTGTAATTACAATGTGTAGTAATTTCTCAATGTATTCAATCACATATGGAATCGGTTCCTGGTACCCAAGGCATGGAATCTCCCCTACCTTAAGTTTTAACATGGGTAATAAAATTGGTCCTACCTTACCTTACAGGTAGAAACTGTGGACCTCACCCGATCTGAAAACTTGGGGGTTGCATTCTTATTTTCTATAACATGTGGCATGTCATTTTGGAGATATGCAGCGTCATTTTCTGGACCGATCTAAGGTGACTAGACTCTGGTGGAGACATTTGACATGTGTTATTTTCAAAACCTCCTGAGTTCTTCTCCTGAACATCAATGGTGGAATCGGGCCAATGAAATTTGGTTCATAGTTTTTTTTTTTTTTTTTGGTTCCAAATTTAGATGTAAGGTGGGAATTGATCCATTATCCTCAGCATAAGTTCCATATCATAAAATTTTGTCTTTTCTGGTGTTTGTCCTTTACTGATCTCTATCAAGTCATCTAGATCATGCTTCAATGACTCATCAACTTGGATCAACTTGGTCCAGTAAAAACCCAGTTCTTACTTGCCCTATTGATGTGTGACCTGACAAGATTTGCCCAAGGCAATTTCTCTTGTAGGTTATCTTGAAATTATCCTGTTGTGTCACAGTTTTGCTAACCATTAGTTAATTATATATGCCTGAGTTACATGTTGGTTAACTTGAAATGATCCTTCTCTTTGAGTAGGCTGCTGGCTGTTTTTGCTAATCATTACGTTGATGTCACTACAGGAATGCAAATTTGTTTTTACTGATGCATCATTGCATATTGCATGACATCTGTTTGCCTTCACATGATTTGTAAAATAAGCTAATGATGTGAGGTTCTCCTCCTTGATGTCCTGGCCAAAACTGTTTGCCTTCACATTGTGGTGTGAAATAGCTACGCTCTGCCAGTTTATCTTTTATGTCCTTGCCAAACAGTTTATGTAATGTGGCTTTCATCTGATTTGTGGATAGCCTGGTTTGGTCTGTGTTATGGGAGAACCTGACTGATGGCCTGCTTTTTTGGCCAGGGAGCATGTAGATGTGCTCCAAAGTTTTGGAAACATCTAATCAAATTTGTTTCACATACCCAGTGTGAAAGATATATCGCACAATGGCATTCCCGGAAATTGTTTTTGTTGTCTAGTCATGGAATGCATCTAAAATGTCTCATCTGTATGCAGATGAAAACTTGGTGTAAGGCACATGACATTAATAGCTCAAGGGACAGGACTCTGAACTCTTTATCAGTTATATCGCTAGTTGCTTTTCATTTGCAGGTATACATGTTTGGTTCCTTCATTTCACTGTTGAAAATTTGAATATATTCCGAATGGAAAATCAATTGACATTACTGCATCATTCATAAAGTATATCTAAAAATGTGGTGATTTGTTTAGCTTAAGAGAAGTTCCAAGTACTGTGCCTACTCATACACTGGGGAAAAAACCATACAAGTTTTGTCAGTAATGATGCATAGAACTGATTCAGCTTCTGTGGAGAATGACACAAGTGTTACACCGAAATCAGAGATTACTGGGCCAGTGGGGCATGTTGGAAAGATAATGCCTTCAAGTAAGTCATTGCTTGAACTCAGTCTAGGTTCAAGGCTGTACTAATTATGAATTGTGGAATTGAAGATCTGAAAATTTTAACTTGATCGTGAGTTGTTGAAAAATTGTTTAAGATTTGAGTTCGTTTTGTGGATTCAGCTTCATGGCACTAAACACTGCAGTTGAAAAAGTAAGTTGAACTCTGAAAAGTGTTTATAATTATTAACGATACAAATTTTATCCTTCCAAAATGAAAATATGGAAGCTTTTGGCATTCAATACTAGTGGAAATCTCTTGTTACTTGGATCAACTCAATTCAGGGGAATTTTTAGATTGCATGATGTATAACAGTAGAGAGGAGAAAAAAAGAAGAAAGATACGGGATCATCTCAAGGCATTGAGAAGGGAAGAAAGGATAGAACTTAAAGAGTTTAGGGTGGATGACATAAATTGGGAGCAAGAAACAGATGCCAAGAGATTCATTTATTAGAGATTCAATTCTAGCTCAGTTTGATATTGAGAGAAAAATGAGGTGAAAATTTGTGGAGAAAATATTGTGAAAACCGAGAGTGATGTGATATGGTAGGTTAATAATTAGGAATAAAGAAAATAAAGTTAAATAGATAACATAGTTGTTTGAAAAGATGTGAAAATGATTGGAATGTAGAGATAATATTGGAAGGTAAGTAGAGTTGTAGAAAATGAGGAATTTTTTTTTTTTTTCCTTTCCCCATTTGCCAAATGGAGCGTCAACATGAAACCCCAAGTTAGTAAATCTCTTCATAAGAAAAGAAAGCTCCCATGCAGCAGTTGTAATTCTAATAAGATACATACTAAAAAAACTAATGTAATAATTCAGAATAAAATGTACATTGATTGGTCAATTCAATGGATGATGTATCCATTGACGCAGTTTGTTGATCGTTGACTTTTTTTTACCAAGTGGATTGTGCGTCAGGAGAAAAGCGAAAGGTTAAGACTTGCTGAACTAGGCCTAGTAAACCCACTTGGCTAATAGATTTGTGTTAAATAAATTATTTATGAGATTGTAGTCAATAACTTATGATGCTTAAACGGGTAAGGCCATAGTCTCTTGAGTAGAGGTCTTGAATCTTAGTCACAGATAAGGAAGAAGAGTATAAATTAAAATTTTTACCTATTTAGGCAATGTGTGTCCCACAATTTGAATTTTAAATTCAAAAGGCAGATCCAACTGTCTGGTTGGAGCAATCATTACTTGATTTGTCATGGATAATGAGTCATTAGAGTTGTCTACAGGGGTTGAGTGGGAGAAAGGAAGATTGATTGAGAGACACTAGTGTCAGGTAGGGATAGTTGCAATCTGAGCTGCTCAACTTTGTAATTCATTGTTCCAATATATGAGGTAAGGGGAACTTGCCCATTTTGGTTTTTCCACATGAATTATGTGAGACGTATATTCCATGTAATTAATTGATGAATGATGGTTAAATTCATGTATTAATTTCATGGTCATGCTTAATTTCCGCATTTATGACGTAAGAAGTTCATGTCATGTGATTAATTACGAAGATGTTATTAATTTTAAGAGGATGTTTATTTTTCCACATGATTAATTAGAGAGTAAATTACTTACACTTAATTAATCATGTGCAATGTTATTTGTGCCTTGGATTCTTGAAATTTTGGATGGATGAGCCAACGATCTTGTAGAGAGTTTTTTGACATACATTAAATTTTAGGGTTACTTAATGGCATAATTTGATATAATTAGATTTATATTCCTAAAGAATTAAAGCAATATAGAATTATGTAGGGAAATTATGCATTAATATTATGCCTAAAATATACATGTCAACAGGATTATTGATGTAGATTTGATGAATTTTCCATGTTAATTCAATATATGTGAGAGTTATGAACAGAAAAATTATATGAGAAATATATAAAATATATGTATGTGAACATCTTGCTTTTGAAGATGAATGCACGTCCTGTTGCCTTTGTCATGCTTTTGGAAAATTTGCAATTTAGCCCCTCTGAGAAATTTTGCAAAAAAGGAAATTATCCCAGAAAATTGCAGAAACACCCCACTAGGAAATGCGTTTTGGCTTCTATCCTATACCTAGGCCAGTGGTGGGTTATGCCCAGCGCTGGCACATGGGCCAGGTGCAAGGCTGAGCCTAGGCAGGTTTTAGCAGCAGGCAGTGAGAGCAGTAGGTTTCAGACTTAGAGGAGTTAGGAGGACAAGGTAGAGCCTAGCGTTGTAGGACTTGGGAAGAGGCCCAGCAGGGCCTATGTGGGCAAGCTGCCGATAGTGGGCCTAGAGATGTCGATGATGAATGTGTCTGGTGGCACTGTTTGGTTTGCTGTATTTGATGTTGAATAAATTGAGTTCCTAAGGTCCAATTGAGGCAACCTAGAAGTTGATTCTTACATTTTTGGATGTTCAGAGTTCAATGGAAGAGTTCTGATGGAGCTAGAGAGGCCTAAAAACTTGAGTTTTGGTGACAATGAGATATCCTTTAAGGGTTTAGGGTGCTAAATCCTTAGGATGGTATCCATACTCAAGAGATGATGTTTCTGGGCAGAGCATCTGTGCAAATCAAGCTATGAGCTGCTTAAGAGGCTAAATGGATGGATGTAATTAAGAGGAGTTTACTAATTATTTAGTACCTTATTGCATTGTATATTTTATTTGCTAAGTTCTTTTGAACCTGCACTTCTTCTAAAATCCAGAAATTCCAGGTGTAGATGGTGGATGAAGAGCATGGTGGCATGATGGCTAAGAATTCACATATTTCAACTGTAGTTATTTATGTTATAGATACTATCGTACTATGTTTTGCGTACGCAATGATAATGCAAGTTTTTTATGCGAATGTGTTGGTTTGTACTCAATAGTATGGAATAATTCTTGACAAGTAACACTAGGGCTTAAAATTAGGGTGTAATCTTTGATTTCGTTCTGGGCTGTTTCACCCTAGAAACAATCTAAGTCATCCATCTCATACAAAATATATCTCATACTTAAGATAACATTAGTTCCAATTAAAACATTCCTAAAATAATTCAACCCTAAATAAAACCTAAAGCTTGTACAAATTCTCCATCGTTGCAAACCACTATGAGTTAATACAGTCCACAATGTTTGAAATAAGTTTTTAAAAAATTTTTTTTTTTGAAACTATTAATTGCATGGCTAGTTACGATTTTTTTGTTTGCTTGATTTGATTATTCCTTTAGCTATAACTTGCAAATGGACTCTCTCTCTCTCAAAGACGGGCGGTCTGCTGTAAAATGGGCCCCACACATGTTGGAATGTAATAAAACTTTATACAATCAGTTATCTATATAAAAATCATACTTTAGATGATTTAGATGTTGAAAATACCTCTTTAAACTTGATATTTATGTTAAAATATTTCATTATGTTGATTTTGTACAATTTTAAGATAGGGCACGTGGACATGTTGGATTTAGATGAAAATTGATATGCTAATAAAGTGAATAATTCTAAATACAATGGGTGGAGTAGATTTCTCATTCATGATCAAATGGGCCCCACAATTACGGTGTAGTCCGTTTGCACTTGATTAGTTTCCTCTACACACACATATGATGTATGATTATGTACAATATATTGTACGTATGCTTGAGTTATTGTACGTATGCTTGAGTTATAATATTCATTTTTTATTTTATTTTTAATTTTTAATTTTTCTGCACAAATTTGTTTTCCTAAATGTATTTAATTCATATATTAAGTTTTGGTATTTTATAATACTTTTATATATTTATTGTTTATTTTTGAAAATCATCAATTTTAGGGGCATATAGGTCATTTTTCTCCTTTTAAAAAACTTGATTTTTAAAAATAAAAAATAAATATTTAAAAGTTTGTAAAATGGTAAAACTTGATATATGGATTAAATACACAAAGAAAAAGTAAAAAATAAATAAAATTAAAATTTAAGAAATGAATATTGTAACTTAAGCATATATACAATATATTGTATATAATCATACCTCTATGTATATAACCCCCTCCCTCTGTATATTGGAACCCAATCCAGTGCACCCGGGTGCGTTCAGCCTCAATGCACCAGGGTGCACTGCACTTATTTTTTTTTTTTTTTTTGAAAATTTTTTCATACAATGGTTAATCTATGTTTATTTAACGTATGTATCAATTTTTATTATTTTTGGAGATTTTTAGATATTTTTTTTAGATTTTTAAAAAACAGTGGCATTTTCGGTAATTTAAAATTACAAAAAATGCCACTGATTTTAAAAAATCTAAAAAAAAATCTAAAAATCTCCAAAAATAGTAAAAATTGATACATATGTTAAATAAACCTATATTAACAGCTTCATGAAAAAAATTTCAAAAAAAAAATAAAAAAAAAAAGGTGCGGTGCACCTGGGTGCGTTGAGGCTAAATGCACCTGGGTGCACTGAATTGGGCTCCAGAATGGGGCGGGCTAAAACGGGTCAAAATTTGCTCTACTTTGATCATATTTTTTTAAAAGTTAAGTTTGATTTTTTTTTTTTATACTGAGTTGAGACAAAATCGAGTTTGATCTTTTTTTATACTGAGTTGAAACAAAGTCGATTTGACACTATTTTTTTTAATAGATTTTAAGACAAACTTCGGGTTAGTATCGAACCGGTTTCATGATAACGAGTTGGGTCAAATAAGATTATTTTAAAAATTTATATATCTATCAAACATAAATATACATCTATAGTAAATTTAAATATTATATGCTTCAATATTTCACTAATTATTAAAAAATACATAATTGAGAAAACGAAACATCTGAAACTATAGTATAAATTTATTAAAATAGGTTAATATACAATTACACATAATGGTTATATATATACAAATTGTTTTTTGTTGATTCTTATATTGCTTTTTGAATAAATTGATTCTTCTATTGTTGATAGAGTTGATTATAAAAAACTGAGAATTTCGAAAGAAAATAATAA
>JAXCLR010000081.1:26457457-26470153 GCA_035584095.1 Annona squamosa
TCAAAAAAAAATAAAAAAAATAGGTGCAGTGCACCCGGGTGCATTGAGGCTGAATGCACCCGGGTGCACTGGATTGGATTCCCTGTATATTTGTCTGTATATCATCCTAATTCAATAATTAGGCAACTGTACCTGGCCTTATATTGTTTTGTGCTTTAAGAGATTTTAAAAAGTATTAACAAAAGTATTTTTTTATCAAATTGCAGCATGCCACTTGCTCAAGTTGGGTCATTTCTTTTTGATGAACATGATTTTCATCTCTTTTGACCTCATATGGATTGCTTAATATTCTAGCTTTCTTTTGGTGATCTTTAACTAAGAGGATTACCTTTTTGCTTATGCAGACTAGGGATCCTCCGATATTACCTCCATTTGCTTCACTGCTCAAAGGTATGTCCCTTGCATGCTGTTGTGTTTATTTAATTGGTGCATAGATGTTCTGATGGGGAAGCAAATCCCTGACCTTGGAACTGATGTTCTTAATTTGATTTGGGTACCATGCTCACTGGATTATGTTGCTAATCAATAATGAAAGTTGTCTTATGATTGGTTAACATGGTCCTCGGCTTGATGTTGTTTCAGATGGGATTGACCTAGCCAATCTGGAGAATGTTCTTCAGGGTTATCAACAATTTAGTAAAGGAAACAAGGAGTCCTTGGCTGAACTCTTTGTAACATTATTGGCTAAGGTAATCTCCATCCTCATAGCAAGAAGACAATGATTAGTTGGCAAAATGGAAATCAAGGATGCATGCTCTTTACTGATATTCAGTATCAGGCAGTTTGTCCCTTCAAAAGATTTCTGTTAATGATTCCATGATTCCATGGGGAGCCACAGCTGATGCTTTTTTGCATTCATATATATTCTCATCTGGAAATGTGGTTTCTTGTTGGAAGTAGTCTTGAATATGACTATAGTTCCTAAAAATTGAACCCATTCAGCTAAGATTCTGGTAATCAAGTTGGTGAAGGAGCTCGGCCAATTTTATGAGGGCAATGTTGGATTCAATAACTCATCAATGTTGATGTGAAGTCAAAATCCATGCTTCTTGAACATAGCTCCAGTCATCTGGGCTTCATCAAGAAGCTTCAGATTAATAAATTATAGGATTAGCTCAATATTATCTCAACAAGTGACTTGGCTTATGGCCACTCTTGGTTCAGCACTATGTTTTAGGTCAAAAGTTCACATCTGTATTCTGAACTTGAATTTAGGGGCTGAGCTCAAAGTCTCAAACAGGCTTGAGGCACTTGTTTTCATTTGAAACCAATCCAGGCGAGTATAAGACGTGTGCCCTGGGCTTGTTTGAATCTCCCACATTGTTGTACTCATTAAAATTTGTATATCAATCCATTAATTTCTCGTGGTATTTTTCTTTTTGCAGCTATCATCTGTTGAAACCTTGTGGCAATATGGTCTTTGTGTTAGTACTTACACAGGATCTTGGATTTCTAAGACATGGGAATCAGAAAGTGCGACCATGAGAGTAAGTTCTAATGTCTTTCTTTTCCATTATTTTACACATGTTCTGTTTTAATTGTAGAGAGTATCATGTGAGGGTACTACAATTTTTTCCTTGTTCCCTGCTGTTGGTGCTGTAATATGATATTACTATGGGCACAACTAGGCTCAGTCTAACCTGCAACGTGACCAACCTTGAGTTTAGTAGGGTTAGGGTATAAATCAAATTTTGAGTTTAGAAAATTGGATTAAGCTTAACAGAATTCATATTTGGTTAGGGTTGATGTGTAGGGAATCTGACCAGGCCATTAATCTGAATTTCTCACATCTTTAACTTAATCATTTGACTTTAAAATAAAATTTTTTTAAGCGTTGCACTTCTATGATGCTGGTTTCACAGAAGTGGATTCATGAAACCTCTCCAATCGAAATCTAATCTAGCAATTTTGTTTAAGATTGTTTGTTTTATGATGGTTCTAAAAATCATTTCAATTAGAATCTTGGATGGGTGATGCTTAAAAAATATATAATCATGTGTATTATATGAAAATCAATTAGATTCATTCACAAATGCATTAGGATGTTATAATAATTTATACAATCATTTATCTACAGAGGAATAATGTTTTGGATGGTATAAATGTTGAATTAACTGCATTTGAAATTGTTATGCAGTCCAACAATTTTATTATGTTGAATTTGCTTTTCTATTACATCTGGCCTATGCAAATATTTGATCTGGATGAAACTTTGTGTACTAGTTGAACACACATTCTAAATACTATGGGTAAAGAGGGTTTCAATATAATCATGAAGGTGGGCTAAATGTAGAGGTTTTGTGCATTCACTTCTGTGAAACCACCTTCACAGAAGCAAAATCCATTTTTAAAAATTACTTTGTTTTTAAAGCAGTGCCCATGTGTGAGACCTTCTTGGACCACTTGTGTGTACACAAGACTGGAAGTTTCACACTTTCATAGCACATCAAGTCTGGTGCGTTCTCCAATCTATATCTTGGCTCGACTGGAATGTCAATCTTAATTATTTAAACATGGCCTTTGCTTTTTACTTGTTGTGGATGTTGGGCTACTTCTAATCCTGATAAATCCTTACTTGTTCTATGTTGCATATCCATGATCATGACTTGAAATCAATCTTTCTTCAGTATCTTCTGGAATACACCATTGCAGGTGCAGGATTTCATGGAACAATCTGAAAACACTGCTAGATCTGTTGGAAAGTCGCAGCTGCAAAAGATCTACAAATGCATTCATAGTACTCTTGACCAGTTAGCATATTTCATGAAGGGCCAGATTCAGGAGCCCCAGATGAAGCAGCTGCTATTTGGACCTGATGCTTTGCTTGCCCCAGGATTGCCATTTATCTATAATGCCAACCTGAAGCGAAGTCAGAAATCTGGTGATTCAAATCAGAAAGAGAAGGCTAAGAAGGTTAAGAAGGTTTGTGATTCTAAATCTGCCAGATCAAATGAATTCAGTGACTTGTCGATGTTTATCTTGAAGGGATTTGATGGAACCAATTCGGTGGGTTCGATGCCCAAAAATGGACTATGGCACGAGGGTGACAATCATTGTTTGGGAGAAAGGGGTCAGTTTCCTCAGACAGGATTCCCAAATCCTCAAATAGAATGTATGGGGTCATTTGCTCAGAATTCAACAGTAAGCAAACCTAGTGTAAGCCAGCAGCCCCAAACTGGATCACAACATTCATCAATGGGACTCGAGAGAGAACATATTCCAAATCCAGTAGATAAGAAAACCAACACGGGGCAAGAACGCATTCCAACTTTTCAGACAGGATCCCAACATCCTCAAATAGGATATGTAGGATCAGCTGCTCAGAATTCAACAGTAAGCAATCCTAGTGTAAGCCGGCAGCCCCAACTTGGATCACGACATCCTTCAGTGGGACTTAACAGCCAACAACTTCCAAATCCAGTGGTTCAGACAACTGGCAACGGGGAGGGATGCCTTCCAACTGCTCCAACAAGATCCCAAGCTCCTCAAATAGGATTAGCAGGATCAGCTGCTTGTGATTCAGCACTGAGTAGCCTTGGTGTAAGCCAGCGGCTCCAAACTGGATCACAACATCCTTCATTGGG
This sequence comes from Annona squamosa, assembly GCA_035584095.1. Taxonomy (NCBI): domain Eukaryota; kingdom Viridiplantae; phylum Streptophyta; class Magnoliopsida; order Magnoliales; family Annonaceae; genus Annona; species Annona squamosa. Next base: position 26,461,042 of record JAXCLR010000081.1, read on the forward strand.
ACTCAACAAACAACATATTCCAAATCCAACAATAAGCAACCCTAGTGTAAGCCAATGGACCCAAACTGGATCACATTCTTTGATGAGACAGAGCAGACAACGATCTCCATATCCAAAGTTTCAGAAAACCAACACTGGACAGAGATGCATTCCAACTGTTCAGACAGGATCCCAAAATCTTCGAATAGGACTTGGGGGATCAGCTTCTCAGAATTTAATAGCAAGCAATCCTAGTGTAAGCCAGTGGCCCCATCCTGGATCACAAAATCCTTCAGTGGGATACAACAGACGACTTATTCTAAATCCAGTGGTTCAGAAAACTGACGCTTGGGAGAGATGCATTCCAACTGCTCAGAGAGCACCCCAACATCCTCAAGTAGGGTTAGTGGGATTGGCTGCTCAGAATTCAACAGTGAGAAGCCCTAGTGTAATCCAGTGGCCCCCATGGCCCCAGACTGGATCACAACATCCTTCAGTGGGACTCAACAAACAGCATATTCCAAATCTGGTAGTTCGGAATAATGACACTGGGCAGACATCCATTCCAAATGGGGACAAGCAAACTGCAGGATCCCCACAAATGCAGGGTGGATTTTTCAGGTCTCATGGTGCTAATCAACTGTTTCTGATGCCCAATATTTTGCAGGGATGCAATTTTAGTGTTCAATGGGGTCCCCATGTCTATTCTGGTGGCCATTTGTGAAGCCACTTTCAATTCCCCGCTTTTTTTATCAGCCACCTCTTAACTTGTACGTCCAAGCAAAGCACAGACAGACAGACAAGACAGACTAATTTCCCATACAAACCAATTGTTTTGGAATGCACCAGGTTCTCTCAAAATGATGCAGTTATTAATGAACATCAGCATATACATACAGCCTCTGTACATGATGCTAATTGTTTTGTTTTTTTGGCACCCAACGCAAGCGCCTCATGTTTTTGCACATAGGGCCAGTTATGCTGATGATAAAAAGTGGTCTTTTGTGTATTTTTTGGAGCAATTACCAAGCACAATTATATGAATCTTCAAATTGAGCCTCATGTAAAGATTATTGCGGTGCAAGTATCTTTGATTTCTTGTTTTGCTGTTGTTTTGCATCTCCTAAATATGGTGGGTCTGAATGGACAATTTGTTTCCGTTGTGCCTAAAATTACTCAACACGCAATTTCTTTTCTTGGAATTCTGTTTTTTTTTTTTTTTGGGGGTTCCTGCGTGCAAGGACAACTATTTTAATGCTTCTTTAATGAGTTATCAGACCGCACGTCTGTCTTCATGAAGAATATCCGTTAAAAAGCATTGCTTCTGAAGAAAACGGTATATTAGAAAATTTGGGACTGGCGTTTGATCTTGTTGAATCATTTTGCTAGTGCACCCGTAGTGGTTGAGGATGTTGCACAGGTTATAAATAAAGATTTACAATCTGTAATGTTGCTTCTAAAATTTAAAACTAACCAAACTCCCAATTCGATTGTCTATTAACCAACAGTTTATCCACCATTATTAACCATCAGAAAAGAGAACCCTTGTGACCTCAATCGGAAAAATATTTTACTCGTGATTTTTAGTATCGTCTAAGGCAGGTTTTTGGCTGGGATTTTTCAATAGTAATTTGGCCTCGGATTAGGATTTGGATATATCCAACAATAATGCATGCCGCCCCCATCAAGCCTTCACAGCCAGGGCATAAATATTAAGGACTAAGAATTTCAACTCACATCAGGTGAGCGAAAATTAGATCAAGATCAAGATCAAAACGTATGCATTTTTCAAGGTCTGAAACAATCATTACAGTCACAGGCATGACACAATCAATCTGGAATCCTGCGGTAACTATCTAAACAAAATCATTCATCAATTCTTCATTGGTAGCTTGCTACTCAAAAGTTCTTAAGTTCTTAACTTCTACATTACAAGCAACAAAGGCGGCTTTGAGCATAACATGCTCAAAAATTCATAACGCCAAACCAAGCGCTCACCTTTTAGCACAGCCACTGAAAATGGCAAAGCATGAGGCAGTGCCCTGAACTATTCTTTTTTCCCTCCGTTTTCTTCATCATATTCCTCTTGTTCTTCCGCACTGCTGTAATAATCACTTTCTTCATCTTCGTCAAAGTCGCTGTCGCTGTCCTTTAGAAAACCTGCAATCCCTCTTGCTTGCTGTCGCTTCAGACCCTCCTGAATTCTGTCCCGGATGGCTGTTCCCTGAGTTGAATGGTATTATAATTAATATGGACCGTGGCTGTGATTCAGATGACTAATGCCAATTTTTTAAGGCTGAAGCCCGTTGGGTTAAAACCCCAAAGACACCAGGCAAATCCACAATTCAGTGAGTTGAAATTCTAAGTTGGGAGTGGATCAGTCATTCTGAGGCTTCTTAGGTCTATAAGTAATTATATGGCTGGAACTAAAAAGGTGGAAATCATTATAAAATCATCCTAATTAAAAACTCACCATCTGATGACAACCTTCTTCAAACTTCTCAAGAAAACCAGCAACCAATCGATCAGCATTTTCCACCCACTCATCATGATGCAAGCCAGCATTCTTTGCTGCAGTGACCAGCTGCACTTAAAAGTAGAATTATCAACATTGGTATCAACAAATCACCCAATGAACACACTACCTAATTCCACAGTAATTAAATATGATATTGAAACAGAATATGGTGGAACAGTTATTTAGGTTCTGAGTAGTCGTTATAATTTAATTCATGTTATGCACATGTGAGAATTTTTTCAAAATTAGTAATGCCGCTCAAGGTTTGATGGAAATTTTGGGTAGGACAGGAGGAAAAAAAAATAAGTGCACAACTTGTCATGTTTCCCCTGAGTAAATACCCTGATAAATTATGCAATTCCACATAAAACCCATGATGCATAAACACAGGACATGGACAGAAAGGCTTGTCTTAACAATCCTTTTCTCTCACATAATATAAGAAACTTCCAATTTGGACCTACTATTAAATGAATCTCCTGTACAGTCAGGCATATAAAAACAGTGCATGCATATCCTTTATCACTTCATCAATTCTCTCACATACTAGATGGAACTTCTAAACTGTGAAGCAGGAGTACGCCAGCTGGTTTACATGCCGGGCTCCAGGGTTCAAACCCAATGACGGAATGTCCAGGGTTGTGAACCATGTGACCAATGTTCCAAAAAAAAAAAAAGAGAAGAAAAAAAGATGGAAATTTCTAACACTGGAGTTGCTACTAGATGAATCTCCCAGTCAGGCAACTAAAACAGTGCATGAATATCTATGACTGTACAGCAATTCGCACATCAAACATCCAAATTCAGAATATAAAATTTGAGGTGCAACTATCCCATATTTTTAGTAGTCATAATTACACTAAGAATCTCCCCAGAGTTAATGCTATCAGCATAAAACATCACGATCTGTGATTAAAATCATCCACAGAAACAACTTACTTTACTCAGCCAATTCACATACCTTTTCTCCAACTTTTTCTTGATGTTCTTTCACCTTTGCTCGCAGCTTCGTCAGTCCCATGTTCACTCTCAACCGTTTTTCCTGATGACAGCAGATGCCTATGACAATAATTAGTAGATGTGACAATGGTTGAATAACAGGGAGGTGCGTGTATTAAAGTATAATTTGTTCAGAAATATACAATAAAACGTCACCTGTCCATGGCGTTAAAGTTGAGTAAAAAAAAGTCCCTGCTTATTAATCATCAGCCATGCAAATTAGGATGCTCAATCATCCGGTTGGCCACATTATGTTAAATCAATAACCAAATCATATTAAAAGTGGCCAAGGGTGTAGCATGCACATTCAATCCAGCATAACATGGATACATAGACGTATGCATGATGAAAGTTTAATGCTTCAAAGCATTTGAAGCATACATCCAAACACCTCAAATTCCACTGACTATTGTGGTACTTGCAAGGGAAATAAGAGCTACTGAATGAAATAAAATAGTATGGAGTTATATACAGACCTTTACATAGCTGACACCAAGTTCCTTCCGTGAATATCCACGGGCCAAGTTACGTGTCACATACTGGTTATAATCTTTAAGGATCCTCATTATAACATCTGAGGTAGAGATCCCCTCTGTACGTTTTGTTTCCTTAAATTTTCCAATCGCTTTGACCTGCATCAAGAATTTTGCACAATAAAGGATGGAAAGTTATACTGGAACAAAAATTTAACACGAAAATGGAAGTGATGGTGCCAAGTTGAACTCACAAATTCATAAACATCCTTGCCCGCACCACTAGCATCAGCATATCTACATAGGGATAACAATGAACAATAATTAGGTTCTTATTAGAGGACAATCATCCCTTATTAGACACGATGCAGAATATATCCAGTTGGAGTAAATTGCAGATGGCTGTAAAGATAATCAAGCTTACTGAACAAAATCCTAATCACTGAATACAAATAGTGATATATCTGATGCTAAGTTTATCTCCCACTTAGAATCCTCTGTCTGGCCTGTCGTCAGGTGACGCCCATAGTTGGTGCGACTACTTGAATATCATAGATATCATCCATATACCATGGTAAACTTTTGTGTAAACTTGCAAGCAGTCATGAATTATGAAAATTTCTTGGAAAGAAATAAAGCTCAGACAATCTGTTAATAAGACATCAGATAAATGAATAATATACGTCCAACTCTGACAATGGGGATGAAAACATTTATGCTTCATACATGTTTCAATGAACAATTTGCAAGAAAGAAATGAGATTCAAGAACATAATAAATAATCTACTGCCATGCATGTGCACCCAGCACAAAGATCATTGGTAACATATAAACCAAAAGAGGCACATATTGGGATGATTGACCTTACGGAAGAGAATCATGAGCAACATAGTCAATCTTGTGTTTGTCCATAAATTCCTGTGTAAGAACCCAAGGAGCATCTGGAATAACTTCATCAACCCATCTGAATCAAAGAAACAGACATAAGCAAACCCAGTTGTGCTTCCTTTATTCGAGATAGTGAAAATCAAAAGAGAAAAAGAATAAAACATCACTATGAAAGGAAAAATATACATGGCACTACACTAGAGCCTAACTAATTTCCAAGCACATGCACTACCTGATTGAAGATGATTTTCTCAACAACATTTCAAGGCAATTACTGACAGACAGATCACATGAGTGTATAATCAGAGTATTCATTTTTTATGGCTGCTAACTATTAAGGGAGTTGAAAAAAGATGAATTTCTTTTTCCATAAAGGGATGAGATTCAAGACAAACAACAAATAAAATTTTATTCTAGAAAATTTGTTAGACTTGGAAAGAATATGTTGGAAAAGAGAAGGGAAAAACAAGATTAACAAAAATAAACTCATAGATAAACCTGCAGTGACGAAGAGATTCATAGCGTTCAGCTTCAGTCATGACAGTCTTCCCTTTATACTTGTGGGTTATTTCATCATTGCAGCAACCCACCAGCAGATATGTGTTTGGGAACCTAATTTATGAAAAAGAAATGGAAAGGCAAAAGATCAGAGGATTTTGCATATAGCACAGTCAACAAGAGGAGAAAAACAAAAACCATAGGAGGAAACTGCTGCTCATTTCATAAGATGTGACATGGCATTGTTATCTCACAAAATAAACCAATAAAACCATAAAATGATTAATCAACCTTGTTATATTCAAAGAAGAGACTAACAGACACAGAGGATCATGCCGACAACTGGAAATTTCATTATGAAATATTCCAGGGAACTACAAAAACTTCTTCCTGCAGAGTGAAAACTGGAAATTGGAATCAAAGTGAAAACTTCTTTGTGCAGCTACCTGATACATGCACAAAAACTTCTTCCTGCTGCAATTGTTCATTTTTCTAGTTAACAAGAATTTGCTACTGCAGAGAACACCGACTTTTGGTCTTTCTTCGAGCACTTGTACCCGTTTACAGAAGGAGAGTAATGGCATTTCCACACAATCCCACAAGTAATATTCGGTGGTTTGGATGTTTGGATTCAGAATCCATCAAAAGGCTGATCGAGTTACTTCCAATAATGTAGCTCAGATGCATTTTTTAATGGTTTGTATTGCATTACGGGCTATTAGAATAAACATCCCTATCAGTTTCACCCCCGTTCAGAGCCTCACTGAGTAGGAAAGATGTAATGGGTCTTAAGCATGACAGGAAGGATGCTGAGGCCTATAGAAAGCATTCTGAGCCCCTTTACCTTCATTCAATGAAAGCTTAAAGCTTCCGGTCGTTAACATATATATCAGGAAAGTAGTCAAGAGAACGTGAACCAAGATCACTGTGGATAAAAATATCCATGTGATATGCATTCAATTCAATAATTCCGAATCTAGCTAAGGAACTCGAGATCAATTTGCGCCTTTCTTACACCAAAATGATGCAAGTTATGTAAGATCTTATCTACTGAATTCTGTTCTGTTGATATTCTTACATAAGTTTGATGTTTCATGATCCTGCGATTGGGGATAACAAAAATAAATAGGTCCCACCAAAATTCTAACGATGACATCGAAAGCGAAGAAAACGACATCTTCAAATAATTTTCTTTTGCTTGATAAAAAAAAAGACAAAATTCTCGGAAAATAGTGATATCAGGAGATTATATACTCATCAATTAATAAAACTAGTTGATAACAATATGGTAATAATCAAATTGCGAGCATCAATGCCTTCCCCAAGCTGTTAAAAAATTGAAACACCGAGATTAGTAGAACAAACTGAAAAATAACTAAACACACCCTACGAGAAAAATACAATCCTCAAACAGAACAAAAAGACATGAAAGAAACCAAGAATGATTTATTGATAAAACAAAAAAAAAAAATCAACAGCCAACGAAAACGCAACGACTCTGCGATTTACAATCGTAGTGCTTTGATTGGATTGATTCGTATTGACAGGGGGAAAAGATGAAAATTTTACAGCTTCTTAGCCTGTTCGAGAGATCGAGCGTGGCCGAAATGGAAGAGATCGTATATGCCATCGGCGTAGACGCGGACGGGCTTGGCCGGATCTAGACCTTCTTCCGTTGAATTGGAATTGCTGGTGTTGGACGTATGCTCCTCTTGAGTAGCCATTCGCTCTCTCTCCGTTTCCAGGCTTGGCCTTCAACTTCAATTCCTGCCTTAGAGAAACCGTGTTCGTTTCTGGAGGAAAGACTCTCCTTTTCTCCTTATTTCCCTCGTCAAAGCACCGTCGGATTTGAAGCTACGATTCATTCCGCCGTACAGTCGGCTTATATAGCCTGTCCCGGGACCGTCGCGTGGTCCGGAGCACATGACAATTTTGTACGTGTATTTGCAAGATGGGCAGGATACTCCTTAAATTTTCCATTCTCCACAGTTGTACTATTTTTTAATTATTTTTTACATTTTCATACAAAACTATCTTACTTTTTAAATCATAATCCATATCGTCACATCATTTTCCTCGATTTCGAAAATTATTACTTTAAAATTTTTTCATGAAAGAATTGTATCATTTTTCAAATATACCTTATTCAAAGTAAGAGATGCCCTTGTAATATTGCAAGGACTAATTATTAAAATAATTTTTAATTGTCAAAAAAATTTCTTACTTGTATATGGATTGAAATTGCGTGCAATTGATACTTCATAAATGCTTTTTATATTTTGCTTGCGCCAGCGTATTTTACGATGAGTTAAGTGATTCAGAAGTGGTTTTATATAACTTCTTCAAATTTTAAGATTTTGATGCTTGATAGAAAATTTAATCTATTCATAATATTTAACATAATTTATTTAGTTATGAAATTAAGTTTCATTCAAATTCAATATGTGTGTTGACCACAATGCTCAAAAATAGGTATACTTACGTGTAGACTAGGAAAAATGTTTAGTTCCATTCACAGATGTATTGGAATGTAGTAATATTTTATAAAATCATTTATCCATATAGTAATGATATTTTAGATGGTTTAGATGTTGAAAATACTACTTAAAAATTAATATTTAACATTAAAATTATTTTATTATATTGATTTTACATGTCTGTAGATAAAACCCATATACAATGATATTAGATAAATGAAAAAATTTCAGTAATAATGTAAGTTATGCTAAACACAATAGATTGAGTAGATTTTTCATCATTCTTCTAGATATCAAAAATAGAGAAGTTGCGTAGAAATGAAGTTTTATACAAGTATTCCCGGTTCAGAAGTGATTTTATGTAAATATTATAAGTTGATATGAAATTCACTAAATCCATTATATTAGACAAGATCAAACTTTATTTAAATCAAAATATGCGTCATCATATTTACTTCAAAATAAATATAATTTAATGAGCAAAAATCATTCTTTCTTGATTATCAACATAACCTAAGGACCGCAGCACAGCTTATATTATTGCTAAAAATATTTTATTATGTTTTCTTTTCAGTGAATTATGTATGCTTATTATACAGTATTGTTAGGTTATTTACGGTTACAATATTTAAGTATTGCACTTCTCGTAACCTCGCGTTTCATGCTTGCATAAAATTTATCGAAAATTATTTTCATTTTGTTCACGAGAAAGTGTCAACTAAACTTACATCCTTTTCTTCTTATTTTGAACAAAGTGCTTATTTTTTTCTAAGTACTTATCTTCTTAACCGCTCCAACATTTTATCGTCCGAACTATTCATCTGAGACAGCAGGGCTTGGCTCGAGGTACAAGACAATTGTAAGTAATGGAAGAATCCGTAATTACACTTTGTTTTTTATAGACACCTCATAAATTATATGTCAATTATAAATACAAGGGCATCCCATGCCATTATTTTGGGGCTGATTCCATTACTCAATTACATTCTTCTTCTTCGTCTTCAATGATAGTGAATTAATAAGGAAAGGAATTAATTAATTGCCGAAAATTTGAAACTTAAATTAAACAAATATATAATACTTCTGCTTCTCTATATTTGAGAACCCACATGCATCTTGTCTGGGCACCACATGTACAGCTCTACAAGTTGAACTAGATAACTAGCACAATAGTCCATTTAATTAAAGAATAATTAATTGCTGCTTTATTGCTGCTAGGGGTTGGAAGGGATCTGGATCGTGTGATCCTCTATTCATTGAGGCAACTGCCTTTCTTCTGG
>JAXCLR010000081.1:26478584-26493089 GCA_035584095.1 Annona squamosa
CTCAAATAAGTTCTTGTTAATCATCAAAACTCAAGTTTTGGTCAATTTAAATTATTTTGAACATTGTTTCCAACATTAATCACTCTCATGGTTTTACAACTTTATTTAATATAAAATTAACTTGTGAAATTTCACTCAGGCATTCTCATAAACATAGGTTATGCATTATGCATGTGTTTGTTTACATCAAAAAAATTTGCAAACTAAAACTTTTTAATCTTTATAATTATTCTATTTTTAATTATTTATTCATATATCCATATATAACTTTTCAATCATTTCTGCACAACTATCAATATAACTAACCTACTTATTTTAATTTTATTCTTTTTACTTTTCATAAATACCTATATTATATCACATCAATTTTGCACATATGAAAAACTATTCATCCAATTAATATGAGCTTGAATATAATATCGAATGTAAAATTATATAATACCAAACAAAAAAAATATTTATCTAAAAGTTTTATTATTTCTCAAACACACCCTATATAGAAAACTAAAAAACCCAATATCATAGCATTCAAAATCATTCTCACATACTACGAAATGATGGAAAATCATTCTCATGTCATTACATTCATGAGATTTCATCAAAATCTTCAATTTTCACAAAAATCTCAAATCTTTACATAGCCTCATCATCATGAGCTACCCCAAACCTTTCATGAAAACCACAATGTCCATATGCATGAGGCTAAATAAATATTTAAGAGCAAAATCTATAAGAAAATCAAGAGAAGAAACATCCTCCTTACTTCAATCAAAGATTACTTAAAATTCTTTTAAATCATCAAGCCAACTTCTATCTCTCCTAGCTTATTGGATATCAAATAATTAAAATTAATGATTATAAGGGGTTTCTAAGAGAGTTTTGGTGGAAAAATCTATATGGGACCAAACAAAGGAGAAAGGAAAAAAATAGGCATGAATATAATGGGGTTTTTTGTCACCATTTTGAGTTTCTATATAATCAGGGTGTGAAATCAATCTCATTTTAGATTTCACTTGCTATCAGGACTTAAAATTAAAGTTGAGATCAATCTCATATTAGATCTCACAAAATCGAAGTAGAGATTGATCTCATATTAAATTGCACTTTCCGTAACTTAACTTAGTCATTTATTATCAATCCATGTCACATAGAAATCATCTCTACACCACTCCAAGTATTCTCACACTTCTTATAACCTTCCCACATCATATCCAAATAATTCATTCAATCAAATCATTGCTCAAATAAAATTTGGCTTTTTAACTCAACTATATGTATAAAATGGACAGCTAAATTGTTATCCACCAACTCAAATGCTTCATCAACCACCTCTTGCATGTTACATATAGATCTAGCAGCTCGTCAATGCAAGAACTAATCAAGTTGTATGTCATTTTTTAAATTTTACCTAAAATAGAAATAATTAGTTGTAAATAGCTTAATTATTGAATTATCATTTCAAATTTCAATTAAAAGCTCCACAAACATATTTAAATTATGACGAGGATCACTCCAACCCAATTTGCAAGTTCCCTTTGTGATTCTCAGATATTTTCATTATTTCAGTTTTTTGGGCTAAACATCTCAACTAGTTCATTCTTAACAATTTATCAAATCTTCCATTCAAATTCTGTCAATGCCATTTAAACACATTCTAAATACATCTCGAATCAAATCAACTGTGAATTAATCTCCTTTCTAGTTCAAAATCAATATATGTGAGTCAAATCTCAAAGGCAGATAATTTAATCAACCCAACAGCTCTCGTATATCTAAAATAATCTAAGAAATAAGTAAGAATCTGTCTTGAGCTTCCATGAAACTTTTCACCAAAATCCGTCCCTCCAGTTCTCACCAACCGAAATTTTCATTTTTGCTTCAACTCATTCAATTTCTTTCATATCTATCTTTTGGTTTTAAATTTCTACCATTCCCGAGTCCCTCAAGCCACATCACAGGTTTCACCAAACATTTCCTTCATTGTCAATTTATTACATCATCATTAATACTAAGGTCCAATTTAAAGGAGTGTGTTGAAATATCGTAAACTGGGGTTGGTGGCTTTTTGGGTTAAGTGCACATGGATACACAGAGCTAAGCGTGCATTAGGCATACATATATATATGTTGCGCTATTTATGTAACTGCTAACAATAACAATAGAATAGGAATTACATATTTTCTTATTTATGTGGTTTTTCCTAAGTTAAAAAGGGGTCAAGAAGAGTCAAGTTGTAAAAAATCTCAAACTTACCTCAATAAAATAAAATTTATATCATCTTTATCCTCTTTTCCTCTTCTAGTTCAACACAATCTATGTAGACAGTTTTATATAAACCCCCTTAAAAATTAAAACCCCCAACCCTGGTTAGTCTGTTTTTAGGCTAGAGTTGACCCAAGTTCGATCGGGTTCATTTTACAAGTGGATCGACTAGCTTTATTATTTTTGACAACGTTCATTTCAACCTGCATGCATGCACATGGTAGACAAGAGGAAGTAGCCGAGGACTCCGACAGGCACAGCCAAGCCTGACTTCCACAGATCGATCATGTCTCTGTATCTGGTTATTTGATTTTCCAACCGATTAATGAGGAATTGCACTAAATTAAGACGAAGTTCTTCTTTCCTTTCCTGTCCGCGTCTCTGGTCATCACTTGACTCATATATATAAATATATACTCGCCCAATCTATGGAATATTGAGAAGCATTTTCAATCCAAAAATGGTCAATATATATAGTGGACTTGACTGCTGGTGGAAGTGGCTAATATTGATGACATTTTCCGTGGCCCCCATAACATCCTTAGATGCATCCCCTCTTCCCACTCTCTCCGTATGGAAAATGAAGCATGCTTGAAAACTACTCGATAAAAAAGGAAGATACCTTTTTGTACGTGGGTCGGTTTCTTATACGGTTTTGTTGGTATCGTAAATCGCCCATGATTAAAAAATATTATTTATTTATTATTTTCGTGCATATGTGGGTCTCATCATTCTGTGAAATTTTGCAATTTTCGAATTTTTTTACTATTTTATTTTATTTTTTGAAAAATAAATACTTTTATTTAAAAAATTAAAATAAAATATGGATTAAAGTTAAGATTGAAGATGTTAACAGATCAGATTGGATGGGTTAGATAATCCTAACACATTTAAAATATCTCATTCATAACCTGTTTATTAACTAATTTAAAAAATCTAAGTCCTAATTCATTTACAATTTGTTTAATTAAGATAGACGAGTTGTTGACAGACTATATAACAAACAACTTGAAAGCTTAAATTTTAGCAAATGATGATCTCGCAGAAGAGGCGAAGGGGTATTTTCGGCAAATGGAAAATGAAAATAACGCAATAACAGATAAATGGAATTAAGGAAGTAGTAGAAAAATGAAATGTAAATATTGAGAGAAAGATTTAGCAAGGGAAAATAACTAAAAAATTTACATTTATATATATAATTAATGGATTAAATAAGTTAAATAAGTTAAACGAGTTACTAAATGGATTGACGAGTTATAAAATCTCAACCTTAATTGTTTTACTTAATTAAATTGTTGAATGAGTTGGCGAATCACAACTTATTTATTCAAAAATCTCAACTCAAATATATTCATAAAGAGGTTAGACAAGTGGGTTGGGCATGACCATTAACATCTTTAATTAAGATCCACATGTGTAGACACAATATGTAAGCACGATGTTATACAAGATGAGTTTGAAGTTTAGAAATTTGAAAAATAGTTGTCCCTCTAATATATAGAAGTTAAGTTGTAATGTTGTTGTAATGTTGTTAAATCTCGTTATATGAAATTATTTAACAATATTTTGATCTAAACCTTAAATGGATTATAGCTAGTATGTTTTAGTTAGATTTTTCGAGTCATTTTATTTGATTTTTATCAGAAATTTATTTTTGAAGTTTAACAGGATTATCAAGATATTTTATTTAAGGGATTAGACGGGCATTTTGATCATTTTATTGTAATTTAATCATGTTAGGACTCCGTAGAAGGGATCATGATTGCAAATTTCTAAAATTTGTGGTTGCCTATTGCAAAATGCAAAAGAAGGTTAAGGGCTAAAAGGTACAACTTAACCTTAACCTTTGACTTAGGGACCTATTTGCAACTCTTGGGATTTTTACATATAGGTTATAGTTTGCGAAAATTTGCACTTTTGTCTATTTATCTAATAATGAAAACAAGGAAAAAGGAGGGCGGAAAAAGAGAAAAAAGAATAATATATAATCTAATAGAGGTAATGACTAATAGTAAATTGAATAAAACCAAAAAGATAAATTTTGATATGAAAATATATTAAACGAGAATATGATTGTTAATAAGAAAAAGTAAAATAATCTTAGATCATATCATAAAGGGCTAAAAAAGGTGAAAATTTTTTTTCCTCACTTCCTTCATATTACCAAAGGGACCATAAGTTTCATATTTGTAGCAAATATTTTAAGTTTCAGAAATTTATTAACGTACCTTGCAGACAAGTGAAACCATGATGTCATTAATAATTTATGACATAAAAAGTAACTAAAATAGCCTTTAAATGATCCGAATCCAACCTTAAACGAATAGCGTTAATTGGTCGTCTGTTCGGATTTTCTGAACACCTTCTATTGGATTTTGTATAAGAAAAGAATATTACAAACTTTAAATGGACATATAATTCAAGATATTTATTTAGGGCATTTTAATATTTTACGTCGTCAATTACTGTCGTAGGGCTTCACTTAGCCAAGGGAACCACATCTGCCTGTTTATGAAAGCCACCTACTCCCTGAGTATAGTATTGAGGAGGAAAAATGGGAGAAATTTTTAAGAGAAAGATTTTTTTAAATCAAAGCATAGTAATATTACAAAGGTAATGATTCAGAGTAAATAGTATAAAGTTGAAATATATATATATAATAATTGTATGGAAAGGCATGAAAAATAATTAAAAAATAAAATAGTTCATAGGTAGTTAATATGTTAAATAATATAAAAATGGTGTAAAACGTGAAAAAATTACTTCTCTTGAATGTCAAATGACACTCAAAATTGAAACATAAAGTTAAAGTGCAAGTTTTGGAACACTGAAAGGGATTTATATTCAAATTTCTCGCCTTGCTTGCCGAAATTTCAACCTAGGAAACCTTTCAAATGCAAAAAAGTGAAAGGGAATATGCACAGGTTATCTTTATGGCATCTTAACGCAGTGACGACTGGTGCATGCGGCTCGGGTTTCATCTATTTTTTAATATTTATTTTTAAATTTTTTTATATAATTGTTAATCTAAATATATTTAACATTTATATTAATTTTTATTATTTTTAGAAACTTTTAGATATTTATTTTTGATTTTTTAAAGTAAATGGTATTGTCGTAATTCATAGATTACGAAAATGCTACTGATTTTAAAAAATTAAAAACAAATATTTAAAAGTTTTCAAAAATGGTAAAAATTTATATACATGTTAAATACATATATATTAACAATTATATAAAAAGAATTTCAAAAAATATTAAAAAATAAGTTTTTGTACCCAAATGTACAAAAGTTAAGTGCAACTGAGTGCACCATAACATGACCATGACTAATCTTAACGCCTACGGAATTCATGTAATGATGGACTATGCATGTATGTATGAGACTCAAGTGTCTTGCGCATTTTTTTGGTTTTTCACTTTTTCGTGACCTAGCGTGTATCTCTTTCACAAGTAATCTTGTGTAATTTTTTTATTTTTAAAATGTTGATAATTGACCAAATCCATTCAATTCATTCTATTTAGCATCATTCATTCGTGTAAAAAACTAAGTTTCATCTAAATCAAATAATGCATAAGCTATATTTACTCATGATGGATATATATATATACACACGTAAATAGAAAAATACTTACATACATTCACGTATGAAATACTCCTTAAAACTTATTTTGAAGTATTAAATTTTTTTATTATGTTAAATTTACATACTTATAGATATGACATGTATACAGTGATACTAAATAAATAATAGGATTTTTATGAAAATATAAATAATTTTAAATACAATAGTTAGAGTAGAGTTTTCCTTAACTATCAAGATATTAAAAATAATGATGCTTTGTAAAAGCAAAATCCTTCATATGTTAAAATTTGTCAAATTTTAACTTTATATATTTTCATAATTTTAAAAATCAATAGTTTTAATTTTTGACCTCCATTTATGAGATTAAAATTTATTAATTTTTGAAATTATAAAAAATATATTCAAAAATGGTAAATTTGGTCAGATCAAGCCCAAAGCTCCATTAAACGAATTCTGTATAATGACATTTCATAATACCCAATATAGTCTTTTGGTTTTGGTTTTGATTACTTCCTCTTCTTTTCTTTTGTATAAAAATGTGAAAGGGAAGGATCCACAAGGTTTCATCCTAATTTGATATGGATGAGTAATCTCGTTAGCTCAAGCTAAACAAGTGTCCCATTTAGCTTACCTTAAAAAATTTATTTGTAACATTTTTTTTTACTTTTTTTTTCAAACACTTATTTATCTAAGTATATTTAACATAAAAATCAAGTTTTATTATTTTAGAATATGTATATATTTTTTGAAATTTTTAAACATCTATGTGTGTGTATATATTTAAAATACTCTTATATTTAAAAATCTAAAAAAAATAATACACATAGCCATTTTGAGGTAAAATTTGATTATATGTTAAATATACTTATATAAACAAATCTATAAAGATTAAGCAAAAAAAAATTGTTATAAAGGAGTTTTTGAGGTGAGCTAAGTAAGACCTTTGTTTAGACCGGGCTAACAAGATCATTTCTTTTTTATATACACCCCTAAAAAAAAGGTAAATTTTGTATATGTAAAGATTGTACATGGGCTCTTTGGAAAAATAAAAAGAAAATTGTAAAAATTAGAGAAAAAAATTCAAAACACCTATATATTATGTATTGAAACTCACGTCTATATGTATTGAATCATTATCCTTAAGATGTGCACGAAATAGGTAAGGACGAAATTTCAGGGGCATTTATGAAAATTATCCCAACTCCAGAATATGACGTTTCGGTAAAGGCGGGTCACTTAGACGCACTTGGATGATCCTATGCCGCAAACATCACTCCAAATTAAAACACCCATCGAAAATACCAATACGACCTAATTAATTAATTAATCGGCTTGTACATCAGACAAAATATTGGACACGTTGACCATTGATCAAAGAAATACATAAGCATACTGAGCACAAATAAGATCATGGGATATAATCATATCTATGGAATTGTGAATTCCCCATCTAAGATATAAAACCCATTACAGAAATTAAACAAAACTAGCTACAGGATGGGAAAAAAAACCAAGATGAGAGGAAAAAAGTATGGTATATCCTTGGGAATGGATATATTTACAAGGGTCAATCTCCCCCACTTGAAAACTGCGTACTGGGATGCCATCCATCCACACGCAGCCAAAAATCCCACCGCCCGCCATCGAGGAAAATAATATGGGATTCTGTTGATGGTGGGACACATCCACCTATATGATGTTATGGACGGATCTGATGGCCTACACGTGTAGGAAATTGGGCATTTGAGAGGAAACGGTGAGTCAGTTTGTAGGTGGTGGTAGTCACATTAGGTAGCCGCTAGTGTCGCTTTCGGTGGAGGGCTGCTGCTGCTGCTGCGCCCGCCTCGGCGCCAGCTGAGCCGCGAAGCTCTCCAGAAACCCCTGCGAAGCATCCGCCTCCGCCCTTGCGCCGCCGAACCCACCTCGGAGATACGCATCCCCGCCGGGCTGTACAACAGAATACATGCCCTCTTCTCCTCCTCTCGCCACCGCCGCAGCCTCCTGTTGCTGCTGTGGGTGGTGATAAGCATACTGATGGTGCTGCAGGTGGTAGTAAGGCCGAACCGCCATTCCCTGCCGGCGATCAGGGCCG
The DNA here is from genome assembly GCA_035584095.1 of Annona squamosa. Classification (NCBI taxonomy): domain Eukaryota; kingdom Viridiplantae; phylum Streptophyta; class Magnoliopsida; order Magnoliales; family Annonaceae; genus Annona; species Annona squamosa. The sequence goes on from JAXCLR010000081.1 coordinate 26,486,526, forward strand.
CCCAACTCGAAATTAAGGGTCGGACCACTGCCGCCCACGGTGGGCGCGAAGGGCCCAGCCGGGGCGCCGGTGAACTGCTGCACCATGGCTCGGAAGTTGGTCGTGTCAGTGTTGAGCAGCGTGGTGGGCGCCCTTCGGGAAGCTCTGGAACGCCTGCGGGCCGGCCTGCCGGCCCCCCTTCCTTCGTTGCTCGGGCCGACGTTCCTCGAGGCGGCGGCCGTGGTGATGACAGTGGCGTCGGCGGCTACTGGTGCGCCGCCGAACAGCAGCGGCGCGTTGGGGTGCGCTGCCTGCCGGCCACCAGAGGCCTGAGTCTCGTAGAAGTGCAGCCAGTCGCCGGAGCTGGAGCCGGACTCGGTCATGGCCTTTGGCTGATGGCTGCTACTTTATCAGAGAGGGTTCCAGTCACCCTTGAACCGCGGATTTATATGGCGTAGGGCGCTGATAGAAGCTGGTCAAAGTTTGACCTCGTGGGAGCTTTTTCCGCTAATTAAGCATGATAGATTTCTTGTATGGGTTTACACATGTTGTTATGGGCCGCATCTTTAAACATGTAGTCACATGATTATTTTTTTCATGATCGAAACTGTTAAAAATATTTTAAACGTTTTTTCGCTATGTCCCAAGAAATTTTGGCCCAACTAAAATACGCCTATGTGCTACTCTAATTTTTATAGCAGATTTATATTCTTCAACGATGAAATCATTTTGGGGACCCCGCTTATTATATTTAGTCAAATATATCCTTTAATTAATTAAAATTTTCTATCAAAATAAGTGGTGGATTAGAAAACAATTTTTTCAATTGATATTCCACAACGGGCCATATCATGGTAAAATACTCAGATTTCTTGTCTTTTTTATTAGATAGGGTTATTTATGCATTTTATTTTGGTGGTTTTCATTTGATTTATATGAATGATATTTAAAATCCGATAGACGGTTTTGATGGTTAGAAAGCATTATGTTGGTCAGTATTTGGATTCTTGGAAGGGGTAGCTGGGGGCTTCGTGAGCCATGGTCTCCAACATCTGATGGCACGTGAACGTTTGGCAGGCAATTTCTTGGCGCGTGAGGAAATGTTTGCGTGGAGCTGTCAGCAACATACTACTCAGCACCTTCTCTCCGTAAAGAAATATAAAAAATAATGTAACATGATCGGATCCTTCCGTTCTATTTTAATCATCATGGATAAAATTAAACGTATAATATATTATATTTTAACTATAATTTTAATAAATTATAAGAATCTATTATTACATCCATTTAAAGACGACGATGGAGTTGTAATTCAATGCACAATATTTGCATGTAATCATTTGTATGTTTTATGTAAAAATAGATTACCTATAGCTACATTGATGGTTAGGATTGTCCAGATATTCTAGGAATTGGAGTTTTAAGAAGCAAGGAATTGGAGTGGAGGTGCATGTAGAAGTGTACTCTCCCTTCTGGAAGGGTGCAGGTGATAGGGGGGTCTACGGTTCCTCGAAGCAGCGGCATTTCATGGGATTGGCCGACTAGAGTTAGGTAAGAGTCAGGGTCATACATGTTTTTGGCTTGGGTCCGCAAGAGCTAATGATGGTTTTTATTCGGCCTAATGCAAACATTTCAGTGGTTTGGCCCCAATATTTTTGAACCTATCAAACATGAGGAAGTTGGATTGTGTTGAATTGGGTTCCCATAAGTTCAGAAATCAGATAAATCAAGCAGTTTGAACAATTGGTTTTGGAGGGTTTATTAGTAATTAATTACATCGATTTAATGAAATCGACGCAAGGACAATCGCACTTAAAATGATAGCACTTAAAATGATTGTTCTTTTTTTATATATAAATAAAAACTATTCCTAGGGTGTCTTTAAATGAGTGCAATAGAAGTAAAATGATTTCATTACTTACTATTGGTTTCATCGGATTAAAACAAAACATGAATTATGTTTTCCACTATACTTTTAATCTTTATTTTAAAAATCATATTATTTGAAAATTACCTTTTTTAAAGTAATATTCTGACGGCTAAAGTTGTTTAGCACTTAAAAAATATGCAATAATTTTAGTCAATATAATTTTAAGTATTTTAGCACTAAATAATATTGCTTAGGATATAAGAAGTATATTTTATTCCGAGAGCACTTCTATGAAACTCCCTCTCCATGTAACTCTCCTTTATTTTTAACATCTAGATAGTTGATGGAAAATCTATTTCATCTATTATATTTAATATCATTTATAATATCATGCAAATCTTTTCATCTCTCCAATATCATTGTATACGGGGTTCATTTACAAACATATAAAATTAACATAATAAAATGATTTAATATTAAATATTAATTTTAAGTAGTATTTTCAATATCTAAACCATCTAAAATATAATAAATATGTTGATAAATGATTTTATAAGGTATTTATTTTTTAATATATATATAAATGAATCTAATCATTTTTCCTAATTTATATATGAATATATCTATTTTTTAGCAAATGTGACATATGCACATATCAGATTTTGATGGAATTTGGTTTTTCCTAATCTAAGCAAATGATGTTAAATAAAATAAATAGATTAAATTTTCTATTAAACATTCAAATCTCAAAAATAGATGTACCTGCTTCTATTTAATCCGATTATATAAAAGCGCGTCTGATTTCAGTTAATCATCAAGAAAATGAAACATTGGAAGGTAACTTGGACAGAACCATTGCTGATAAGAGACACTGAAGCCGTAGATGCGTGATAAAATTAGCAGAATCTGCTTTTTTATCAGAGGAATTTGAAATAAAAATATATTCGACTGTTACAGATAAAAAAGTATCACTTCAATATTAAAAGGTCTAAAACGGCTGCTACTTTCTATTCTACTCGATCCTGCAAAAAATTATTAAAATCTCACTTGTCATAATTAACTTCACTTGAACACAGATATTATTTTTTAAAAAATTACAATTATAGTTTAAACAAGCCATAACAAATTAACAATAAAATCGTTTGCAAAAACGTATACAAATTAATTACAAATGATTATTAGAAGAAAATTTCTTATATCCAATCACATGTTGTAGTCAAAAATATAAATTTGAATGCGAATAATAGTAAAAACAATTAACTTAAAATCATTTTCAACCAACTCATAATGGTTTTTATTAGGGGTGTAACTCAGCTCTTGAAATTTGAGTTCACCTCAATCCTAACTTTAAATTTATTTTTAAAAACGAAAATTTTAAATATACATACAACCTTGACCCTTAATTTCGAATACACCTTTTATCAAAAAAAAAATTCAAATATTTCTACTAAATATGAAATCTTGCATATATACTCACTTAGAATGCTCCAAATATCATATACACCCCAAACTAACACTTTCTGATAGAAAACCGTCAATGTGGAGATAAAATGATAGATATATCCTAAACTTAGTACTTGGTTTGAAGTCCCTTAGATACTACTGTCCAACAACAGATCTCTTAATCAATTTTTCCTTATATCCATGAATAGAAAATGGTTTCTTCTATTAGAGATTCCAAAAAGGGCTTTAAATTAAGTTTAAGTCTAGGGTATATTTGTCATTGCCTCTAAACAATGACTGTCTTCTAACGGACAATAATGGTTTGGGGGGTATTTGATATTGGGTCATTTTCAGTGAGTATATATGAAAGAGTTCATAGTTTGTAAGTATATTTGAAATTAAGGGCAAAGTTTGTGGGTATATTTGAAATTAACCCTTAAAATTTCAAACTAACCCTATTTGTAAACCTAAATCCTAACCTTATTTATGAAATTTGGAATTGGATTGAGTTTCAGCTTGACATTATATCAACAACATCTATTTATTATTCATCACATACTTATTCAACTTCAAATTCGTCATTAAAGAAAAAGTTTAAGATGATAAATTTTCTATCTTAAAGCAAAAAAGCAAAAGAGTGCTTAAGAATTAAAAGAAGTTTGTGCAATTCAAGTGTTATGCACGGTGCTTGAGGAGCATGTTTAACGAAGATAGTAATAAGTTTAAACTTATGATTATAATAAATAAATAATTATTATAATCTTGTAAGATTAGCCTTAGGTTGTTATCTTTTAATATTAAATAATATAATATTATGCTAATATAAATGGTGGATAAATAACATTTTGCTTCCCTTGATGATATAATAAAGTACTTTATTTTTTTTATGAAGATTTAAGATAAGCGTGCAAATTTGAGGTATTTGCTTTTATTGAATATTAATATAAAATAATATTCCTTGGGTGACGATGAACGTCCAAGTACTATCCACTTTCATTCATTATTAATATATAAATATATAATAGTTTATATTTTGAAAGAGTGTAATGCTTACATATATTATATTATATATTGAAGAAGACATTAGAGGGGTGATTTATAAATATAAAAATATAAAAAATATATATCGGATTAGGGTTTCCATCAACCTGAGAACAAACCAATTTTAATTCAAGTTGGAGTTAAAAAATAGCAAATTTTAACACTGCTGTAAATTAAGTTTTGGCGGGCCTGAGTTGGGGTTGAACCTAGACTGATGGTCACTATATATTTTAACTGCCTATAGCATTTTATGCAACAACTTTTTAATAAATAAATAAATAAATATATATATATATATATACATACAATGACCCATTTATAGCCCAGGATGCAACCAGTTAGTTTGCCATGTGGGCAAATGACATAACATGCAGTAAAGTTCAGGTTGTATTCATTTTATTTTAACTAAATTAATGGTTTCAAGAGCGTAGGTTTTATTATAAATTTATAATGACGTGGTGGGTCAAAAACAAAAGGGCACCAGTACTAGCAGGTGGCGTGCGTTGAACCACGGGAACAATATTTTGTGAAATCATTGACCAAGCATTTTAGCTGGACCGCTCACACGTTTTTAATCACACCGCCATATCCAATGAAATCCGAATTACGAGTGTAATAATTACTTATAATATTACTTTTCCTTCCTAAACTAACACATATACTTATCCTAAAATTTTTAGTTTTTATAAAAGATTTTTTGCATATAGGTAATAGGTCCCTTAAGTTTGGGAAATTTACAATCTTTTAACTTGTGTTTGATATTTGTTCTTTTATATAGTCTCCAATTAAAAATCTTAAGGATGTTTACTTATGACATAAATGACAAAAATGCGACTCCTGGTTATTGAATTGCGCTGTTCACTTATGACTTCAATACGATTATTAAAAATTTATTTTGATTATTTCAGGACAGAAGATAACAACAAGATATATGCGGGCCGTCTGCCACCCTTTTTAAATATTTTTAAATGTCATCAATTTTAAAAAATTAAAAGGAAATATCTAAGAGTCTCCAAAAATAGTAAAAATTTATACATATATTAAATATATTTAGATTAACAATTGTATAAACATATTTTCAAAAACAAAAATATTAGAAAATGGGTGAAATGCACCCATGTGCACTAAGGCTGCGTGCACCCGGGTGCACTATATTATAGCTCAATATATATTATATTATATGACTTCACTTAACCAGATGGATAACGTCAGCAATTTTTTACAACTTGAAGTCATATCCTGTGAACATTAAATTTAAGGTTAAAATTGGAAAATTTCTCAAACTTGAGGAATATGTAGGTAAAAATCCCTTTAGTTAATGATTATAACTAATTTTAAAAACACCTTTTTGTCTTTTATCTATAATTAATTCTAAGAATGCCTATTTTATTCCTTCTAAATTCATGTGGTTGCCTCTAACTTTAAATTTAAAAATATCATAACAAAAATTTTAAAAATATTTACACCTCTTTAAAAATCATAAAACTTGGCATATTAATTGAAGAAGCATGATCTTGTTATTTAATTTTTTTCTGTTTTTCTATAAACTCGTCAATCTTAGTATATTTGATATATAAATCAAGCTTTATCATCCTAGAGGTGTATTTTTTTAAAGCTTTTTAAGCATAAGGTAATTTTAGTAATTTAACCATTAAAAATGGCAAAAAAACTTATTTTTAAAAATCTAAAGAATATACACATACATTCAAAAATAGTAATACTTGGTTTTCACATTGTTAACAGAAGACAAAAAAAATTAATAAATAAATTTATTAGTGCAAGCTAAATAAGCTATTACTTAAGCTTAGCTAGTAGGATTATATTTCTAAATTAAAAACACTTAGAAAAATAATATTATAAAAATTTTAAAATTAAAAATAAGTTTTGCAGCCGGCCTAAATGATAGTAGGCTGGTCGAAAATAATCACTAGGCTTAAAAAATACCTCTTTTTATCTTTTAACTATAATTAATTTTTAAAATAGCCATTTTATCTTTTTTTTTTAAAAAGTTCGTCCGATTTCTTCCTCTCATACTATTATCTTCCGTCCATTAAATTATTCTATTTTTTTTTAAAAAAAATTTCTATCCACGTGATGCGTCCAATAATTTAAAATCCGGATAACGAAATCCCAATCCCAGTCCAAAGCATGTCTGCAACGGAACCCAATTATGTACACCTGGGTGCATTCAGACTCGATGCACCCAGGTGTACTACACCTATTTTTTTTTA
>JAXCLR010000081.1:26493189-26506585 GCA_035584095.1 Annona squamosa
AATAAAAAAAAATAGGTGTAGTACACCTGGGTGCATCGAGTCTGAATGCACCCAGGTGTACATAATTGGGTCCCGTCTGCAACATAGGTGTGAATGCGGCTGCCAAGGCTAGCACACGAAGTGCTCCCCTGCGATGCGTACGCGTATCTTCGAGTACCGTATCTCCGAGTCCCGCGTGTCGCTCCGTAACGATGCCACTCATTTTCAAAAATTAAAAATAAATATTTAAAATGTCATTAATTTTTAAAAATTAAAAATAAATATCTAAAATATTCTAAAAGTGGTAAAAACTCATACAGATGTTAAATAAATTTATATTAACAGTTTTATAAAAAAAATTTTAAAAATAGGTATATGCATGTTCCCGGCGCACGCGGGAATGACCCCATTTTGGCATCGAACTTGGCTGCCTTGTCTCGCTTCTGTCTTCACCTTTCTCGTCGTGGACATCGTTGTAATTTCCAATATATATATATTTTCAATTTTAACTAGTGTTTCGTAAGTTGTACGATAGCTGCCGGAAATCCCATATCTTTGAAAAATAATCTCTAAATGTTGGAGAAAAGCTTTGTTGGAAATTGGTTGTTTCTTTTTTCCTTCCTGTGATAGGGGAATTTTGCAATTTTTTACTCATACTATCGACTTTGCAAAAATGCTCCTACTTATGAACTTTTGGGTCATGCTCTAGTAGTAATGATTCCCACCAGGTAATTCCACTATTTTCACGCATTTTGATGATGACTCACTCTACACATTATATTTAAAATCATTTGTTTGTCTAAAAAATCAAGCTTTATATATTTGAGAATGAGGAATATTACACGATAATTTTAGTTTTTCATTTTTACTTTATTCTAATTATTTTTTGAGGCATGATCACATGCAGCTGACCATATCGATGCCCACACCCATTTGGCCATTTAACTCATTTTTTATTTTTTATTTTTATAAACATATAAAGTTATGTATATTTAATCAATAAACTAAGTTTTATCATTTTAGAATATGTTTATATATATTTTTTATTTTTAAATATAAGGGCATTGCTATAGTTTTTTGCATGTGAAAATTCCGATAATACATCTGTATTTAAAAATAAAAATATATAAATGTATTTAAAATTAGTAAACCTTGGTTTGTAGATTAAATATACCTACTTTACAAGTTAATAAAAATAAAAAAGGTTAAATGGCTAGACGGATGTGGAGACACAACATGCACGTAAATTTTGATTGAATTTTTTGGCTCACATAATTAAGCACGATCACCACTGTTTATAAACAATAGGTTTTCTATTTTTTTAAGCCTTTGTTTTTATGCATTCTCATGTAATCTTCTTCATTTTTAATATGCTGATGATTGATGCAAAATTCGATCAACTTATTTTATTTAATATTATTTGTTTAGTTGGGAAACCGATTGTTCAAATTCAATACATGCATGAACCACAGTTAATTACTTGAAAATAAATATATTCATGTGTAAAAGTAAAATGATTAGATCCGTTTATATATATGTTGAATGTAATAATACTTTATAGAATTATTTAGTTACAAAATAATAATAATTTTCAACTTAGTATTAGATCATTTTATTATGTTGATGTTACACATTTGTAGATGGGATCATGCACATAAAAATATTAAACAAATAAAAAGTTTCTATGTTAATATAAAAGTTTCTATGATAATATAAAAGTATGCTAAATAAAGTAAATGAATCAAAATTTGCATCAATTAGCAAGATATTAAAAATAATGAAAGTTACATATAGGAGGGCTTTACAAAAGCAAAGGCCATTTTAATATCTAAAACATGTAAAAGTTAAAATATTTGAAAATTTTTTATACAGTATACATTATTTTCAAATTTTACTAGTTTCACTTCAATAATGTTAAATATTTCTAACATATAAATTTCTAATGAAAAAGATTTTTAGAAATGGACTAGATTAAAAAAAATTAAATATGAGAAGAAAACAGTTGAACGTTAAATCATTTTTTATAGTTAGTGGCCAAGCATGATTATAATATTGAGAAATGATCCAGTTAGTCCAGGCTCAAAACATTTATTATAAAAATTTCTATTGCTTTTTTCCTCGTTAACTTGTTAATATAGATATATTTAACATATAAACTAAGTTTTACTATTTTTGAATATATGTATATATTTTTCTTAAATTTTAAAACATGAGACATGATCTTATTTGGCTGATCTAATTAAGCCTTACTTAGATTTGCTTAAAAAAGTTATTTTTAGGCATTTTAAATTTTTTTTATAAACCTATTAAGTTAGGTGTATTTAATTTATAAACAAAGTTTTACCTTTTTTAGATATTTTAAAATATTTTTTATTTTTAAATATAAGAGCATTCTCGTAATGTTAAGGGACCAAAAAATTACGAGAATGCCACTATGTTTGAAAATAAAAAATACTTAAAAATATCTAAAAATGAAAAATTTTGGTTTATAAATTTAATATATCTAGTTTAACATGTTCATATATAAAAAAATTTTAAAAAACTCCAAGATATGTTTTCTAAGCTGGCCTAATAGGATTATAACTCTTTAAATATAGAGGAGTGATCATGTTAGCCCAGGCTAAGTAAATGCCCCACTTAGCTTACTTTAAAAAACCTATTTAAAACAACTTTTTTTTATTTTTTTATTCTTGTACTTATTTATCTAAGTGTATTTAACATATAGACCAAGTTTTACCATTTTTGAATACGTTTATCTATTTTTTGAGATTTTTAAACATCTATGTGTATATATGTATTTAAAATATTCTTATTTTTAAAATTTTTTTAAAAATATATACATATATCCAAAAAGGTAAAATTTGATTTATATATTAAATACACTTAGATAAATAAGCGTATGAAGAAAAAAGTAAAAAAATTATTTTAAATAGGATTTTTTAACAATATCATTTCTCTTAAATATATGTGTATTTTAGCTATTTTCAACCATTGAAAATGACTAAAATAATGATACGTTTAGAACTTTTAAAAATATATACACATATCTAAAAATCCTAAAACATAATTTAATGTTAAATGCATTTATATAAGTAAGTGTATGAATAAAAATTTTAATGACTTTTTTGATGTGGGTTAAATAAGTCATTATGCAGCCTAAGCTAACAAAATCGTCTTTCTATGTTAAATATACTCAGATAAACAAGTGTACAAAGAAAAAATTAAAAAGTTTTTATCCACATGTATATACATATATTTATGTTTAAATCATGAAAATACTTAAATTTATTCATATATAAATTAAAATTTAAATAATGTTGGTTTTATTCGTAATTTTCATAGGTAGAAAATTATGAAAATTCTATCGTGTTTAAAAATAAAAATATTTAAAAATATCCAAAATTAGTAAAACTTGATTTAAATACAGCTAATTTTACATGTGTATAAAAATAAAAAATAGGTGTTGCAGCCGGAGCATGGTTTCTAATTGAATACAACCAAGTATACTTATTTCAGTACATTTGAATTCCAGTTCTCTCTTGCTTAATTTAATTAGAAACAGATCTTATGTACTTAGGATGCACTTAAACCTTTTGCACTTACTGTCAACACTCATTTTTTTAATTTTTAAAAATGTCACTAATTTTTAAAAAATCCAAAGAAGTCTACAAATCTCCAAAAGGGTAAAAATTGATATACATTTTAAATACACTTATATTAACAATTGTGTAAAAAATTTTCAAAAAATAAATTAAATGCACCTAGGTACATAGCATCAGAATCTATATAATATTAGTTTATTGAAGGATTTACTTTCTGTTAATCACCAAAGTTTAATGTGTCATAATGCAAGATCGTTAAAAGAAAGTTTTGTAGATGCACACTTTCTTCTTCTTTCCTTCATTAAAAACAGCGTTTACATATTTTAAAATAGTATATGTAAAATTAACCTAATAAGATAGTATAAATTTTAAATATCAAGATAAATGATTCTATAAAGTATTATTACATTCTAATACATGCGTAAATTGATCTAAATATTTTTTGTAGTTTTGCACATGAATATATATTTTTTAACAAATATTGCTCATAAACATATATGATTAAGATGAAATTTGGTCTCCTAGATAAACAAATAGTATTAAATATAATAAATTAATTAAATTTTAAATCAATAATCAATATTTTAAAAATTAAGGGGTTACATAGAAGTACTTTTATATAATCCGATTACATAGAAGTGGAGTCCCACTTAGATTAATAGTTATATAAAAAAAATTTTAAAAAAACAAGAAATATTTTTTTTTATCCAAGTGCATTGTATCCGGGCCTTTTTAAGTCATCAATGTGTTTAAAAATCATAAAATATTCCCATTTATATATCTTTAACCTATTTTTGGTGATATTATTCTTTAAAATTTTTGTTACTACTAGAAATAAAATTTTATTCATTTTTCACTTCTTTTGATATAATCTGACAACTTAGTTACTTAAAAAGTTTACTTTTTAATGGGCTCCACTTTTATGTAGTTATTTTAAATTTACATAGAAGTAATTCCATACAAGTCTTTTTAATTTTAACATTTCTATATTAGATGGAAAGTTAAAAGCTATGATACCAAGTTTCATCCGAATCAAGTACATGCATGAGCGACATTTATATAAAAGTATGTGTTTCTGAATAAATTATGAAAAATCTTATATCCATTCATATATATAGTAAAATGTAATAATACTTTGCAAAATCATTTATATACATAGAAATGATATTTTAGGTGGTTTAGATGTTAAAAATGTAATTTTAAAATTGATATTTAGTACTAAATCATATTATTACATTGTTTTCATATATTTTTAGATGGGGTAATGATAGGGGACAAATTAAAGAATTTTCATGGTAATATAAATGATATTGAATATAATAGATGGAGTAGATTTTTTATTAAATATTCTGATATTAAAAATGAAAGAAGTTACCTTAAAACGGGTTTTAGAAGCATAACGTTTTTAATTATTACCTATGTTTTCAATAATTATTTTATAATGTTTTGTCTAATTATCATATCTATTCTATTTTTTTAAAAAAATTCTAATGATTACTCATGTCACTTAATATTGCATTCTCACTTTTTAAAATTTCTTTTCCTCATAATTTGTTCAATTTTTCACTTATTACCAATAACACCTTAACTATACTACTAGAATAAATTGTTGACCACAATATAAGTCCTTTTAATGAAGAAAATATTTAATATCTATTTATTTGAGGCAAAAGATTAAAATAATATTATAAAACAAAAAGAATTATTCTCCTTTTCTCTCATAATTTATCATAGCTGTGCCTTATTTGTCAACTTTGAGGTATATATGTGCGGGGAATGCTTCTACGAAACCCTTTTTCTATTTAACTCCATTTGTTTTCAACATCTAGATTGTTATTAAAAAGTTTATTGCATCTATTATATTTAGCATCATTTGTTTAATATTACTATATATGACCTTATCTATAAACATTTAAAATCAATGTAATAAAATGATTTAATGTTAAATATCAATTTTAAGTAGTATTTTCAACATCTAAACAATTTAAAATATCATAACTATGTGAATAAACAATTCCATAAAGTATTACTACATTCTAATACATATGTGAATGAAGTTAAGCATTTTCCTAATTTGCACGTAAATATACTTATTTTTAAATAAATGCGGTTTATGCACATAATGGATTGCCTACCCTGTCCTCTTCTGCTGCTACATCCGCATCACCGGATGCATCATCGTCCTCCGCCATTCCTGCTCATGACACGGATCTGCACAAACCAATCCCTGAACTCCTTGATTGTCTGCCGCTTGACATGCTGCCGGATGGCCGAAATCTGGCGCTTGAGCTTTCGTCCCACCGTTGTGGACGACGTCTTCTCCTCATCGCGCTCAATCGCATCAACGAGCTTAAGCGCCAAGTAGAAACGGTTGTCGACGAGGTGGGAATTACCGTGGGAGTAGAGGTGACGATGCGAATGGCATGCCACAGTTTCGGCCCCCTGGGGTTATGGTAGGGGCCGGAGCAGAAGGGTAATCTGGTCATTTAAGATTTTTTATTCAGCCAAAATGCAGTTGTTTTCTGCATCTGTAATGGACTTTTTTTTGGATATAACTGATATTTGGGATGTAAATAATAGATATATTTGAAAATTTTCATACTTAGTGGGTATATTTGTAATTAGGGATAAAAGTTATGGGTGTATTGAAATTAACTCTTTATTATATCTTTTATTTATTGGTGTGAGAGGCATGATTGTACATGGAATTGAATCAATGGACTTGCCGACTTGGTCAATTTCACACGTGTATATACGTAAATAGCTTAATTATTCTCCCTCTTCATCATGTATATTTAGTCATCATCTTTTTTCTTTATTTTAATTTTACTTATAAAATTCATATTTGAATCATTATCGTTCATTTATTTTAATTTTATTTTGTACCTTCACCCATATCAAAATGTCCCCCTTTTCCATTCAGCCAATCACCTCGTTTCATAGGTTGAAGCTTGATGTTTAAGCAAGATAAAAAGCATGCTTGAGTAGGTTGGTTTCGTAAGGCCTAAGTTTTGAAGCTCCCGGTATCTTCAATGCATCTGAAGGCTGAAGCTTCGACTGTAATCTTGTAGATTTCATCAGTCATGTCTAAATGGCCCACCAAGATGGCTTGCGATGGTGCTTCTCAAGCTGATCAAAGGTCATCATCCTTTCCATGGTTGCTAGGGTTTGCATATGAAAGGTAGGTCCGTAGGAATTTGCGAGTTTAATAAGGACTATTGCACAAAATGGACCCTATAACTTTTGATTCGATTAATTGCAAATTAATTATCTCCGTTCAAAGTGTGGTTGGGAATTGACAGAACTTTCAAAGAAAAGGTTTTGTTGTAAAAGCTGTTAGAAAAAATGATGTCAATGTGTATAAGAGGTCTGAGGTTTGAAACCTAAATAATAATATTGGTCAATTTTTTATTTGAAAACAATAATATATAATTTAACTGAATTTTAAAAATAGAATAATTTATAAAAGATTTCTGGAAAAACTTTAACATCTCAAGATAGGATAAAAGAAAAGAACTAATAAATTTAAAAGTAATTGATATAATTTCAACATGACAAATATATATTTATATATAAACATAAATAATATAAAATACATGAAAATAAATAATATTGTTCATGTGTTATGTATATAAGATATTTTATATTAAATAATAAATAGGAAAAATGTAGGATTGGGTTAATTTTTGTTTGAACTTTAACCTTATTTATAAATTATTTCTTCAAAATTTTATTGAATTTGATGGACCAAGTTTGGGTTTAACTTGACTCAAATAACAAATATCACCCCCTTCCATCGTGTTGCCCACTTGTATAATGGGACACTTGATGAAAGCTGCAAGTGCCTCTAAGGGAAGAGTACACGAGACATATGTTTTTATCTAATTTCAAACCTTAAACCTGCTATTCTACATATTCTTACACACATGTAAGTGCCATCCAAGTGGTGATGACCCAAATTTCACCTTTGTTAACACATGTAAAATGGATCATGTTAATATAACTAATCTGTTTCACAAAAATTTCAATGAGATTGGTCTTATAGAAACATTTCACTTATCAAGGATTGCTCTGTTACTTTCTATCTGAATTTTTAGGGTAATTTGCAAATATGTCCATTTAGTTTGATTAAATTTGCAATTATACCCATGTAGTTTTAAAAATTATAAATAATCCCAAATAGTTTAAACATAATTGCAAATAAACCCCAACGCTATTATCTCGTTGTTATTGTATCATCATAACATGAGGATTATTTGTAATTATGGTTTAACTATGTGGGGGTTATTTATAAAAATTAAATATACCACTTAATTTTTGAAATCGTAAATACACAAACATAGTTTGTATATTTTTGGAAATATACCCATGTCGTGACGATGCCATAACGACATCAGGGTTATTTGCAATTATGGTTAAACTATGTGGGGTTATCTATTGTTTATGAAATTATGTGGATATATTCGCAATTTTGATCAACTAAGTAGGTTATTTACAGTTTCTAAAATTATATAGGTATATTTGCAATTTTGATCTAACTAAATAGGTATATTTGTAAATTATCCTAATTTTTAAGAAAAATTTGAATGTCCTTTCATTTCCATTATATAATGCTTAGTGTTGATGTGTGACTGACCCCATGTACTCATTCTGTTAAGCTTTTCTCTCACATTAGATGTGTTTTCATTATATTTTTCAATTTCTATTATAATTGAATGACTATTATTATTAAATAATAAGGGGCATTTGGTACATTTCATATGATAGATAACATCGATTTGTAATTATGATTGATGGAATGGGACAGATGGAATTTTACCTATACTTAGTGGGTATATGTGAAAGTTTTCAAATTTAGTGAGAACGTTTATATTTAAGGGCAAATGTAGTGGGTATATTTGAAATTAACTATATAAATTTTATAGGAAATAGTTTATATATTGAAAAAATTATTTTAAAGTTGTTATTTATATTAAACTATTTTATTATATTAAATTTGCACTATTTTAGATCGGGTCCACAACATATTAAATTGGGATGAAAATTGGTATAATGATAAAATATATCATTCTAAATACAATGGATGAAGTATGATGGAATTGTACCATAATTATGGTTTTTATGTAACCCCTTCATTTTTAAACTGTTAATAGTTGATGGAAAATCGACTCTATCTATTGTATTTAGCATAATCTATAGCATCCTGAGGACCATTTTATT
Source organism: Annona squamosa (assembly GCA_035584095.1). Lineage (NCBI taxonomy): Eukaryota > Viridiplantae > Streptophyta > Magnoliopsida > Magnoliales > Annonaceae > Annona > Annona squamosa. The sequence goes on from JAXCLR010000081.1 coordinate 26,501,991, forward strand.
TTTTAAATTTTACTATATATGGATCTCATATATGAATGTGTAAAATTAACGTAATAAAATGGTTTAATTCTAAATTATCAACTTTAAAGTTATTTTTTGAACATCTAAACTATCTAAAACATCAATAATATGTGGATAAATGACTTTATAAAGTATTGTTACATTCTAATACGTGTGTGAATGTATATAAACATTTTTCATAATTTACACATGAATATACATATTTTTGAGCAAATGTGGCCCATGCACATACTTAAATTATATGAAATTTGGTATTCTAGCAAAACAAATAGTGTTAAATACAATGAATAAATTAGATTTTCCATAAGAATCAATATGTAAAAGTTTGAGGGCGTTACATAAGACCACTTGTATGTAACCTGGTTATATATATGAGAACCCATCTAGTGTAGACAGATTGCACCATGGTTATGGTGTAATTCGTAGCAAAATGAACCTCACACGTATTAAAATATAATAATAGTTTATGCAATCATTTATCGATATAAAAATTATACTTTGGACAGTTTAGATGTTGAAAACATCACTTTAACTTTGATTTTTCATTAAGCTATTTTATTACATTAATTTTGTGTCATTTTAAGATGAGGTACATACATACGTTGGATTTGGATGAAAATTGATATGCTAATAAATCAAATAATTCTAAATACAATAGGTAGAGTAGATACTCTATTCATGATCAAATGAGTTTCATAGTTCATGAACTGCACTGTAATTACAGTGCTGTCCAAATACACTTCATTATTTTTCTATATATATAACAGTTTTTGAGTAGTGAAGGTATACCACAATTAAAAGTGTATTTGGCCAAAAATGGGCCCTGCATGTACTTAAATGTATTGATATTTTATACAATCATTTATCTATAAATAATTTTATAGCAAATAGTTTGCATGATGAGAAAACAATTCTAAAGTTGTTACTTACATCAAATTATTTTATTACATTGAATTTATACTATTTTCAGATGAGGTCCATACAAATATCCAGTTGGGATGAAATTTGGTATTATAATAGAATATGTAATTCTAAATATAATGGATAGAGTAAATTATAATTTGATAATAATGTAAGGCCCATTTAAGGTAATTGCATCATAATTATGGTGTTATGAAACTGCACTTGAATATTTCTTATATATATATATTAGTCCATTTTTATGAAATCTCATTTCTCTGTAATCCTCTTCATTTTTAAATTTTTGATGATTAATGGAAAATCCACTTCATCCATTGTATTTAGTATCAACTACAGTATTCTGATAATCCTTTTATTTTTTTAATTTCATTGTATATGGGTCCCATCTATTAATGTGTAAAATCAATATAATAAAATTGTTCGATGCTAAAATACCAAGTTTAAAGTAGTTTTTTCAATATCTAAACCATCTAAAATATCAATAATATGTGGATAAATGATTCTATAAGGTATTGTTGCATTATAATACATATGTGTGAATGAATTTAAGTATTTTTCATAATTTACACATGAATATATATATTTCAACAAATGTAACCCATAAACATATTTGATTAAGGTTAAACTTGGTCCCCTACATAAACAAATGATGTTGAATGTAATGAATTGATTGAGTTTTTCATCAATGATCAAAATTTCAAAAATGAAAGGGTTATATGAGAACACTTCTATGTAACTAGCAGAGCCTTATATATATATAGAATTTATTTAAGTGCATTCGTACTGCACCATAATTATGGTGCAGTCCATGCATGATGGTGTCCACTTGATCATGAATAATAAATCTGCTTCATTCATTATATTTAGAATTATTAACTTTATTAGCATACCAATTTTCATCCAAATCTAACATGTGCTCACCTTTTTAAAATGATACAAAATCAATGTAATAAAATATTTTAATGTAAATATCAAATTCAAAGTGATATTTTCAACATCTAAACCGGCTAAATGATTTATTTCCAACATTGATTTTGAACCAGCTAAAGTATTAATGTCTAAATCATATGCAGAAAACCTTCGGACTCATTCACTTGGAGGAGCATCCTGAAGGCAAGAGATGCGATTCATTTTAGATGCAAGTGGCGGATTGGCAACGGGAAGCGGGTTCAATTCTTTAAGGATGAGTGGCTGGACACTATGGCCACTAAGGCGGGGCCTCTTCCGTTATCAATCTCGGACAATGTTAAAGTGTGTCATTTCATCAACGAGATCTCAAGCTTATGGATTAAGGATTACATTGTGGCGGTCGCAGGGGACGAGAGGTGGCATGTTATCAATGACATTCCCCTCCCCCAATCTGCACAAGAGGAGAATATTTTTTGGAAGTATGAACCTCACGGTGCCTACACTGTCACGTCAGCTTACAAAGTGCTTTTCTCGGGATATAGTTGCTTCCCTCAATCCTCCATCTATAAGGCAATTTGGCGAACTAAGCTTCCTAGCAAAATTCTTATTTTTGGGTGGAGGCTATTTAAGAATGGACTTCCGACTCTTTAGAACTTGCAGAGTAGGGGCATTGATGTCGATCCCTTATACCTTTTTTGTAGGTCAGGTTTCGAGGATACCAACCATTTATTCTCAGAGTGTGACCTTACTTGGGGGATTTGTTTGAGGATACTGAATTTTTTATTTAGTTTATATGTGAAATATATTTAGATAAGCAAGTGTACAAAAAAAGCAAAAAAATATTGTAAATAGGTATTTTGAGGTAGACTAAGTGAAACGTTTACTTTGCTCAAGTTAATATGAGTACTTTTCATTATCTATATTTTCTTCCTCTCAAGATTTGATAAAATTTGAATTTTCTTTTTTGTATTTTATTTGATACTTTACTTTGTTTTTCGAAAATAGAATTATTAAATAAAATTTAAAATTTGCCAAAATTTCTCAATGCATGTTTTGTTCGTTTTCAAAAATTAAAAATTGAAACATCAAACAAATTCTTACAATTACCAAAATTGGAGCCCAGCCCAATCTAAAAATGAAAAAAAAAAAAAAAATTCTGCCGGACGCTCGAAAGGCGGAGTGCGGCCGGCCGCACAAGAATAAAATTCCTTATAACTCTAATTTTCTCGTTATCATCCATGATATATCTACCATAACAACGCACTTTTATTTTGATTCCTTTTCGATTCCAAATTTCTTTTAACGAACAAGCCCCAAAACTATAAAATATGTTTTGAAAAAGGAGAAAACCAATTGAAGAAGTGTTTAAGCTTGTGCATGCATCGGTCGGAGCAGAGAATTGGTGGGTGGGACTGGAATTTTGGAAGAAATTGAAGCTTGAAGGCGACGGATGTCCGTGTGCTTGACGAAAACGGAAGGCGCTGGAGGGACGCAGCCCTTTTGGCGCTGATGGTCGCCGGGCCCCCTGCAATGAATGAAAGGTTGACGTCGGTGATGACGATGGAAGAGAAAAATTCGGAATTTGAAGATCGGACTCTAGATGCGGATACGCTGCTCCTCGTGCGTGCGTTGGCTGGCGAGACCGACTATTCCAATCCCGTACAACGGCGGTCGGGATGTCCAGTTTGGGTCAATTTCAATTTTTATCCTGTATCAACTCTCAAGCTTCCGCTTTATCCTATTTTATTTGCAAACGAGCTCTTTAAAATGTTCATTATATTGTATTTAAAATTTGTAACATTTCTACAAATTTTACTTAGAAATCTATAATCAAAATTATAAAATACAGTTTTAAAATATATTTATCAATATACCAAATGTTAGATAAATTAAAAAATTTCTATATATTTTATAATTTTTAAACTATAACAAACTTCATAAAAAGATATATTCAATATATCTGAATATATTGAGTCCCACTTCAGTGTAATCAAGCTAGAGAGAAGTGGTCTCAGGGTGAACCTGCAGTAACCCAATTTGTTGTGTGCGTCTGTGAGTGTGATTCAAAATTCAAATATAAAAAAAGCATGGTCTCCATTAATGTAATAGAAAAAAGAAAAAAAAATCTGGTATAATCTCTTCTAAATATACATTCATAATTAAATAACATTTATTTCCATGTGCATATTAGAATGTAAAGTTATAGAATCATTTACTCACATGATACTAATAATATTTTGGACGGTTTGGAGGTTGAAAATATAATTTAAAACTTAATTCTTAGTATTAAATTATTTTATTATATTAATTTTACATATTTAAAGAGGGGGTCATGTGCAATAATAGTAGACAAATAATGTGGTTTCCTTAACAATATAACCGATGCTAAATACACTTTTATGATAAGATAGATAAGGCTAAATATAACAATATACATATTCATATTGAGATAGAAAAATGGATGAAATTGGAGGTTAATAGAAGCTAAATTTTTTTTTTACCTAGAGTTGAACTTATTAAATATTAACAATTCAAGTCGAGTATTTGGACCAACCAACCTTATCCTAATTGTGTAGGATATTTTTTATTTGAAAAGTAAAATATAAGTATGTTTGGTACTCAAGATAAAAATTCATAATTTTTCGCACCTTTTTTTTTATAATATTACTCAAATTTACAACAATTTTTATATTTTTACCCACAACTATCTAATTATTTTAACTTTATTTACTTTACTTCTAATG
>JAXCLR010000081.1:26512990-26528220 GCA_035584095.1 Annona squamosa
TGCACCCGGGTGCACTGAATTACACTCCATTATATCTGGTAAAAGTCCTGGTTTGTGCCTAGGTGATTGGAATTTCGATTTTGCTGGGACAGTTGCGTCTCGCATGTCACCTTAGTAGAAGAAAATCCAAGATAAAATTTTTTAAAAGATGCATTAAGTTAATTGGGCTTGAATTGTAATAAAACATGAGTGATATTGTAAAAACAAAAATCATAAAAAAAAATTGCCAAATGCGCGCGAATGCTGCCTTTGTTTTGAGACTATAAGTTGAAAGGGTCAGTGGGCTGGGTTCCATGGGCCTGGCCGATGTTCAAGGAAGAGATGAGCGGGATGGGTCCTATCACCCACAACATGCTCGTTGTATTCCTAAGTTACCAACGATCCATCTATTTATGATTTCAAATGCACTTCACTTTTTTTATTCGTACGTGTACATCATAACAACTTATATTATAATCAGAAGGCACATTTTACAATCTTCACACAACAGGGAGAATTTTTTTGATAAACATCCCTACACCAAAAGGAATATGTAGATATCCCAAACCGGGAGAATCAATATTAAAGAAAATATAACTTCCACAAGTCAACTCCCACAATTTGAACTTTGGGCTGGCATAGATCTGCCAAGACCCGGTACCAACACAACACGCCCTAATATACAAATCCTAGTGGCTTTACCAAACATCCAACGCGACATGGGGGGATCTAAAATTTGAAACAAATATCAAAGAAGCACTTCATAATCATGCACTAAGGCTGTTTGGCCGTGTGTTTTTTCATGCACTAAGGTTGTTTAGTTACATCCAAAAAGTACTGTAATCTCTAGAAAATACGTTAATTTTAGTAAAAGTTTGTGTGCTTAATTGGTTATTAAAAGTCAACGGAATTTCACTACATGTGCGGTAGGGTGTTAACAGATTAGGTTGGATAGGTTGGAACCTAATCTTAATCCTAACCCATTTAAAATATCTCAACTCTAATCCATTTATTCACCAATTTAAAAAACTTCAACCCTAACCCATTTAATAAGTCGGTTGACGGGTTGTTAACGATTTGTATAGCAGACGATCTAAATACTTAGACTCTAATAGACGATGATTTTGTAAAGAGAGGTGAAATGGTGTTTTCCGTGCAGGAGAAATAAAATAGGTTAGTAATGAGAGAATAAAATTAGGATAGCAGTAGAAAAATAATAATTAGGCGGTGGGAGTAAAACTCAATGGAGAAAAATAGCCAAAGGGTTTACACACACACATATATATGTATATATTAGACTTTAATAAGTTAAATGAGTTGAAAGGGTTAAAAGGGTTACTAAACGAGTTGATTGGTTATAAAATCTCAATCATAATCTGTTATTTAATTAAATGGTTGAATGAGTTAGCAAATCATAATATATTTATTGAAAAATCTTCGGCTATGGATATAGTACTACCACGATCCTCGTCCTCTTGGACGGACAACTCAGTGGCAACCACGATTAGTTTTTGCGTGCGGGCGTGCCCGTCCAGTTCTCGTCCACATTGTTAAATTTGCATTTTAGGGTGGTCTTTGCGGATGCGAGCTATGCCTCAATTAGTCCTTGTTCCTTCAATTGATTTGTTCCTCGACTGTGGGTTTTGCACACCCTCACCTCATCCTCATGGATGGGTGATGTGGGGTTACGATGGTTGGTTTTTGTGTGCGGGTGTGCCCATCCAACTCTTGTCTACATTGTTCTCTCTGCACTGTAGGGCGAGCTATGTATCCCAAACCTATTTATAAATGAGTTGGACGAACAGGTTGACGGGTTGATCATAACCAATAACACCCCCAATGTGCATGTTTAGTGAAACAAGCCTTAAGTCTCCATTTCGGATTGTATTGGCTAAAGAAAAAATAGGTAATTGCTTTTGTCGAATTTATGAGTTGAATTTCTTCCCTAAAAGGAGAAATAAGTATATCCATAATTTGCATCTTTGTTCTCATATTTGTGTCTTGAATTTTGAGTATGTGTTATTTAAGTAGTGTTTGGCATGTGAGAGTATGTGGTAAATACATAAAAGAGTGCGTACTAGTTTTTGCGTAAACACCTATAGTGAGTTCTATTTACAGGTTCATTAATTACAAATTCAGCAGAGCTATATGAGGTGTCCTGATGTGCTTGAGAGAGAAGAGAGAGGAGTTATCAGAGTGTCTTCTTTTGGAATGTGTACGAGACATTTAAAGAATGACGTTGAATCATTATGTTATGTATCTCTATAATCTGTTTATCATAATGTATTTGTATTTCTCTCTCATGGATTTTTCTTTTTAGTTTTTTTAATAATTTTTCAGGTAAATCTTGGTGTTAATCATGCTATTGTTTATTTTGTCTTAATTTACTGTGCGTGCTTCCAGTGTAATCTGTATCAATTCAGTTTGTTTGCTGACACTTTCCAAATGGTAATGAATTTATCCCGTCGCTACTGAGGACAAGTGCGTAGACGCCTCTTAAACGCATTGACAAACAGCCCCTAATTTAGCATACCTTGGTTGCAAAAGCCAAAACATCACTCAAATCTTCAAAAAGGTCGGACACATCATTAGTTCTTCAAAGGCACCTGGATATCCACAGCTAGCTAGCTGGACTACTAATTTGAGTTCCAGTGTACAAAAACGCTTTGTCTTCTTCGGGACATTAATAATTTAATACAAGAGGAATAAAAAGCCAATATGTACACACTTTAAAAAAAGTGGTGCGTGGGAGTCATTCTTTTTGTCTTTTGTTGTGTTAAAAGGTAGTGACATGAATTAGGCAGACAGGACACGCATAAAATATTAATCTAAAAGTTTTATATGAAAAGTTGTAGGCGTAAAAATTTTAAAATTGAAAGAAAATGATGAGATATAATAGGCGTAATGATAATAAATAAAAAGAATAAAGTTGAAATAGATAGATTAGTTGTATATGTAATTATGTAGAAATGATTAAAAATAAAATAGTTGTACAGAAAGATGTGAAGAAATAATAAAAAAAGGTATTTATGAAAATTGAAAAATTTCAACTTTACATTTTTTTATTTATTGTCAAACACACTCTAAGGGTATATTTGAACATTTGATAGAACTTTTTTTTATAAAAAAATTCTAATATAAAATTTTTTAAAATGAGAGAAATAATGTAATATAATAGAGGTAATAATGAGAAGTATAAAAAGTTAAAATAGATAGGGTAGTTGGAAAAAAATAATTAGAAGCTAGGACAGTTATAAAAAAATGAAGAAATAATTTAAAAATGGATAGTTAGCCAGAGGTAAAAAATGATTTAAATATTTATAATGTCCCTCGATTGTGGGTTTTACAGTGCCCTCGCCTCGTCCTCATAGATGGGCGATGTGGGGTTATGATGTTTGGCATTTGTGTGAGGGTGTACCCATCCAACTCTTGTCTACATCATTCTCCCTGCATTGTAGGACGAGCTATGTATCCCAAACTTATTTATAAATGGGTTGGACAAACGGGTTGACGGGTAGACCATGATCAATAACACCCTCAATTTGTACGTTTAGTGAAACAAGCCTTAAGTATCCATTTCAAATTGTATTGGCTGAAGAAAAAATAGATAAGTGCTTTTGTTGAATTTATGAGTTGAATTTCTTCCCTAAAAGTAGAAATAAGTATATCCATAAGTTGCACCTTTGTTCTTAGATTTGTGTCTTGAATTTTGAGTATGTGTTATTTAAGTAGTATTTCACATGTGAGAGTACGTAGTAAATACATAAAAGAGTTCGTACTAGTTTTTGTGTAAACACCTATAGTGAGTTCTATTTATAGGTTCATTAGTTACGAATGTAGTGGAGCTATATGGGGTGTCCCAATGATTCTTGAGAGATGAGTTATCAGAGTGTCTTCTTTCAGAATGTGTGTGAGACATTTAAAGAATGATGTTGAATCATTATGTTATGTATCTCCATAATTTGTTTATCATAATGTATTTATATCTCTTTCTCCCATGGATTTTTTTAGCTTTTTTTAAAAATAATTTTTCATGTAAATCTTGCTATTGTTTATTTTGTCTTAATTTACTGTGCATGCTTACAGTGTAATCTGTATCAATTCAGTTTGTTTGCTGACACTTTCCAAATGGCAATGAATTTATCCCGTAGCTATTGAGGATAAGTATGTAGACGCCTCTTAAACGCATTAACAAACAGCCCCTAATTTAGCATACCTTGGTTGCAAAAGCCATAATATCACTCAAATCTTCGAAAAGGTCGGACACATCATTAGTTCTTCAAAGGCACCCGGATATCTACTAATTTGAGTTCCAGTGTACAAAAACGCTTTGTCTTCTTCGGGACATTAATAATTTAATACAAGAGGAATAAAAAAGCCAATATGTATACACTTTAAAAAAGGTGGTGCGTGGGAGTCATCCTTCTTGTGTTGTGTTGTGTTAAAAGGTAGTGACATGAATTAGGCAGACAGGACATGCGTAAAATATTGATCTAAAACTTTTAAACGAAAATTTCTGGGCGTAAAAATTTTTAAATTAAAAGAAAATGATAAGATATAATGGGCGTAACGATGAGTAACAATAAGAAATAAAGAGAATAAAGTTAAAATAAATAGATTAGTTATGTAGGAAACTATATAGAAATGATTAAAAAATAAAGCAGTTGTACATAAAGATGTGAAAAAATAATAAAAAAATAAGATATTTATAGAAAATTAAAAATTTTAGATTAAAAAATTTCAACTTTACCTTTTTTTATTTATTGTCAAACACACTCTATGAGTATATTTGAACATTTGATAGAACTTTTTTTTTAAAAAAAATTTCTAATATAAAATTTTTTAAAATGAAAGAAATGCTGTAATATAATAGAGGTAATAATGAGAAGTAAAAAAGTTAAAAGAATTGTTGAAAAAAAATAATTGAAAGTTAGGATAGTTATAAAAAAAATGAAAAAATAATTTAAAAATGGATAGTTAGGCAGAGTTAAAAATTTTAAATTGAACATTTTTTATGATGGCCAATCACACCCAACTATCAAAGCTGTGTAGTCACTAGCCAATGCCATTGAGTTGGTGCGCAAGCATGCGAATATATATAATGGTAGACGATCCACCGGATGAATATGACATTTGCCACGAATATTCTGCGAAAAAGCCCCTGCGGCATATAACTCACTCAAAGCAAATTAGGCTTCTTACGTGCAGGTTTCTTCTGATAAAACGGTTTTATGCTAAAATAATGCGCGGTTGGGAGAATAACTTTTGTCTGAAATAGATTGGGGATCCATTTTAAACACCCGGTTCGACAGAAACCCTTGTTCATTACAGCTTGCTTTTAATATTAAAAATGATTTAAATATTTACAATGTTCATCCATGCATTTGTATATACATATTTATGATATCAAAAATCATTTTCATTGGAACTTATATGTATATATTTAATCATGATATCAAATATCACTTTCGTTGAAACTTATATGTGTAAATATTTAACATCGACAAAGCCAATATTTTGCAACATAGTTTTATAAATTTTTTTGTTGCAAAATATATTAATTACTGATATGATGCAGTTTTATCAATTTTTTGTTCCAACGATATTAGTCACTGATATGCATAAATGTTTTCAGTAAAAGCAATAATATTTTTTTTTTTTTTGCGAAAACTAAAAAGTCACCTTTTATATAGTCACGGGGGCCAAAAATGCAACTTTTTTTGAGAAAAAAAATTAAAAAATACAACTTTTGAGTGACAGCAATTAAAGAATATGTTAGCAAAGCCCCTTGCACCCACATGGTAACAAATTTTCTTCGACTTCAAAATGAAAAATTACTTATTTTTTTCAAAATTAGAATTTAACCACTTGTCAAAAATTAAAAAGGCAATTAATTGCCCTTTTTTGATTTCTTTGATGGGTATTTATAACCATCTTAATAGATATTTTTCTAATTAAAATCTGAAACATTTTAACAAATGTTTTACAATATACGAACACACAACTAACAATTTCTAAATTTATCTAAACCATGAATACTAGCAATACTGCATTAACTCCTCTTTGTTAATGCCGCCACCTGAGCACTGTTATTGAAAATATGCTATAGTAAAAAATGTGTCCGAGAAGATTTGAAACTAGGCGCCCATACACGTGAGACCAGCCAGGCGTGGGAACACCTAAAAGGCTTTTTGTACGGCGCGTGGTCACAAATATGCAGTGGCAATGCCACCCGCCGATGATGTCAAGGTCAAATGATGCGACATTTATAAGGATCAGTGACAGGATTACCAGAAGAAACTAGAGACAGCATATATCAGAATGTTTGCTTCTTCATCCACATATCCACCGATTTTAAAAATATATCCCCGTGACAACAAGCAACAAGTGCACACTGACTTGGATATCCAACACGTATCGTTAGGCAACAGGATCCCATAAATAGGGTGTGTCTAAGAAGTGACAACAATTTTTTTTATGAAGTGCATGCTTGTTTTATCTTAAAATTTTCATACTAAAATTTTTTATTCCTTTTAACTATTTTACTTTTAATCATTTTTTACATCTTTCCACACAATTACCATACTTTTTTATCATTTCTACATAATTATCCATACAATTAATTTATCTATAAAATGAAAGTTGTAAAGGCAAAGAATGTTTCAATTTATAAGGACGCAAAACCTCATTTTTATATATTTTTAAATTTTTTTATAAGATTTTCAATTTAGGTATATTTGATCTATAAGCTAAATTTTACCATTTTTAGATATATTTATATATATTTTTTGATTTTTTTTAAAAACAAGAGTACTTTAGCCATTTTTAAGTGATTAGAATACTCTTGTTTTAGAAAAATCAAAAAATATATTTATATATCTTCAAAAATGGTAAAAATTTATACATGAATCAAATACACATAGGTTAACAATTTTATAGAAAAAATTTCAAAACAATATATAAAAAATGAAATTTTGTACCTTAATGCATTCAAACATTACTTTATAAAGGTATTTGATTGTAACAATAAGTTGTTTCAGTACATAGAATAACAATAAAAAGCTAATCAATCTATTTTAAATTTATTCTCTTTATTCCTCATTACTATTCCTGTTATATCACATTGTTTTCTTCTAATTTTAAAAACTTTTCTTTTAAAAATTTATCATTTTTGAAACACACTTGACAAGTTTTTAGTAGAAAAAATTTTAAAATGGAAGAAAATATTACAAAAAATTTTAAAATGAAAGAAAACAATATGATATGATAGGAGTAATGATAAAAAGTAAAGAGAACAAAATTAAAAATGGATAAGTTAGTTTTATAGGTAGTTGTGTAAAAATGATTGAAAAGTAGAATAATTATATAAAAAAAAATACGAAGAAATAATTAAAAAATAAAATAATTTTGGAGAATGAAAAGTTTTAGATCGAAAACTTTTATATATACTAAAGGGAACAACTCCATTGTATAGTGGTGTGCGTTGCCATGACAATAAAACCATAGCTGGTAGAGAGGGCTACTACTTTATTCCTACATAATACCTTATAAGAATTTTTGACTATTGGAAGTTTATAAACATAAATATAAATGTTAGATATATCTAATAGACAGTAGACCATGATACTATACCTGAGTGCCAAAAATTCATTTTCTATATATTTTTTTATATAACTGTTAATTTAAGTATTTTTAAGAAATAAGACAAGTTTTACTATTTTTGAAGATTTGTATATTTTTCTGAATTTTTTAAAAATGGGATATTAATTTTTGGAGATTCATAGTTTTTTAATTTTTAAAAGGTCATTTTAGTCATTTTAAATAATTAAAATGTTTCTAAATAAAAAAAATCTACAAATCTCCAAATAATTTTAAAATTCGTCTTATATCTTTTTTAACGGAAACTTGTCTTATATCTTTATTTATATATATATATATATATGGAAATTTACATATATACTCATATAGTTTGATGTTAATTGTAGATATACCCATATAGTTTCACGAATTGTATATTATTTCCACACGATTTTACCAAAATTATGTATTACTCTCATGTTGTTACTTGCCATTAATATCCGACGTTACATTTTAAAAAATGACAAAAATATCCTCATATGTGGTTTCACGAATTGCATATTACCTCATATAATTCACTAAAATTGCATATTATCCCATGAAACTATGTATACCAATGAGGGCATTTTCGTCATTTTTAAAATATAATATCAAATATTAACCGCACATAGCAGCATGGGAGTAATATGTAATTTTGGTGAAACTATTTAGAGGTAATATGCAATTCATGAAACTACGTGAGTATATCTACAATTAGCGTCAAACTAGGTGGGTATACATGCAAATTACCCATACATATATTTTACAAACATTTCATTGATATTATGCTTAAGCACCCTTAAACATTTTAAAATTTTTCTAAGGAAGAAAACAAATTCCAATTAATTAAACTCTTATTACAATTTTCACACCAGACCTCATCGAAATGAGTCATGAAGTTACCACCACGATGAACCCTTGATAGTGAAAATTGTCTTATATCTTAAATACACATACAGTTTTATAAAAAAATTTTTAAAATAAAAAATGAGTTAACTACACTTGGGTGCATCAAATCTAGGTGCATCAAATCTAAGGGTACCGAGGTGCATTTAATCATCATCTTCTATATATGGTAGACTTATGGTGCATGAATCATCATCTTCTATATATGGTAGACTTATGGTGCATGAGGAATAAAAACAGAATATGATATCATGTAATTAACATATCCATCCCCGTTATATATATATACATATACATATACGTACATACATACACGGTCTTGCTTCTATGTAATCAGGTTATACAGAAGCGGACCCATTTAACTCTTTTAAAATCTAAGATTTTGATTCTTAATGGAAAATTTAATTCATTCATTGTATTTAACATTATTCATTTATCTAGGAAACCAAATTTTATTCCAATCCAATATATTTATGGGTTACATTTGTTTATATATATATATATTCATGTGTAAATTACAAAAGTGCTTAGATCTATTTAAACATGGTAAAATGTAATAATACTTTACAAAATCATTTGTTCATATAGAAGTGATATTTTTTACGGTTAAGATATTGAAATTACTACTTTAAAATTAATATTTTAGCATTTTTATAATTTACTCATAAATATATACATTTTCTAGCAAATGTGACACATAAATATACTTAATTGGGATGAAACTTAATTCCTTAGATAAACAAATGGCGTTAAACATAATGAATAGATTAATTTTTCTATTAAAAATTAAAATCTTAGATTTTGAAAACGTTACATAGATCCACTTTGAAGTAACCCAGTTATATAGAAGCAGAACGCATATATATGTATATGTATATGTATTTATATATGTATATATATAATCTATCGTTGACCTTCATATGCAATTACCGTGTCATTCCTTGTTAGCAAGGAATGTAGCTATTGGCTGGTACCAAAAGAAAAAGTATTATGCATGCAGTGCTCCCTGCATATAATCTATTGATGTATATGAAAATATTTCTATAACTTAACCTTACTTTAATTTGCAATAAGGTCGGGTAGAATTCACTATAAATAAAATTTCTATTATTAGTTATATTATTTCATGTTATCTTTAAGGTACTTGATTAAATGTATGGTTTAAATATTACATAAAAATATAGTACAACCTATATAAACTGGTGGCACTATCATTTGCGCTCGCTTGCAAATGGGCTAAAATCATATTTTATTTTTCAAAAATTTTTATATAACTGTTAATATATGCACATTTAATATATAAATTAAGTATTTTCATTCATGGAAATGTGTATATATTTATTTAGTTATTTTTTAAAAAAATCGACTATTTTGGAAATTATGGGCTCACATGATGATGCGCCTGTAAACATAACCTTATATAATTATTATATATATGAGATATATTCAGGTACAGCAATGCTGCACCCGAATATATTCAGGTACAGCCTCCTATCTCCAACTGCGGGAAAAACGACAGCACGGTCAATTAATGCAAGCCTGTAACTGTACAAACTGCAGCATGGGAGCGTTCAGGCGTGCAACTGGAATGACGGCTTCTCTTTAACATGTCATTTCGTGCAGCTATCATGCGGGCAGTGGAGACGTTCTTACGCAGCGATCTTGTGTCATTTGCTCCCACACGAAGACGACGAGTTCTCCCACGCGAAGATGTTCTCAGGCAGAGTAAAAATTTTGTTGGCTGAAAAAAGCAGAATGAGAGAGATGCAGCAGAAACAATTATAGATTTAGAAAATTTCTCAACAGAAAAAATTCAACAAGCTGATTTTCTACCACAAATTCAACATGTGTAAAATCTAGGAAGGTAGTCTTTGTGTTCATTGTAGATTTTAAAAATGTTCGTGCTTAGTCATTGTAGATTTAATAAATATTGGAGCTTAGAAATTTAAAATGATTAAAAAAAGGACCTGAAAAATTTATTCATAATTTCATTAAGGCTATTAAAAATTATTATGTGATTTAAATCTCAGCTATTATGTGATTTATAATTATTACATGATTTATCTATTAAATCACATAATGTATAACTATTACGTGATTTATTTGTTATTGTAGTATCTTTTTATGACTAATGTATAATTGAAAATCACAAACAAGTTGATCCGCAACTTTACACATTGCATGTATAGCATGCTTATTCAATAGGACAAAAAATAATGCCATCACAAACAGATGATTTTCAGTACCAAAATTCATACTTTGGCATGCTGATCCATGTTTTAGTATACTGATAACCAGAAATAGATGACCTAAAATTCTGCAAATTACATCTTGACATGTGCTTGTTCCGTGCATATCCTATAGTTAGCATGTTGACAACTAAAAATTTCTAGAAAAAGTGATTTAATTAACTTTGTATGGAATTTGATTCTTATTTGAGATGCCAATTGCACAAATATATGTGTAAATAGAAATCTATTATTTAAAAGTCAGTCTTGAATAAGAAATGGATCAAATATTATTTATTTACCAATAGTTTTGGAATGCATATTAAATAATTAAATAAATTTATCGAATTAATATGTCCAACAATGACATTAGCATACTAATTTTGAATCATATATTATTCTAATAGATATCTAGATTTTGTATAGCAAATGTAGTTTTGTAGTTTTTCTATCATTATGCAAATTATAAACATCTACTTGTATATTTATCCTATCATTATGCAATCTATTATGTTCCAGAAAATGCATTTGACATACTATATGGATTTGTTAGCATGCTAATAATATGGCGTAATGAGTATGCTGAAATTAGAATTCTGCACCATTTATTAATGTATTTTATTCCTCGCAAGTTGAATTACTTATATTGTTTATGAAATGTGGTTTGCTAGGTTTTTATTAAATGCCATAATCTACAGATGTGGACAAAAGTAGGCCTCCATTGCCTATAGTGGAACTCATAAGAGATAGTACGTTAGTTAATGAAAGCATTCAAAGCCCGCCAAGTGTGATTACTTTACTCTCAATGCGCCTGCTGAGTTAATTCCTTCTATTGAGTAAGAGTTTGATAGCGAAGAAGATGCATATTCTTTCTACAATTTATATAGAAGATGTTGTAGTTTTAATATAAGAAGAAGCGATGTTAGAAGATCTAAATTAGATAAGAGGATATGCTACCGTATTCTCAAATGTTCAAGAGAAGGACATAGAAGGAATGTAGAAATTGCTGAAAAAAGAAAAAATAGATGGACATCACTAGATGTGGATGCTTTGCGTCACTAACCATCAAGCTCGTAAGGAAGACTTTGAACTAGATGATTATGATTTTCAAGAAAGAGCACTCTCATAGGTTGAAGACCCCCACAAAGTTTCGTTGTTTGCGATCCCATCGGAGTGTGCTGGCTTCACAACTCAATATAGTCGAAGAACTCTACAGTGTTGGCATTGCAGTATGCGGATCACTGCAATTCATGACAGAAGAGGTTGGGGGTCGTGATCAGCTAGGATTTATGAAGGTTGACCTTCGTAATGCCTTAAGATGAAGATCGATGTCAAGGTAAGGTGGAAGCGCATCAGCTTTATTAGAGTACTTTCAGAAGCAATTTGCGGCGAAAACAGATTACTTTTATGAAATTCAGGTCAACAAGTGTCATTGGCTGATGTCATGTTTTTGGGTAGATGGGGAATCCAAAAAGGATTATCAAGTTTTCAATGATCTTATTTGTTTCGACACAACTTATTGAATAAATAAATATGACATGTCTTTTGGCCCATTTGTTGGATTTAATCACCATAAGCAGTCAGTTTTACTTGGTAGAGGCCTTTTATTTGGTGAGAGTGATGAGAACTTCACATGGTTATTAGAACATGATTTCATGCTATGAGTGGTGTACCATCCAAAGTCACTGTTACAGATCAAGATTCAGCAATTGCAAAGGCCATATCCATAGTCTTTCCAACCACAAAACATATTTTTTATACGTGATATATACATAAGAAATTTCCTGAGAAATTACGATCTATCAATGAAAAATATCCTGAATTTAAAGATAGGTTGTACAAGTTGATTCACAATACCAATGATACAGATGTCTTTGAATCTGGTTGGTCAAAATTAATGGATGATTATGATTTGAGTGACCATGCACGACTCCAACAAATGTATAGTGTGAGGGATAAGTGGATTTCAGCTTATACAAGAAGTATTTTTTTGGTAGGGATCAGTACTAGGCAACGGTCAGAAAGCATAAATGCCTTTTTCAACTATTTTGTTGGACCAACCACTCAATCACTTGAGTTCGTGGAGGCATATGAATGTGCTGTTAAAAAGAAGAGAGAAGATGAGAATGATGCTAATTGTAAAAGTACGTATGGTACTCATGTTTTGAAAACTAAATTTATTATTGAGGATCAAATTGCCAAATTATATGCTAGAGAGATATTTTTTGAATTTCAGGCAGAAGTAGAGGAGTTAAATTATTATAGGCTTAAGTCAGAGGTAATGAATAAGAGTCGTGTGATCTATGAAGTACACAACCCCACATATAGGAAAACAGTTACCTGGTTGAAGATAGGCAATTTGCAACATATTCATGTCGACCGTTTATTGACATGGGATTATTTGTTAACATATATTATTCATATTCTAGTGGCATGACATCATCACTACGCTCGTTAGTCATTTACTTCGTCATTGGTCACAACATCCAAAAGAGAATAATGAAGCTCCATTATTTATAGAGAAATGTGATGCTGCAAATTCACCAATGGTGCGTCGGCATTTGATACTTTCGAAGTTAAATTTCATCTTAGAGGAAATGACTTTAAGTTGGACTAGTTTTCAGATAGGAACCACATCTTTAGACACTCTTATATCAACTTTGCGAGAATATGTATAGTCACAAAAGTTAGTGGATGTTTGAATGAGCATCAACAGAACCTAAATGATGGAGGCAGAGGTTCGAATTTTGAAGATAGTAGCCATGTAGATGGGGATGATGGGGATGATAACATTATAGGAGAAATTCAACCTTCAACTAGCGACAATGTACAACCTGTCCCAACTCCTACAATTGACTACCTAAATATTGTGTAGCAAAAAGGATGATTAAGCAAGCGATTAAAATCTTCTGTTGAAAAGGCAATACAGCGCACTGGCCGATTGTGCCGCGGATGCAAGAAGTTCGTTGTTGGACACTACAGATGAAATTGTCCAAAATTACATAAGAAGAATTGCGAGCAATATGGTATGATGATATCATATTTGATTTAACCAATCAAAACCTAATACACTTATACTATCTTCATAATTTCTATATCTTTCATTCTCTTAAGCTAAGTTTTCTACTTTTATAGATTAGTGCATGCATGACTTTTAGGCTGGTGTTGGCTCCACCAATGCTTTTGAGCGTTTAGTACTATCGCTTTTATACACTGTCATTAGTTGTGTGTGAAGTTGTCAACGAACTACATATGCATTTTGATTATTTTATTGGCAATGCAGGATGGTAATGAAGCATGTGGGTGTATGCATGGATAGATAAACAACAACATGATTTATATTCGAGTTTCATTTATAGAAATTATGACCCATTGTAATTTCAGTGAACATTTTCAGATTGAAGAATATTTTTGGTATGGAAAGGAAATGATTTGTATTCTTTTGTATTTGCATATATACAATGACTCAAATGGAAGTATATTTTTTGTATAGAAAGGAAAAGAGTTGTAAGAATGTTGTATTCACATATACATAATGAAAGAAATAGAAGTGCTTTTGATTCACAATACCGAGGATATAGACGTCTTTGAATCTGGTTGGCTAGTCAGTGTATTGACTCTTAGTTTAACAGGACATGACACGCTTATTGGCCAGTCAGCGTGCTGACTCTCAGCTTAACATGACCTGCACATGCCATTCAATTTCAGAACATCCACCTATGCATATTGTATCCTTGATTGTGCATATGCACAAACAGATGACCTGCACCTTTAATTTTCACAGGTAACAACTTTACAAGATATGACACGCTCATTGGCCAGTTAGTGTGCTGACTCTCAGTTCAACATGACCTGCATATTCCATTCCATTTCAGATGACCTGTACATTCCGTTTCACTCACTCACTTAAGAAGCATTTCTATACCAAGCTTAACAGAAGATATTCACAAACACACAACCTGTTGTGATATCAATCAACACCATATAAAACATATAGTATGCTGATGCAACCCTTCACATCAAAGTAAGTACAAATATAACTTACAATTGTCATACCAACACATAACATAATATAACGTCATCATTCACAACCTGCAAAGTATTCAACACTACATATTCTAATGTATTCAGTCTCACAAAGTAAACACATATATCTACCAGTTCAACATAGAAAGCATAAAGAAATAGAAAAACTAGTAGTGCACGTCCTCCAACCATGTCTTCACTTATCTTCATTGTCGTCTCTCTGCAACGCAAGTTAAACGGCTTCAAGTCTTTTGTTAATCCTACCGACATGCTCAAGGACTTGCTCTACCGCTTTGGTAAGGCGTCCAATATTCCCAGAATACAGGGCGTCAACATTTAAATGATCTGCGGTTGGTAGGTCAGTAAGAGAGGGTGGCGACTGTGGTAAATTGGATTGATGTAACGCCCCATTCATAGAAATACTCAATAATTAATCAATGGGGGCTACAGATTCTAAGAAAAATTCGGCAGCAT
>JAXCLR010000081.1:26528320-26569184 GCA_035584095.1 Annona squamosa
ATTAGCATGTTCATAAGTTACCTCATAAATAGAGAAAAGTTGTAATAAAAATAAAATAAAATACCTGGTCCTCACAATTGACCTTGTGATTTGGGTGTTGAACGAGGAGATATGGAAGTTGATATCAGTATTTCAATTGGGGTATACACAACAGGAGTATAAAATTTGGAGTTGTTGAGGGGTTCACTATGGGAGTAGCCATCACGGATGTAGGGGTGGGGATAACAGATGTGGAGGTGGCCACCACGGATGTAGGAGTGGGAATAATTGATGTGAGGGTGGCCACCACGGATGTGAGAGTGAAACTAACATCCACTGTAGAAGTTCTCTTTGTTGGAGTGACTTTTGGTGGGTTAAAACATCTGAATAAAAATTGGGAGATGTGAGACTTGATTTCTCTCTTCTTCGATCTTAGCACTCAACAGCTCCTCCAGTCAAAGTTCATCAACTAGTGGCATTGCCTTCCTTGCAGCTGAATCCCTGGCACTCGAATGGACACGACCAACACAATCATACTCTTGCTTTTCATTACTAATGTGTTAATCGCATTGTGGTGTGACTGACTCACCGGTATTTGGCTCCTCTGTCTACTTGCGAATCTCTCCCTCTTATGCGTTTTTTCCCACCTTCGTCGAAGTAAGAAGCCACTCATTAGTCTCTATATTATGCACGTATTTCATCCTGCGCATCAAACCGCCATTAATTCTATCTGAGATTCTATGCCTCGTCATCTCCTCACCAGACAAATCAACTCCAAAATGCTTCAAAATCCTGGTGATAGTTATCTCATATGGTAGAGCTCCATTCTTCTGCTTTCGACACTCAAGCGTGCGGTCGAAAATCTCTATAGGTGCAGCAAGTAGGATCTCTTTTGCATGTGCATATAAGCAGTAAGCGTCATGGATTAACACTTCGGATATCAACTCAACTCTTGGGAAGATGTTGTTCACGGTCACATAGTGTAGCAATTTCATATTTAAAGTGAGCAACTCCCGAGAAGTTAGCATAGCTATCTTCTTTCCTTTATATTTGTCACCGCTGAGCAACGTGAATGACATCTCCTTGCTTATCACTGGAGGATCCACACCTGTCCGTATCGGTATGTCAAATACCTCTTTCAGTATTTCATCATTCACTCCCTTGACATACGTAATGACCTCTTTGTTCATGTTACAGTAAAACATTCTCACCAAATTAGGGTAAATATCCTCTTCAACCATCACAAATTCAAACAATCCATAGCCAACCAACCACTTGGAGAATAGAAAATCATTGAAGTCTTCAATGCGAAGTGGCCGAAGTTTCATCATTGGCCTTGATTGAAACTTCTCTGTTTAAATCAACGATGTCCGCAAGTCTAGGAAGTATAAAGTCTTCTCGGAGCTCTCTTCCTCAACAACTGTTTTTTGTTTCTTGTCCGAGAGATTAGTGCATGATGGCCCTGCTTCTCGTCGCTTTCGAATTGTAGTCTTCTTTGGCCCGACATTACTTCATGTATTCACCATGCTGTACTAATTTCACATTGTCCTGCAAAGTGTGAGACAAATTTCATTGAAGATCATCAACCACTTATGATGCATTATATATTATTTTATTCATTTTAAAAGCAACAATGGGATGAACAGGCTAATAAGGCAGTAAGTATGCTCATATACACTTCTACACTGACAAAAACCATGCTAAGTAGACAAAAAGTCTGCTGAGTACACCAATAGCTTGCTTTGTAGCCCAACAATGCGCTGAGTACACACACAACATGCTGAGTACACCAACAGCACGCTGAGTGCACCAACAGGGCGCTGATATGATATTCTATTCAAATGATGGGACGAATGCCAACCAAATATATATAAATCATTGCTTCGTAATAAAATAAGTTGAGTCCTACCTTTGAAGGCAATCAGAAGATGTAGCTTAAAATGATGTAGGTAATCTCCTTAGTTTCAAATATTTTGTCCACAGCTTTTGAATTAATGAAAATTTTTCCTAGTGCATACAATATAGAGAAAATAGCAACCAAAGAAATTAATGGCAACCATGAATTGGTCGTTGAATATTAGGAAAATTGAAAGAGACTACGAATCCAACATCAATAACAATCAAAGCAACTCAATGGTTAAATACTTTAACATTTGTCAAGCAACATTCCATGTTTAATGAACAAGTAGCAAACTTATAGTAACAAATATAAAAGTTGTCAAGTCGTTGAACTCTTTTGTCATCTAACACGATATGTTCATTCATCATATAACATGCTGTCACTTACGAATTGGTATACTATGTTGTACTTAGGACAATATGCTATAAGTATTAGGGATTCATTGAAGTAGCCATTAGCCCCTTATTAAATGTTAAATATTCCTTAGCCTTAATATAATATAAAGATAGAGTTATGCGTTAGAAAGGTTTCATATATAGGTGAACCTTACGGTAGGCTGTTATGTCCACAAATTTCATTGAAAAGTTTTAAATAGCAAGTGATATTAATACTTGTAATATATTCGCAGGACCCTTATAAGGTTATTTAAAATTGTGAATATTGTACTTTTGAAAATACGTTTCTTTGAACTTTTTATAATTTTATACTCAAAATACCTACTAAATGAAGCCTACAAAAATATCAAAAATTTTACAAACCATATTTCAAGATGGATTCAAGCAGTGATTTCATAGCTATTTAATTCAATTTTTTTCCTGCAAAATATTATAGCATAGCAAAGATTGAGATAGTAGGATCTATGCAAGTATGGAGACAGCAAAATTACGTGGCAAAGATGTTCTTCTAAATATAAGTTATAAAATAATTTTAATAAAAATACAATTAATGGACAATATGCGAGCAACAATTAATGGACACACAATAATACAGTGCGGGCAACAATTAATGGACAAAAGCACAAATTATTTTTATATTTAATTTTGTCTAAAAGGTAGATAATCGACGACATTGTCTTCCTCTTTTCTCCTGGCGACGCTGTCTTGCTGATGGCAGCCTCTCCCTTCCTCGTTAAGGCCGGCACTGGCAGCCTCTAGTGCGCGGCAATCTTCTATTTTTCATCGCCTGTCTTTGTTTTGGCTTACCGGTCGTCTCTTTTTGTCCCACGGGTCGGCTTTGGTAGCATTGATGCTGGCAATGGTGGCCCCGACAGCACTTAACACTGTCTCCCTCTCTATTCTGCGGTCGCCTTCTCTTCCCCACGGTCTCCCTCTCTTCCTGCGTTCCTGCTCTTCCCCGTGCTCTCCCTCTCTCTTACTTCCCAGTTGCCAGCCTCCTCTTCCCCTCTCTTCCCACTTCAACTTTCCCGCTTCCCAACACTCTTCCCCTCTCTTCCCCACGTTTCCACGATGGGACAGGAGTCAACACGAAAATCAGCATGCCAGCTCCGCACGCTAACCTACATGCGTGTTTAGCGCAGTAGTTGCGGGCTACATGCGGGCTTCATGCACAGCCGAACGAGCGGCTAGGATTTTACCCGTTGCAACGGATGGCTAGATCGCACCACTGCATGGGAATTCGGGTGCAGCATTGCTGCACCTAAATATATCCCTATATATATCGCTTATGTATGCATGCATGGATGATAAATATGACTTTTATTATTCATTTTCAGAAGTTTTTGATAAAAAAGAAATTTGATTTCAGCAACTCTTATTAATAACTGAAAAAAATTATCAACAAGAAAAATA
Source organism: Annona squamosa (assembly GCA_035584095.1). Classification (NCBI taxonomy): domain Eukaryota; kingdom Viridiplantae; phylum Streptophyta; class Magnoliopsida; order Magnoliales; family Annonaceae; genus Annona; species Annona squamosa. The sequence goes on from JAXCLR010000081.1 coordinate 26,532,008, forward strand.
TATAGGGCAAGAAAAAAAATTTCTTGGTATATGATTATAATTTCATAGATGAAGAAAAATTTCTTACTTATGATATATATATTTTTGATGAGACCTTACTCATGATATTGATTTTACAACCAAACTAATTTTAATGTCTAAGCGCAAAAATATTTGCAACCAAATTTGTTCTTAATATTTTAGCCTATAACATATGCAGATATGCTACAACCGTTGATAACCAAAAATTGTTTAGCAACCAAAATTTAACCATTTATATAAAAATTTGTTGTCAAAAATAAAAAAAATTATAGTAACAAAATATTCCCTACCAGTGTTTGTATGGTACAAATGTTTTTCTCACTAAATCTTTTATAACACTCATATACATATATTTACTTATAAGGTAATGATTCAATACAACTAGGCTTACTCGTTTTACAAATCTAAATTATGTATTATGTTTACCCACATAATTAATGCATTTATAATTTCAAAAATTATGCGTATTGAAAATTTTTATGGAATATACATAATAGAAAATTTTATAGTTATATATTTACTCTCGAAATTTATTAATTTTTACAAAACATAAATTTTTAGTGAAAGATATTTTTGGTATAATATGATGAAATCAGTAGTGTTAAACAAAATAAATAGTTTAAAATCAAAAATTTTTTAAAAGGAACTTTAGTAAATCTTAAAAAAAATTAAAATTTTATTTATTATATAGTAATAAAAAAATTTTCTATTTTCAATGCATAACAATTTTACTTTTCAAATAGTGTGATTTACAAATATATGGACTTAGTTTGATCATAATTACAAATGTACTTATATAATTTCAGTAATCCTATATAACTTTTACATAGTTTGACTATGATTATAAATAGAAAAATATAGATATATTTGTAAATATATGCAAACTATGAGATATATTTTCATTTTTAAAAATTGAGTATATTTAAGTTTTGCAAATACATTCACGTAATTTGTATATCTCAACAAATATATCTATATTGTGATGGTGCAATAATCACTTCATAACAGTATAAGTATATTTGTAATTATAGCTAAACTATGTAAGGATTATTTGTGATTTTTGAAATTATGTAAATATATTTATAATTATAGTTAAATTATATGGATAAATTTACAAATTACCTTTCAAATTCAATACCATTGTTCCAATGTGGTCTCCCACATTCGAATATATTATCATCGAAACTCCTCATCCCTTGTTGTGGTCACATTCCACCATCCATAACAGGCACTGGGTTATTTTCAGCCGTGACATTAATTTAATGGATGAATATACGTAGTCAGCAGCGTGATTATTACCAACATTGTATCTTTTAGGTTCACGTTCCTCCTCAACTTTTTTGAGCCACTAATTAATCTGGGGGTTGCAGATTGGCATGCGGGCATATCTCCAAAGGCTGGCAACTGGCCAGCACACGCCTTTTCCAAAGTATACAGAAATTGGAAATTTTTTTTTTCCAAAGTACTAAAGAAATTGGAATTATTCGCCTGCTTTCAGCACCAGAGATTAAGCGTACGTTTGCAGTGGCTGTTGCATTTTTAGGCTTCTAGCCGTTGCTCGCATCCACTACCATAAAATACTTTTTTTATTCGCAACCTTTATTGGCAATTAAAAAAACTTTATTTGCTAGCAAGAAGAGTACCGCTACTAGTTCTCATCCCCTGCTCATCTCTTCACTGATTGAGATTTGAACATCCGGGAGTTTTTGTCTCCTATTTTATTTAAAAGTAACTTATTTTTTAAGCAAGTTTGATTTTATGCATCCTGATGTATTTTAAACTAAAATATAATATTTATTTATTTTTACATTTAATTATATCCTTTAAAATTTTCTTCATCAACATGCTTTCCTTTGTGTATTCAATGCTAGAGCTGTTGTCTCCTACTATTGGATTAAAATCAACCACCACAAAATGAGAAAAAATCTTTTGATTTTACAGAAAACAGAAACTTTTATTACTTATTATGATATTTTCTTGTGGGTAATTGATCACCAAATTTCTCTGTAGCACTTGCTACTGACGCATGTGATAAATTATTAGCAATTAAAATTTTCTTCAGTAACGAAATTTTAAACTTTCACAGGGATATTTAAATGGTCGAAAATAAAATTTTGTAATGAATGATCAAGAATAATATATCAACACCTATGTTATAAATTTACTATTAAGAAATCCTATCTAAAGACCTATTTTATAATTTTTTTTACTTAAACTAATATTAAACTATTATAAATTGCTTATAACGACTTCAGTGCTTTTTTTATAGCATTATCTATGTTTTTCAAAAGATAAATATATTTTATCTTCTTTCGGGTAATAGTGATCTATGACAATGATTCAATACTTACAGCAAGTATAAAGGTTATATGTTTATCGTTGATTTTTTACTTTTAAAATAATTAAACCACTTTTCATGTTTATTTAGTGTATTTATTCTATATTTTCAAAAATCATTTATGTCATAAATATTTATATACTATCATACAATAGGTTTTTCAAAAATTTTGAGAGTTATATATTTTCACTCTCAAAAGACGCTATTGCATAAGATATAAGTTTTCAACGCAAAATTTTTAGGCTAATTTTTAAAGAAAATTATTATTATAATAAATAAAATGTTAAGCATGAAAAATGGTTTAGATTTAAAAATATAAGTGTTTGTACAAAAAAAAATATAAGTTTTCAAATAAAAAATCAAAAGTAAGCATGATGCTTCTTCCTTACTGTATTGATTCCTATAACTATTTTATTTCTCAAGTGGAAGGAAAAAAGATTTGACAGCTTATTCTTACATTCAAACGTAATAAAAACGTGATAACTGATGAACAGTAAATACACGCATCAAAATTTTATTTATAAAAATAGGCCCTGTATATATGAATAATTATATTTTAGAATTGCATTTTGACATTTCGCAAAAGGAAAATTTTGAGTTTTAACCCTTATCTGTTATTTTTCAATTGAATAAAGTAGAAAGAATACTTCTATAAGCAAATTTGGGGATTTTTAATATTGTAGAAAATTTTATTAAACGGATTATTTGTAAATTGGGCCCTCTAACTTTCTGTATTTCCAAATTAGAATTAATATTTTTATACATTTAATTAACTGATTTTTAAAAAAAAATTATTTATGAACCGACAAACTCAAAAGTTTAATGTGCAAAAAGCAGTAACTTATAACTTCAACTAAACAGTCTAGCTACTTTGCAATCAGTAATTTTGTGGGGTCTAATTTGTAAAATCACCAAAATATCACTTGCCAATCCAAAGATTTTTAGGTATAAATAATAAAAATGATCGCTTTTATCTAAATAAAATATAGTTCTTTAGTTAAATTTAAACTTTTCATACATTTAAGTGATCAAGATTCATTTACTTATTTCTGTTAAATGTAAAAGTTACTTTAAGGATACAAATAACTTGGTAGACCTAAAAATATTAACAAGAATAGGTAATAGATATTATTATTAACTTTACATGGAAGTCAATTGCATGGAATCGTTTGTAATTATATAAATATTTTTCAATGGCTAGGTTCTGCTCTTATACACGTGTACTTAGTTTGATGAAATTATTGATAAGGATGGAAGAAATATGTAGGTGGGACGGTTGGTTCGTAGACAAGAGTTCACGTGTTGATGTGCATGCTATTGCTGCCATGGTAGTTAATATGGGTTGGCTACTTCACATGAAGAAGTTAAGGTCCCTGCGATAGACAGGAGCCATAGATGGTCGGCAATCAATTTCTGTGAGCACTGAGAAAGTGTTGGCAGACTGACCTGTTATTGTTATTATTATTATTAATCTTGCTCTAAATACATTATATTAGTTCTTCTTTTTATTTTACACTTGCTTATTGTATTTTTTAATTCTTTTTCACCTTTCTTTGATTGTTTTATATTAGAACTTAAGTTAACCCGAGTATATTTGTTTGAAAATCTAACTAAATAAACAGCAATGTATCTACAGGAGATAAAACTTTTGAAATGAGAAACAGGTTCCCCCCAGCTGGGATTCGAGACATCGACTTCCTGCACGCTATTTAGGTGCTTTTCACCTTCTTAATTGTGTGGTATCAAAATCTCCACTTAACCTAATTAAACATCGATAATTTTACATTTATATTATTTTATATGCTTTTTTATCGTAAGGTTCTCGCTCTCTTTGTTGATCAAGAGGTTCTCTCTTTTTTATTTTTTAAGTTATTCCTTTTACATTAATTAATTTGATTGTGGGATATGTGCAAAATAATTTAGAAAAATCACCGTATATATCTTAATTTTTTTTAGTAAGGCTTCGGAGAAACTTTTTGATTTTTCCATTAATATGAACATGGAATGGAATCCAATCCATCTAAAATATTTAATATGGTTCATTTATCTACAACTTATAGTAGCAAACTGATCAAAGACCTTTTATAATTTTTTCAAAAAAGACTTTTTATAATTAGTAAATAATTTTAATAATAATCTATTTTGTGGCTCACCAAAGCTACCAATTGAAACAATTTTTTAAATTATATCTTATGGTTATAACGAGTGGTTTACATTATATTAAGATATTAAAGTTATCATAAAATCCAAAAGTTGTTGGATTTTGGTTCAAAACATAATCGTCATGTATAATTATTACATTAATTTATTCTATCTAAAAATTTCCATTTATATCTTTGCAAGTGAAGTAAACTTATTTTCAGAAATAAAAAATCCTTTAACATCACACGAGGTTGAAAATCCCACTATGGTAAAATTTATAATAAACCATCTTCATTAAATAGCTAAGCTAAGGATATTTTTAAGTTTAAAAAGATTAAATAAGTACTTATTTACTCAAAATATTAACTTGTATTTCAAGACTTTGTGTTTTACAAGCTCACATAAGGGTTTATTTATATCTCAATATAAGAAAAATCTTTCACTATTTTTGTGTTTTACAAGCTCGCTTAAGGGTTTATTTACATCTCAATGTAAGAAAAATCTTTTACTATTTTTCAATGTGGGAAAAAAATATACTAAAAGAAAATAAAACAAAGCTTTTAATTATTTTTAACATAGGACAACTAAAACATAATAAAAACATAATTATTATAGTGCTTATGTTATTCTCTCCTTATTAAAAATATTCTCCCATGGTTAGACAAGACAAGTTCCCTCAACCTGGGGAGAATAACACATCATTACATTTTTATTATGTTCTAATTGTCTTTAGTATATTTAGTTCTCATATAAAAATAGTGAAAGCATTTCCTTAAATTAAGCTATAAATATTCTCCCTTCGTGAGGTCACGTATTACTAATTTTTAGAACACAAGTTATGTTTTGAGCAAGTAAGACCCATGGATATAAAGATTGCATTAAAAGGATTTCTAGTGTCTTTTAGTATTAATGATATCAGAGCCTTATAATAGACTTAGAGGTCATGAGTTTAACTCTCAAAAGGGACAATCTAGAGGAGCTGACTTAGAGGCTAGATTAAAATTACTGAGAGGTGAGTGGAGTAATCCTAAGAAGTAAAAAGGGATATCATTCAGTGAGCGCTGCTAGAGTAGGGTACTAAAGTAGGCCATTGTGGACATGAGCCTTCAAATGAGCCATGACTATAATGTGTTACATTAAAAGAATTTCTAATGTAAAAAATGATCAACTCCAGCTTTTCGTATCATTTGTGTTGTCCCAAGAAATTAATACGATGTTCACCTTGGTTAACTAAGCCAAGGATATCTTTAATTTCACAAGATAGAATAATTAAACACTTATTCATGATATAACTTTCATTTCAAAAATTCATGCGTTACAAGCCCATATAGGAACTTTATTTATAGTTTAGTCTAAGGGAAACATTTTACTACTTTTTGATGTAGGATAAATTAAACACACAAAGATTATAAAATAAAACTTCCAATTATTTTTCCATGTGGGACAAGCTCATGCATAGTAGAAGTTTTGTTTTTGTGAAAAGAGTTTATATACATAACTAGGTTACATAGAAGCGGTCCCATGTAAATTCCTCAAATTTCAAGATATGGTTTCTTATGGAAAATTCAATTCATTCAATGTATTTAACACAATTTATTTTGCTAGGAGACCAAGTTTCTTGTAAATCAAGTATGTGCATAGGCCACATTAGCTTAAAAATTCATGTGTAAATTATAAAAAATGCTTAGATCCATTTATACATGCATTAGAATATAATAATATTTTATAGAATCATTTATCTACGTATTATTAATATTTTAGATGGTTTAGATGTTGGAAAAATTACTTTAAAGTTAATATTTTAATATTGAATTGTGTTATTATGTTAGTTTTACACTTTCATTGATGGGACCTATATACAGTGAAATTTTAAAAAATAAAAGGGTTTCAAGGATACTAGAAATGATGTTAAACACAATGGATGAAGTGAATATTTCATCAACTATTAAGATTTTAAAAATGAAAGGGGTTACATAAAAAGAGGTTTTCATTGCAGCGGAACCGTATATATATGAGAAATATTCAGGTGCAACCTAATTCTGGTTCAAGTGCAGCTTAATTGCACCACAATTACAATCAGTTATCTCAAAATGGGCCCTATATGATCATAAAATTATAATCTTCTCTACCAATTATATTTAGAATTATGTATTCTATTATCATACTACTTTTCTTCCTAATTGGATATGTGTATAGTTCCCACCTAAAAATGATACATATTCAACTTAATAAAATAATTTGATGTAAATAACAACTTTGAAGTTATTTTTTCAACATGTAAACTATTTGTTATAAAATTTATACATTGATAAATGATTGTATAAAGTATCAATACATTTAAGTGCGTGTGGGGCCCATTTTGAGCCAAATATATTATTAATTATGGTGCAACTTCACTGTATAGGAAATGTTCTCTCTTTCTCTCTCTATACATAAAACTAGATATGTCATGAACAACTTCTAGGGTGCTTCAATTTTTATCTTATCGAATATTGATTTTCAAAATTTCTTCTTATATTATATATTTATAACTGTTGAAAACCTATTTTCATTTTTTTCTTATTTTCCAATATATATATATATATATATATATATATGAGACTCATTCATGTGCAGACGGATTGCATCGTAATTATGGTGTAGTCCATTGTAACATAGACTCCACACATATTAGAATGTAATGAAACTTTCTACAATCATTTATCTATATAAAAATCACACTTTAGATGGTTTAGATATTGAAAATGTCATTTTAAACTTGATATTTACGTTAAACTACTTTATTATGTTCATTTTGTACCATTTTAAGATGGGATATTACATACGTTGGATTTGGGTGAAAATTGGTGTCCTAATAAATTGAATAATTCTAAATATAATTGGTCAAGTAAATTTATCATTCTTGATCAAATGGGTCCCACAATGCATGGACTACACTATAATTACGGTGCAGTCCGAATGCACTTGATTATTTTCCTATATATCTCAACTCCTTCCCAAAATAGAATTGGTCCATATTTTAGTTAATATTCAAATCAGTTTTTTAAATTTAATTTTCATTATTAAAATAATTCAGGAATAAATATTTTTAATTATTTCAATTTTAAGATTTACTATTTTAATTTTAAATATTTATTTTTCAAATTAAAAATTCTTTTATTTAAGGTAATTGAATATTTGGTCTACGCAATTGAACCAGTTCAAACGTGCTCACCTTTATCATCATGTGAAATTCACTCTATACATTGTCTTTAAAATAGATAAATATGTAGATTTAATGTAACAAAATTATTTTATTATATTTTAATTTTAAAACTGTAAATTTCAGTACATAAATAATCTAAAATATGAGGAATGATTTTACAAATTATTTGAACATTTTAATACTTTTGTGGTTGGCTACAAGTGATTTTCTTTTGTAATTTACACATAATTGTATATAAATTAAAATAGACATGACCTCTTTGCACTAAATTGATTTTTGGCACAGTGAGAGCATAAATGATTTTTTAATAACATATACCATTCAATTTTGATGTTATCATCATACATAGTGGGTTCATCTATCCATTTCCTACAAAGTCGTTCCTTTAATTGAAGTGAAACCATTTATATTGTTGCAGCGATTACATGGTGATTTATGGGCGGTTTTAAAAATATTTTTATTCTTAATAAATGTATACCCTACTAAATCTTACTAAGCGTCTAATTTGAAAAAAATGGAATTTATTTGATAAATTTTTACTTTTGAAAATCAACAACAAACAAATATACATGCCCTTTTCATTGTTTTTAAAAAAGAAAATATCACATACATAAAGATTGATAAATTTTACAGGGAGCATGATCTAAATGGAATACACACATTTATATAAAAAAAATTAACAAAAATATTTTTGCCGCCCACGGTATGAGAAACTGACCACATATATTAAACCTAAAATTATTTACAGGATTACTTTTCTTCTTCTTCTTCAAAAAAAAAAGGGTATTTACAAGATTAGTCATTGGTCCCTCACCCACTGGCATTAACTGTGTGTAGGAACTTGGAAGGGCAACGAAAATGGTGGGATTACAAGTGGAGCAATAGCAGCACGTGGTTGCATGTCCAAGTGCGTTCTTAAGTAACCGCCCATAGTTTTGTTTGAACATGGAATTCCATATATTTGCCTGGCTTCCTCTGATTTCTTTTCGTTTTTCACCCACCTTCAACGCCATAATCTCGTTTCCGGATTCGGCTATAACTTCTACATCACCTCTGGATTGATCATGCAGTACAAACTCTTCGAGTGATCTGTTGCTAGCTAATTCGTTTCGGTGGGTGCTCAATTTCTGCAGTTTCTATGAAACAGCTTTTGGCGGGAACTGCAACCGATTTGTTTTCTGCTTTGCTCATGCTCGATGGCCACCATCTATAACTTGTTTCTTTCAAGGCATATTCAAATTCCACGTCAATTTTATGGAGAACCCAGTTCGAAATTCTGAATTGCATGCAATTTGAGATCTTCAGATACTTGGTTTAATTCACGAGTGGGTTAGATTACATGCAGAAAGAGGAAGAAACATTCACTCTTCTATTATATATATAAACATCTTTCTCTATGGTTCCAGAATGTAATTTTTTTTTAAATAAAGATTTTTAATATTTCGTTTTTTCTTCTGATGTGTTTCTCTTTGATTTAGAGAGATAACAGGAAGAGTTTGAGAATCTTCAGGGGCTCAAAATGGGGCTTGGAAATATTTTGCTGGCCGCTGCAATGCCAGTGCTGAAACTTCTAATTGTGACTGGTGTTGGGTCAGTCCTTGCCACAAAGCGGATTGGCCTCTTGGGCGCAGGAGCTAGAAATCATTTGAACAATGTGAGTTTTATCATGGTTTCGTGATTGCATGTTTTTGGATGCATCTTTTGACGAGTCAAGAACATTTCCCTCAACTAATTGAAAAGAAATCCACGGGATTAGTGTCTCTTTATGCAGAACTTAGATCGGATCATTAAGACTTTCTACTTTACGATTCACGTGCAAACAAGACTATAGAAGAATAAACGTAAAATGTTATAAGCAGTAATTAACTAAACTTCTCGCTTTTTTATGCCAAGCACATAAAAAACAACAGTTTTCTTGTCTTCTCTGTTCTTCCAATGAAGAAGGCCTCAGGTCTGCTTTTTATCTAGACAATTATATTTGTAAATTCTGTTGATGTCGATTCTTGTATCTCCTCTGTGTCGCTTTTCTGGTTTACGAGGATCGTACTAAAAAAATTCCTACAGGAACCGCAAAAGTCGTGATATGATGTAGTGCGGATGTTGTTTTACATGTTGGTTACTTGTGCTTCTCCGCGACTTGTTTAGAAAATTGTTCTCTTGATCCATTGCTCTTGTCTTTCAACAGGTGTCATTCTATGTCTTCAATCCATCCTTTGTGTATACCAACTTGTCCAGAACAATCACATTCAAGAGCATGGTGTCTTTGTAAGTTTATATTTTTTCTTTTGGTCAGTTTTCCATGTGCGGAAGAGCTGCATGATGTGATACTTCAGTCATTACATTTCCATAAAGAACATTTTGCACTACAATTTATTTGAGGATGTGATCATGCTCTGTTCAAGCAGCCAGAAATATGGAGCTGCTAATGTTGATACGATGTCTAACCATCAACTGCTCTCACTCATTTGTTGATTATCATCCATATTAGCAAGATTTTATTTAATGTGTTTGAGAGGTTTGCGTAATAGGATGTTTGTTTTGGGTCATGGCCTGTTTATATCCACGAAAAGAAAATTGAGAATTTCGTGGTTTTTTTTTTTTTTTTTGGGACCTGTCTCATGCTTTTCGTTGCTAGATATTTTTCTTTCCTAATCATCTGCACCATGTGTTTTTTTGCAGATGGTACATGCCAGTAAATATCCTTCTCACCTTTGTTCTTGGAACGATACTTGGCTGGGTTGTTATTCGAATTACAAAGCCTCCATCCCATTTGAGGGGTCTCGTTTTAGGCTGTTGTGCTGGTGGTAAGTATCCATCCCTTCTTGTTACCAGTGTTTAACATATTTCTAACTATAGAGGAAAATGATCTGTTAATGGTTTGGCCTCATGAGCAGGAAATATTGGGATTTTCCTGATTATTATTGTCCCAGCAGTCTGTAAAGAAAAAGGCAGTCCATTTGGAGCTCAAGACTTGTGCGCAAAATTTGGTCTGGCATATGCCACCCTCTCTATGGCTGTAAGAATTTCACAACAGCATTTTCAAATGTCCATGGATTACAATCTCCAAGCATGAAAAATGATTTATAATACCTTTTAGTGTCTGTTCGTATGAACAAGTGTATGTCAACTGCAGCTGATTTTTGACCAGACTGCAACCATTAAAATTGAACTGATGATGGCTTCATAAAAATACTTCAGATTGGATCTGTCTTCCTGTGGTCTTATGTCTACAATGTGGTACGCATATCTTCAACTGGCGGGAACAAAGGGACAGAAAATGGTGCCTTACCTCTCACAAATGTGGCTTTAGAAACTCCAAAGGCACAGTCTGTGGAGCCAAATTCAGGACTGGATCCCAAGCAGTGTGAGGATCAAGGTGAACCATCTGCAACAAATGGGCAATTTACCAACATACCAAAGGTCTGTTTCTCTCTATCTGAAGTTTACATGCCATTTATATTAAGTAGGATTAATAACCAGTCTATGCAACCTACTCAATCTATGAAATATATAGTGCTGACCATAAATTCCTCTGCTTATATATGATTAGAATTCAAGATCAAGGAAAACTCTTAATAGTTGTTCAGTTGATAAAGCCAAAAACCATAATCGACATTCCACGGGGTACACAAATGCTACTGGTGGTTTTTGAACTTGTTGAAGCATTTGGCTATTTCTGATAGCGCTCTCTCTCTCTCTCTCTCTCTCTAGCACAACAGCTCTTCTTCTTCTTCTTCTTCTTCGTCGTCGTCTTCTTTTTGGGAGTAAAATAGCTTCTCTTCTTGAGGCATTCGATCCTGTAAAATCTAATAAAATTCATTGAAGATTTTGACTTGTGAATTTAGAAAATAAGTCTATGGATGATGGGTCATTACAGCAATTATGTAAAAGAAATTATTTTTTCCAAGCTTAGCAATTTCTCGGACTGAATGCCACATGGTTCTTTTTTCTTACAGTCTCCAATTCTAGGCATTCTCAAACAAACGATCAAGAGAATTTCACACAAAGTTAACTGGAAGAAGTTGTTGGCACCTTCAGCAATTGGAGCGGTATGCTTTCTGTGGTTAATTTTTATGGACATTTGATTTTTCATACCTTTGAGTCATGAAGGTTTTTTAGTTGAGAAAACTATGAATACTTTTCCCACATTTCTGCTAGAGATATCCAAAATTCTGTGTGACATTGGAAAAATTATTATTGTTTGTTCTTATTTGCACTAATAAATTTACTCAGATAAGTCTAGTGGTGATATTACAAGCGGATTGTATTGGTTCATCCAATGATGTAGAGATAGTTGGCTTTTAGCTCTTGGGTAATTTCATGCTATGGAAAGTATCAACAACTTATGGGCTCGAAAATATGAAAAAGGTTGTTTCAGCACATTTGAATCATTCGAAGTTCAAAAATGAGAAATCACAGGTAGACATAAGTCTATTCAATAAGTTCAGTTGGTACGCAAGTAACAAAACGCAAGTATCAGAATGGAAGGACAGTAAATGGTCTCAAACTGCCACATTTCATTCCTGTACTTAAGTTATTATCGTCTTAGCATTATACCACAAGATCATATCCTATAGATGCCTTGATGCTCTTTAAGATATTTCCTTGAAGGAACAATATTCCTTAATTATTGGCCGAAGATGTATGTGCATGTGAATAAAGTAGTATCCACAGATCTGAAACCTTGTATTTAGGAAAGTTTAGCTTCCACATCTAAATTTTCATTTTTAGGATCTCCGTATTCTGTAAATTAAGCAGCCATCTTGTTTCTTGTACAGCTTGTTGGGTTTTTCATTGGAGTAATTGGTCCTGTGAGAAGGGTGTTCGTCGGTGAAAATGCTCCATTGCGGGTGATTCAAGCCTCTGCTGCATTGTTGGCGTGAGTTCCACTTTGTCAGATGAGCTTACTAGAAGAAAAGGCTAGCAAAATGTCTGTCTCGACATAGAGGATGATTAAGATGCCAGAATTCTTTCTTTATTCATTCTTCTTCTATTTTCTTTCTGCCATTCTCTTTTATCTGCTTTAGTCATTCCATCACTTTGGTGAAATGTTCCTACCAAAGTTTGTCATCTATCGGGTCAACAAATCCACAGCCAATATAATTAATTACCCTAGCACCTCGAATTCATTTGGAAAATGTGGAAGAAACTCCTAATCCGCCTAATCATTTTGCTTTCTCTGGTTTTCAGTGATGGAGCAATACCAACTTGCACCATAGTAATGGGAGGCAATCTGACCAAAGGTGACAACTAAGACATCTGTATCCACGTCAGTGTAATTGGATGCTTAGACCAATGACCAAAGATAATCTTTCAATTAACATTCACCATAATATTGCAGGAATGCGCAAATCTGGGATTCGAGTCTCTGTTATCATTTCAATTATCAGCGTCCGTTACATCCTCTTGCCTGTACTGGGTGTAGTAGTGGTAAAGGGTGCACTTCGTTTCGGTCTGATTCACAAGGATCCTCTGTATGAGTTCATTCTCTTGCTTCAATTTGCAGTTCCACCAGCAATGTCGTTAGGTAAGAGACACAAATGTTTCAGTGGAGTGGGGGTTATGCAATAACAATATAGTGTTACAAAAACACTGTTTGATTAAACTGATTTGTATTTGATGGACTTGGCAGGGATAATGACTCAGTTGTTTGGAGCAGGTGCAGGTGAATGCTCGGTGATTTTCCTGTGGACTTATGCATTAGCTATTGTAGCCCTTACAATCTGGTCTGCCTTTTTCATGTGGCTTGTGTCTCATTGACATAACCCATCCTTTTTTTATTGTCAAATCCACAAAAACTGTTGAGTTCCGTCGCTGGATCATGTGGAGATTGGCGGTTCCATTTTCTGGCAATTAACGCATTGTGCAGAGATAATCTATCATACTTTCAGTTTAGATTCTTGGGTACCCGCTTCAAAGGAAGACGCTTTCAGGGAAGTGATTATTACGAAATGTTGAACAAGATATGCAAGTGATGCATTTAGTTTCAGGGAAATTCTAATCTTAGTTGTTGGATTATCAAGCTTAGGTGTGTATCAGTGTGCTCTGTAGGATGAAGTATTAGAAGCAGAAAAAGCCAATTTCCTTGTATAATGAGCAACCTTTTATCCACTTGAAAGGAATAATTATCAAGGCAATTTTAATTTGTGATGATAATTGGATGTTTTTCATTGTTTTGGGTCTTCATTGTTGCTTTGGCATTTTGTCCCATTTTAATCATTAAATTACAATCCAATACACTCATTTTGTTTTAAATCATTTGCTTCATTGCAGAACCAAAGATAATTTTGAACAAATCATTTGCTTCGTTGTAGAACCAAGGATAATTTTGAACAAAGTTCTGGGTGGGCCATATCTGCTTAAAAATACTTATAATTATGCATACAATATGAAAATTACTTGTATTCATTTACATATTTATGGAAGAGCTATAGTAATCTGAGAAGAATTCTTTATAGGAAGAATGTTTTAGATGTTACATATGTTAAAGAGAAATGATCTTTTCCGACCGGTCGATCGATCCCGCAGCGTCCGACCAGCGCCGAGAGCCGTTGGATGCTGCGGGTAAATTTTCGGCCGTTGGATCGCAATGGAGAAAGGTTGGTCAATGTGACAGAATTCCAGACCAACCTTGGGTAGGGCACTAGGTTGGTCTGGAATTCTCCCGCAGCCTTTCTCCATCGCGATCCAACGGCCGAAAATTTACCCGCAGCATCCAACGGCTCTCAGCGCTGGTCGGACGCTGTGGGATCGATCGACCGGTCGGAAAAGATCATTTCTCTATGTTAAATTAACAACTTTGAAATAAGTATATAATTCAAATAATTTTGAGACATTAATTTTACACTTTTATCACTTTAATCAAATGAGGTGTATAAGATATTTGAGGATGCTTTTATGAGACCCCATTTATATGTAACACTTTTCATTTTCAACATCTAAATGATTGATGAAAAATCTACATCTGTTTAATATCATTTATATTATTACAGAAATCCTTGTATTGTTGAAATATCTCTGCATATGGGTCTCATCTACAAGCACATAAAATAGAAATATAAAATAATTTAATACTAAATATCAAAATTTAAATAGTATTTTTAACGTCTAAACCATCTAAAAGATCATTACTATGTGGATAAATGATTCGATAAAGTATTACTGTTTCCAATATGTATGAGAATAAATTTAAGTATTTTTTCTAATTTACACATAATGTATCTATTTTTGAGCAAGTATGGCTCACGCACATATTAAATTTAGATGGAACTTGATCTTATAGTTAAACAAATATTATTAAATATAATGAATAGATTAAATTATTCATCACGCACCAAAATCATAAAATCTGAGGGAGTTATGCGGAGCAGGCCTGTAAAATATTTGATTTAAATGAAACTTTATTTTTAATTAAAAATTAACTTTAATTGCAATGGGTGGGTTATATTTTGAATTTAAAATATGGTGAAACTTGATTTTTTAATTAAAAATTATTTTAATTGCAGTGGATGGGTTAGATTTTGAATTTAAAAAATGGTGGGCGGAACTGAAATCTTTGATGTTATTGGCACCATATATAGCAGCACCTTTTGCAATCTTTACCATTTGAAGATTCGTTGAAATCAAAGCCATTCACGGTTCAAAGATAAACTGTTTGTATTAAAACACGAGATGATATTAGCGATGGGAATTGGGATGGGCATAGCGGGTCATATGTTAAATATGTAAAACTAACATAATAATTTGAGAAGAATTTTTTATAGGAAGAATGTTTTAGATGTTACACACGTTAAATTAACAACTTTGAAATAGGTATATAATTGAAGTAATTTTGCGACATTAATTTTACACTTTTATCACTTCAATCAAATGATGCCTATAAAATATTTGATTTAAATGAAACTTGGTTTTTTAATTAAAAATTAATTTTAATTACAATGGGTAGATTAGATTTTGAATTTTAAAAATGGTGGACAGAACTGCAATCTTTGATTTTTTTTATTTTTTTTATTTTTAGAAACAAAAGAGGTACCTTTTGCAATCTTTACCATTTGAAGATTCGCTGAAATCAAAGTCATTCAGGGTTCAAAGATAAACGCGCTGTATTAGAACACAAAAGATAATATTCAGGGTGGGAATCTGGATGTGCCATATGTAATCAGGTTTGTTAAACCTTAACTTCACTTTTTAAAAATTCTGCTTGGCATTACTTTTACACTGGCATGGGATAAGATCGGATTAATCCTCACTTTTTTTTAATAGATTTTAGGACAAATTTTAAGTCAGTATCAAACTAATTTTAGGATAGTGAGTCCAGTAAAAATGTGGGTCAAAGTAAAATAATTTCAAAAATTTACATATCTATCAAATAGAAAGATATATCTATGCTAAATTTAAATGTTATATACTTCTATATTTTAATAGTTATTAAAAAATACATCATTACCAAAACAAAACATGAGAAAATACAGTATAACTTTATTAAAATAGATTAATATATAGTTATACATAAGAGTTATATTTATATTGCAAATTTCTCTTATTGATTTTTATATTATTTCGTAAATAAAAGTGATTATTTTATTGTTGATATAATTGATTATAAAAAATGTGAAAATTTCAAAAGAAAATAATAATAATAATAATAATAATAATAATAATAATAATAATAATAATAATATGATTTAAACATAGACCTATAATTTTTAATAAATCAACATATGAAAAGCGGGTCAAGACATGATCTGACTTTCAACCTTATTTTTTAAATTCAGGTTAAAATTTTTGACTTATCCTTATTCCAAATAAAAAAACATTAATTTTATTTAGTAAAAAATATATCGGGTTAGGAGTGGGTCAACCCTATCGACGCCCCTATACAATATATGGAGGGCGCAGCTGTTATACGGCTACCCGGACTGTGCCCTACAAGCTGTTTTTATTTGTTGTAATTTTTATGGGTTTTTCGGGTACCTTGTTTTGTTTTTTAAAATAACAATATATGGATACATGCCCACCATTTGTTGATTTTTAAAAGTCAAAATGAAATGACAAGTAAAATTTTAAAATAGCCAAAATTCATGAAGATCTAAGTTGAGACCAACCCACATATAAAACAAACAAAAAAAATTTCTGCCTATGGGCTTCCAACAGATTGAATTTGATGGGATCAGTCTTGTGGAGCTCATGGTGCAGGGGATAGTTGTGGCATCATTGTCCCACATGGTATATATGCCATCTAGTCATAATAGAATCTCAAGCTTTGAATGCTCTTTGCACTTTGGAAATCATTAATTAAGGGGATTTTTCAAATAAAAAAAAAGATCCATTACAATTGAAGGCTCAAGTTGGTGAAAATCAAGAAGAGGGGTTTGGCTAGATATAAACTCAAATCTCAAATCAAGCAAATGAATTTTATTGTCTATTCTGTCGAATACATTTAAAATTATTACTAATATAAATAAAAATAAAAATAAAAAGCGCACATATACCAATCGTGCGAAATCTGATGCTGCTGGCTGGCTTCGTCTTGCATCGAATCAGCTACTCCACTAGTTCTGTTGAGGTTTTGTTCTGCTCGTAGTGGGAATGTGGGATTGATTTGATTTTGCCCAGCACCGAAACGGATGTTTCGAGGGATTCATACGTGGCCGAACAATAGGCATTCTTTCCATGAAAACTTAACGCTCCTCCCAAAAATTAGTGGTAGAAAACGGCCAATTTAGGCCTTAAATTCTTGCATTGAAATTTCATATTATTGGGGGGGACTTTAATGTTAGTGGGCATTTAAATGTCAATTGTTGAAACTTGTTTGGCCTCATTCTAATGGAAAGTAAAACTTTTTCAATGGAAAAGCATTAATACATAGTTTCGCTTCCAGAGGCAGAAGACCTTATCTATTTTTCAAATAGGAAAAACACTTTCATATAAATAGTTCTCCTTCCAAGAAAGCAAAAGGAAGTAATGGTATCCATTCTTTTCAAAAGGAAAACATTTCCATTTAAATAGTTTCCCTTTACAAGAAGCAGAAGAAGACGTTATCTATTTTTTAAGATTGCCACCAGAATTTAACTGCTAAAGATGCTCAGATTATATGTATCAATTTATACTGTGATGTCGTTGTAGCTAAGTGGATGGAAGTTACACGCAAACGCTTTAGCAATGATCTTTTGAAGTTTTTTGATAAGCCGGGTCACTAAAATGATTCTATTTGAAACATTTATTATATTACCGTCCCCGTAAGCTAATATTTAGGGATGACAGGAGTGTGTTTGGCAATAAATAAAAAATATTAAGCTAAAATTTTTCGATTTAAAACTTTTCTCACTTCATAACTATTTTATTTTAAAGTCATTTCTTTGCATCTTGTTATATAACTACCTTACTTTTTAATTATTTCTCAATCATTACTCATATAACTAACTAATCTTTTTTAACTTTATTCTTTTTAGTCTTCATCATTGTCTCTATCATATTACTTTGTTTTCTTCTAATTCATAAACTTTTATATCAAAATTTTTTATCCAAAATTTTTTTACTTCCCAAACTTATATTTCATTGCATCCGATTACATTAAAATTTTAAGGTAAACGAGTATAAAATCTATTTTTATTCTTTTTTCTTAAAATTGTTTTATAAGATTGTTAATATGAGGGTATATATATAGGCACGTATTGACTTTTAAATAAATAAAATACCCCTACTTTAAAAATAAAAAAAATATATACCTCTAATAATGGTAAAACTTAATATATAAGTTAAATATATCTAAATTAACAGTTTTATGAAAGGAATAAAAATTTGGGACTCATAATTTTTATGTCGTCAAATAGTTCCTTTTGCAATAAAAAGTACAAAGTGTCGCTAATAATATATTACAAAATGTTCATTTTCTTGTAATGCATTATGAGATCATACGGCCAAAATGGTAGCCTTCAATTTTCGACTTAGGTGGTTTAGTGCTGCCGTCCATCCATCTAATCTATTGTAGTGGGCTGCCGCTGGTATGGTGCCTTCATTTAGACCAACTACTCTTGTTTCAACTTCCAACCTTTAACTTGCATGAAAAAAAACTTTTTTTTTTTTTTTTTTTGGGCGGGAACTGCAGTGGAAGGTACTTAGCTTTCATTTTCTTCATATGCAATTCATTCTATTGTGTTTGATCAACCCCCAAAGGTACTTTACATCTTTTTTTTTTTTTTTTTAGAAGAAATAATAATTGGAGAAGCTGATTCCTATCAATTCCATTTGTGTGTGAGGGAGAGAGTAGCAGTGGAGTTTTCTAATGGACTAAGAAAGGAGTAGAAGAGACATTTTAAAAGTTTTTTTTTTTTAAAAAAAAATTTTGGTTCATAGTAGTGCTCTTATATATGGTTATAAAATTTCAAATTAAATGTATATATTTGTTAGAGAAACTCATTTCTGCTGATTTTATTTATGCTTAGATCTCATTTGAATCTTTTGGCCAAGATATTATGTTAGAATTGAAGAAGCTGATGTGGGTTTTATTTCCTTGCACAAGGCACGGGAAGAGCAGAGAAATTTTGATACTTGAATAATGGGTATTGGAAGTCTCTTCCTAGCTTCATCCATGCCGGTGCTAAAACTCTTTATTTTAACTGGTGTGGGATCATCTCTTGCAACCAAGCGTTTTGGCATCTTAGGTGAAGATGCTCTCAAGCATTTGAACAATGTGAGATTTTTATCTCTGTTTCTTCTTTTCTTTTACGTTTCTAAGTTTTTTAGAGTGTATGTATTTACACTAGTGTTACAAGGTTTTGAACTTCGGGTGTGTTTCGTTGAGGGTAAGAGTTTTTGAGATAAAAGTAGTTAAATTGATGAAAAATAATATTATAAACAAGAGCGATGATGAGGTGTCAAAAACGTAAAGTTAAAATAGATAGGTTAGTTGAATGTATAGTTGCATGGAAATGATTAAAAAGTAGAATAGTTTGTATAGAAAAATATGAAAAAATTTAAAATAAGATAATTATGAAGAGTGAAAAGTTTTTTATTGAAAACTTTCAGTTGACATTTTTCAGACAACCTAACGCACCCTTCATATCTTTAATCAGCTTTGAAGATGATTTTTCTTTTTTTGTTTACAGTATGATAATATGGCTAGATAATCTCTGAATTCAAGCATCAGCTTGCACACTAGAGAAAGGGTAAGTACGAACAGAAAAAAGCCATTATTTTAATCATAGCTATCAACAAATTATCTTTGGAATATGTATATGTAAACACTACATAAAAATTTCAATCACGTTTTGCTTTTTCCTTTATTTGGGGTTATTTGCATTTACAGCTTCATCTCTCTGTGATTTAGGCCTATGATTATATGGGTTTAATATTTGTGAATCACAAAATCTAGCCACAATTGAGAAAAGAGACATTTTTACAAACAAGGTTCATAATGAGTGCATTTACTCATTATAAGAGAAGTTATCCTGTTAGCCAGAGATAAATAAATGTCTCACTTAGCCTACCTCAAAAATCCTATTTAAAATAACTTTTTTTTTTACTTTTTTCTTCATACACTTATTTATCTAAGTGTATTGAATATATAAATTAAATTTTACCATTCTTTAATAGATGTATATATTTTTTTAGATTTTTAAAAATAGGGATATTTTAAATACATATATACACATAAATGTTTTAAAAAATAGATAAATGTATTCAAAAATGGTAAAACTTGATCTATATTATAAATAAATATTAGAGGCAAGAACTGTAAGATGTCAAAAAGACAGGGAAGCAGATGCACATAATCCAAAACTTTAAAATAAGAAAATTTTCAAATGTTTTCTTATATCATGCACGCCAGTGCTCTCTTACTTGCTGCCTTTATATCCGTGTTTTTATCCTTGTCTAGCTAGATTGATTAATTTGTCCACTTTGTCCTTGAGCAGCTGGTGTTCTATGTATTTGACCCAGCCTTTGTTTACATCAACCTATCTAAAACAATGACATTACAAAGCATGATTTCACTGTAAGTGTTTTAATTTCTGCTTATTTCATGCTTGCATTACATTTGAAGGAATTTGTTAAGGGGGTATTTGTTTACATTAAAAATATTTTAATTTAAAACTTTTTTATCTAAAATTTTTCACTCCCCACAAGTATTATATGTTTAATTATTTCTTCACTTTTTCTTATACAATGATTTTATTTTTTAATCATTTATACATAACTGTCTATATATCTGACCTAGCTATATTAACTTTGTTCTCTTTATTTCCATCATTATCCCTATTATATCGGATTATTTTCTTTTAAAAAAAAAAACTTTTGTACCAAAAATTTTTCATTGATAATTTTATTACTTCACAAACACACTTTAAAAAAGATCTATTATATTACGTTTATTGATATTTTCATTCTCTGTCCTCCCCATTGTTTAGGTGGTTCATGCCAGTAAACATACTCATTACTTTTGTGGTCGGAACAATACTTGGTTGGGTCCTCATTCAAATCACAAGACCTGCTCCAAAATTAAGAGGTCTCATTTTGGGTTGCTGTGCTGGAGGTAAATGTCATTGTAATTTTACCCGATATATTTCTTAGGGACTGAATCCCTGTATTGATGGTTGCTTTTTATCGCTTCGAATATGTCACATCTAGCCCCTCGTTAGAGGCTCGCCAATATGAGGAGTTGTTATCTAGCTCATGCAAAAAGTTTATTCTTGGGCACTGTACGTGCACAGGTGTGTATTTGCAGCTGTTAACATTCGAACTTATGTGCAAGGCTTTTGTTCTTATGATAGCTCAAGTGATAAAAGGTGCTATTATAAAAACCAACAAAAGCCATAGTCACAGCTTGAAGCATCAACGGTTGTAGACTTGAAACATAAAATAAATTGGCAAGTTTTATAATACGTGAGTAATCGGCCTGCTGCATGGACTGGATGACAAGTCCTCACATGTGTAGACCTCTGCAAGGGGCTATTTATGACTCTATGATTTTTTAATATGTATATGCTTTATAATCTCATCCAAATATATTTTATAATATTACTAAAAGTCAAATATTTTGAAAATTTTTATATCTTGGGTGTGTTTAGCAGTAATAAAATTTCTGAAAAATTTAGTTTAAAAGTTTGGGAGAAAAAGACATGCCATAATAGAAGTAATGATGAATAGTAAAGAAAATAAATTTAAAATAAATACATTTTTTTAATATAAAAAATAAGTATATGAGTTGTATAAGTAGTTATATAGAAATGACCAAAAAGTATGTTAATTGTAGGAAGATGCGAAGAAATAATTAAAAAAGAGAATAGTTGTGAAAATTAAAAAGTTTTAAGTGTATTTAAAAACTTTCATATTTATTCTAAACTAATGTTAAATATCTATAGATAAGTCTGCAATTAGATTGATTGTGGCATCATAATGTGTATGCATTAATTTATTCTTTACGTGATTTAGATGTAAAAATAGGAAAAGCAACCATTTATATAAATTAGTCCTCACAAAATGTTGGAGGGAATCACTCTCCATTGGTGTTCTTGTTAATTAAAGACACATATCTTAAGTCATCTTTTATTCTTTTAACAGGAAATCAGGGTGGTTTGATGATGATTATTGCCCCGGCAGTCTGCAAAGAGAAAAGCGGCCCCTTCGGAGATGAAGGCGTCTGCAGTAGATATGCATTACTATATGCTTCACTGTCAATGGCGGTATGACGACTTTTACATTGAGCCACTTCCCCAATTTTCAATTAATTTCTTCCTTTAACTTTATGAAGCCATCTATTTCCATAAATGCCAACATAGTAAAAGGCATGCTAATCGCTAATGAAGCTGGCATCATGCCAATGAATGTGGAAATGTTTTGCCATGTTATGGCTTGTTCGGTAACATGGTCTTAGGTGGAGGTGTTGCCTGAGAGACGAGACTTTCTCTCACATTTTAACTACACACTCGTCCATTCCATAACTAATGTCTGGGCACACGAAACTAATGTCTGGGCAATTCTCGGTCAAGTCCGCTCACAGGCTGCTTACTCCGAATGTGGATAACCCGAGTCTCTCATCCTGTTTTTGGGCCATTTGGAGGACAAACCTCCCCAACAAGGTGATGATTTTTGGATGGCGGCTGTTAAAGAATGCTCTCCCAACCTTGCAAAACTTATCCTTAAGGGGTGTTGTGGTGGATGCTGCTTGTGTGTTTTGAAAGAGGGAGGTCGAGAATTCCAATCATTTGTTCTTGGGTTGTGATAATATTGCGAGGTTTAGTTGTATTGCTGCAAGAATGTGTTCTCCTGTGCCTTCAGTCATTGAAACGTTGAGTATATTATCTCGTATAAACAAACCTCATGATCTGGCTTTCTTTATTTTGTTCTGTTGGTGGGTTTGGTTTCTAAGGAACAAGTTTAGAGAAGATGGTGCTCAACCGGTTTTTTATAACACTTTGGCTTGGTACCGTGAGTATTCTGAGCAGCTTGGGAGGGCCAAACTCCTTGGTCAGACGAGTGTTCTAGACTCCCCTTTGGTGGCCAAATGGACTAAACCGCCCGAGGGGGCTCTCAAGATAAACGTTGATGCGCGAGGCCTGGAAGATAGAGGTGTTACGGGTTTTGCGGCTGTTATCAGGGACTCCAGTGGCTACTTCATTGCTGCTAAGGGGTGGAGATGGTCAGGTGTGATGGAGCTGCTCCTCATAGAAGCTCACACTTTTCTGATGGGAACCAAGTAGGCGATTTAGCTAAAGTTAAGTCATGTCCTGGGTGAATCTGATTCTCTTCTACTATGCAACTATCTATCTAGTGAAGGCACGATATCCTCTCCGATGGGTCATATTATCTCTGAAATCAGGATTATCCTCGCTGCAAATGCCCACCTCTCTATTCACCATGTTCTAAGGCAGGTAAACGTGGTTGCCCATTCGCTAGCCGAGGTGGTTTCTTTTTCCGATGTGAATCACCTATTTTGGTGGGGAAACCCCCCTCAAGAAATTACAGGGAAACTTTGTACAGATAATTTTTTGGCAATGAATTGCGTGGATTACTCTCCTCTGAACCCATTTCAAAGGGAAAGGGTGTCGGGATAGAGTAATTCTTTTAAAAAAAAATAGTCCGATAACCTAACAATTTGAGTCATAATTATGGATATGATTACATGATCTAACTCTTTGGGATATGATTACACGACCATCACATAAGGAGAGGTCCATGAATAGGGAATTTTTGCAGTATTTATAGTTAAGGGCAAATCAAAAAATTGCAGAATTATGGGCAGGCCATAATTGCAGAATTGCAGAATTACAAAATTACACAACCAAAAGAAGCTTTTTTGGTTTGCATGATGTGAATATTTTATGTCTTCGTAATCTTAAATTCGCTGTTTCATTCATAATGACTGCATATAATGTTAATGTTAATTCTTTTTATAGTAGATAAGGTTAATTATTTTCAATGGAAATTAACTTCAATTTTAATTGTTTTTTTATTGGTACGATGGCTTCAGATAGCAACGTTCCTTCTTTGGTCTTACGTCTACAATGTTGTACGAATATCTTCGAGTGGGAAGAAGAAGAGTAGCATAGAGAGTCTGAACGCTGATGGTACGGGCCTCTCTGATGAAAATTCATCTAGACTACCAGAGATACAGGTTTCGGCACAAGACCCTGTGAATGAGCAGTTGCAAGATCAACGAAAACCATCTTCTCCTGAAATTGATGCTCCGAATGCAAGTAAAAAGGTTAATTTGTGGAATTATCCTGTTTAAGTTTCTTTAAGTTGTTAATTTATGCCTTTTCGCATAATCCGAAGGCATTTAACTATTATTTCTTTCCGGATGTTTGACTTTAATTGGATGAAACCAAAAGGTTGTCCATATATTTTATTGTCTAGCACGAGGAGAACCTTGAATCTGCCAGAGAAAGGAAATGGATTATATATATATATATATGTATAAATAATTAGTTTAATTTGCAGATTAAAAAGAAATAATTTTGTCACTACTTTCTATGTCCTGATGTTGTTGCATTCGTTTCTTACCTTTTCAGGCATTGCCTATGTTTGTTTCTTTTTTTTGGGTCGGTCTGTTTACACTAAAAATTTTTAAACCCAAACTTTTTAATTTATATTTTTTTACTTTTTATAGTTATCTTATTTTTTAGTTATTTTTTCTTATCTTCCTTTATAACTACTTTGATTTTTAATTATTTCTAGAAAAGTATTTATACAACTAACTTATTTATTTTAACTTTGATTTATTTACTTTCTATCATTACCCCTATTACATCACATTATTTTCTCTTATTCTAAAAATTTTTACATTAAATTTTTTCATCCAAAATTATGACTTCTTGAATACACTCTTAAAAAAATATTAAGGTAGCTATTAGGGGTGTACCATGATGGTAAATCATGCTAGCCCCTTGTTGGTTGATCTTAAGTTATATTCTTTCCTCTCCCATTTAGGTTATGAAGTACATGCATATAACTTTCCGAATGTTGACTTTATTTTTTCATTTGACATTGGATTATTATTCATCATATAGGTTTTTGGTGTGTTTGAGAATTAATAAAATTTTTGTTGAATGAAGAATATTATATGATATGAGTGATGATAAATAGTAAAAAGAATAAAATTAAAATAAATATGTTAGTTATCTGAATAGTTGTATAAAAATGATTAAAAAGTAAAATTAAAATATGATTAAAAATAAAATAATTATGGAGAGCAAAAAGTTTTGAATTTAGAACTTGTATTTTAATTTTTTTATGGTATCCAAACATGCCCTCGTGTAAAAATATGACAGTACTGAAACTAAATGATTAGTGTTGGAATTGAAATTTCTAACATACAAGGGTTGTGAATCAACCTAATTTGTGACATCAATGTCGTATCCCATAAAAAAAAATGTCATAGTTTATACAGGGATGCTTCTATGAAACTCTTTTTCTATGAAACCTCCTCTATTTTTTAAATCTTAAAAGTTGATAGAAAATCTACTCCATCAATTATATTGAACATTATTTATAGTATCTTAAGAACTCTTTTATTTTTTAAATTTCACTGTATATGGGTCCCATTTATAAATATGTAAAATCATCATCATAAAATGGTTTAACATTAAAATATCAACTTTAAAGTAGTTTTTTCAATATCTAAATCATATGAAATATCAATAATATGTAGATAAATGATTCTATAAAGTATTATTATATTCTAATACATATGTAAATGGATCTAAGCGTTTTTCATAATTTATACATGCATGCACTTATTTATAAGCAAATGTGACCTATCAATATATTGGATTGAGATTAAAGCTGATCTTCTAGCTAAACAAATAGTGTCAAATAAATGGATTGGATTTTCCATCAAGGATCAACATTTCAAAAATGAAAAGGGTTTCACAAAATCACTTCTATGAAACCTAGTTTGATAGAAGTATTCTCATAGTTTATATATTACCAATAAAAAAAATCTTGAATGGGCTACATTTACTTAAATATATAATCATGGTTTGTAAATTATAAAAATTTTGCCAAAGTAATAACACCTTGTGAACGGTCGTTGGGCATGCATGGGTTAAAGTTCCACCGCGATCCCATTTTGGTGGAAAATTGTATGATTGTGATGACTTAAATCCATTCGTTTATAAATGCATGGAAATTTATATTATACTTTTGAAAATGCTTCATCCATGTAGGAATAATGTTCTAATAGTTCTTGGAAATTGTATTGATATTTTAAAAATTGATTTTTAAATTAAACAATTATATTATTTTGGTTGTATACCTTTTTAGAGCGGTCATATATTGTTACGTACATATTTGATTATAATGAAACTAATCTTTATTAAATGAATAAAACTAGGCTAAGTGAATTTTAATTTCATTATCAAAATAGGCTTCGTTCATGAATCCATCTTAACTACGTGCAACAAAATACACCCCTGTTGTATTCCATTATATATTAATGACTACGTTAGTCTCTTAGCATCGTCATTATCCAGGTGTCGATCTCATTCAAATTCAAGCAACATATGAGCAATTTTTCAGAAGTTATAAACTTGAAGAAGGTGTTGACTCCTGCAGCTATTGCCGTGGTATGCTTTCATATGTTTTCTTCCTTCCAACATGTATAAATCTTTGTCGTAAAATCTTAATTATAATTTATAATATGTGTGTACGCAACTTGCATGTTAAAATTCTTTATTTTAGCAGATACTTAATTCCATTTGATAATGAAAAAAAATCGAAACACATTTTCACCATTAAAAAAACACTTTTCACACTTCTCATATAATTTCTTCTAATTTTAATATTTAAGGCTTTATAGAAAATTCACTTCACTTATTCTATTTAGCTTTATTTGTCCAGTTAAGAGACAAAGTTTCATCCAAATCAAATATACGTGTGTGCATGGTCACATTTGCTAAAAAAATATAGCTTCATATATAAATTATGAAAAATATATATTTATATATAGTAGAATGTAATAATACTTTATAAAATTATTAATTTATATAGTAATAATATTTTAGATAGTTTATGTATTGAAAATATCTTTTTCGAAAGATATATTAAAAATGTTGATATCTTGCCTTAAACTATTTTATTATTTCAGCTTTATACATCTTTAGATGGGACCATGCACAATAATACTTAACAAATGAAAAGGTTTTAATGATAATATAAATGATGCTAAATAAAATAATTAAAGTTAATTTTCCATCAAATATCAATATATTAAAAGCAAAAGAAATTACATAAAAACGTAGTTTTGTAGAAGCAATCACACCGGCCTTATGACTATATTATTAATTATTCTTTCGCATTTCATAAAAAAAAAAATTATCTATTTTGTGCTTGTTTACTTTACGAGCTCTTAGTCATTATTCCTATTTTTCATATGACTTTCTTTTTCCTCACTTTTTCGCTCTCGTTTTCTTTTATACACCCACACACACACGTGTATATATATTTCTCATCATCGCACTTGTCAAAATTTCTTCTTCTTTTTTTTTTTCCAGGTAATTGGATATATGGTGGGAGTAGGAACTCCCTTAAGGAAGGTGTTAGTTGGTGAAAATGCTCCTCTTCGCGTGATCCAATCCTCTATCTCAGTTTTAGGGTATGCATGAGGGAATCAACTTATATATCATGATAAGTTGTCATTTTTAACATTTTGTTTCAAGAAAAAATATTTTTTTCCACTACTATAATTTTGATGTTTAACAATTCATTTTCTGTACATTACTATAGATTTTCTGAAAATATTTTGTATTACGCATTAGTCTTTATAAATACGGAAAATACTATCTTTCCTTTATCCCTTTCGATAATTTTTTTCATGGCTTTTTTTTTTTTTTTATGAAAACATGGCTTTTAGATCAAACCAACTAATTAATAAATACTTATGTTTCGAGAGATGACAATTTTTAAAAAATATTTACATATCTTTCCACTTTCCAAACACGACCATATATTTTGTTTGCTGTGTCCAAAAAGTTAAAAATAAGATTTTACCCTAGTACCGACACTAATTAATTAAGGTCTGAACTTATTCCCCACCTCTTTTCATTTCCCTTTTCTGTTACTATTAGCTCCATGATCATGTTAGTAAAAATATTATTTTGAGAATTTAGGGTGTGTTTGGAAATGGATAAAACTTTTGATTAAAAGTTCTAGAAGGTAAAAGTTTTCAAATAATGTGATATGATAGGGGTAATGACGAAGAATAAATATGATAAAGTTGAAATAGATAGGTTAGTTATATTGGTAGTTGTGTATAAATGATTAAAAAGTAGGGTAGTTATATAGAAAAATGTAAAAAAATGATTAAAAAATAGGATAGTTGTAGAGAGTGAAAAGTTTTAGACTGAAAAGTTTTAACTTAATAACTTTTACTTATTAACGAACACATCCTTAGTACAAAAGATTTTTCAAAGGTAATTAGTAAACCAGATCTTTTTCAACAGTTATTTTTCTAATTAGTTTTTTGACAGTTAGTTGGCATATAACATTATGACTAATGAAATTTTCATATCCCAAAAATGAAAAAAATTCACATGTTAACATTTTATTTTTAAAGAGATATGCGTTGTCATGTTTGTAAATAATCAATCAATTACTATAGGTTTCTTCTCTCGCAGTGACGCAGACATCGCGGCTGCAACCCTTATAATTGGAGGAAACCTCACCAGGGGTAATTTTCTTTCATATTTAACAAATTAATTTTCTTAGCTGCCTTCCCCTATTTTCATTGGTAGTTTAAATTTTTATTCTTGTTAATTGGTAGTTTAAATGTTAATTAAATCAATTTCAATATAATAAAATATATTCTTGATTTTTTTTACGTACTAATGTATAATTGACATTATGTATTTTTAAAAATATGGAAAATAATGAAGTGCAGTATGTTGCAAAATAGGGATAACTTTATTATGAAGCCAATATCAACCCACGCATTATATTTAAAATTACTTACTTTAATAGTATATTAATTTTTATCCAAATCAAATATATGTATAAGCTCCATCTTAAAATGGTATAAAAACAATGTCATAAAATAATTTAACATAGATACCAACTTTAAAGTTGCATTTTCAATATCTAAATTATCTAAAGTATAATTTTTATATAAATAAATCATCATATACGTTTTAATATGTATGAAGCCCATTTTGAAATCGAACGCACCACAATTGCGGTATATACGGACTGCACTTGATTGGTTCTCTTTTAACATATATGTATATGTTTTAGGAGCAAATAAATCAGGGGGGATTGGAGTGGCTATCATTATTGGAATCATGGTGGTTCGTTACATTCTATTGCCTCTTTTGGGTGTTGTGGTAATAAAAGGAGCAATTCGTTTTGGTTTGGTGCAAAGGGATCCTCTTTATCAATTCATTCTCATGCTACAATTTACAGTTCCACCTGCGATGAGCATAGGTACGTAACTAGGTTCGATCCATGTATACTCTTAATTAATTAATTAATTAATTTAAAGCATAATCAATTAATTAATTAGTTAAATTATTAATTATTGTTTATTTATGTGATGATCATCTTGATTAAAGCTTGATCAAACAAGATTAATTCTTTTTGTTGCCCATGAAATTAAACTTCCAGGTATTATGACTCAACTGTTTGGATCAGGCGAAGGTGAATGTTCAATGATATTTCTGTGGACCTACGCTCTGGCGATACTAGCACTTACCCTTTGGTCAGCCTTTTTCATGTGGCTTGTTTCTTAATCATGCAGGTTTTTTTTTTCCCCTTTTAGAGTGTGCTAATAATATTTTATGGATTGACTTTTTAAGCATGTATTACTTTATTTTAGAATCAGGCTGCAAACTGTCTCAGAATACGATAAATTTGACTCTTGTGAACAAAAGTTTTAATTCATTGCGGAAGATTACGTAGAAAAAAAATAAGAGTCCATTAGTTAATATTATTGTCACATTATTGTACGCGAGTCCATTTGTTAACTTTGGTGAGAAATTGTGAAAAATGATTGAAATGCACATGTAATAATGGAAAAAGTAGGATAATTAATTAAAATATAAAATTAAATAAAGAGGTATGTACGAAGGAGGAGGCAATTTTTTTTATACCACCATTTGAAATTTACTAAAAAAAGAAAAATTCCCACTCTTTTTACATGCTTTTGAAATATGATTTAGTATTTTAACTATTTAGTTATCCTTTGAAAAAATTGTCTTTTTTAACTGGTAACTAAGAATTTCTTAAATTCTCTAGTTTTGGTCCTAAATTATTTAAAAGATTTATTTAAGAGATTAAAAAACAATCTAATCATTTCATGCCAAAGTTAATATTATTGTCACATTACACTATCACAATACAACCATGAGAGTTTACCTCAAACTCGCGTACATGCATTCTCTACCATATATGTGAGATTGCATTAAATTCTACTATTTCAGTATTTCCACATGCTACCGTAATGGCTAGGTTTCTAAACCTTCCGCCGAAACCACCGTTCCAGCCCTCTAACGTCACTCGTTAGCTCCACTAATGAAAGCGCAAATCACCCCCACTTGTGCCTCATACCACCATTTCCACCATTAAAATATTATTCATCTTCTTCCTCCCATTACGATTTTCGAACTTAGCTCCCATTCAAATCAATACTAAATCATACCAAATCCCTTGGAACATGCTCACCATACATAAACAAGAAGAATAGTAAAGAGACTTCGAGAAAGGCCGAAGCGAAAACTGCTTAAATCTATATCAATTTTTCCTAAAAATCTTCTAAACCAATTCTTGAATCCACTCCCCAAGTTTTGTTTGATGATGGAACCTAGTAACGTTCTTTGTTTTGATAATTTTAGAGGGTCCATAGATAATAATTTGCAAAATGAGAGCAAAATATCCTTTTAAAAAAGTTCGACACGACCTTTATCTCACAAAATCTCCACCATCCAAATTAATTTAAAACTCTTAAATACAGCTCATAGCTAAGAGACTTATATTAAAAGCCCGACAATGAAACTGGAGATCATAGATTTGACTCTTAGGAGGGGAACCTAGTTGTTGAATTAAAATTACTAATAAGTTAGTACAATCGCTACATTTAGATAGAAGGCCCACCTAGAGATCAAACAAAATTATTAGTGAGTGAGTAAAACCATCACAAAAGGACAAAAATGACTATCACAGGGCTAGTGTTGTTAAAGCAAAACATTACTAGTAAAAGAGCTATCATTAGGCTAGCATTATTAGAATAAATCATTCTAACCTCACTACTTAGAAGATATGATCAAACTAAGAGGGGTAACTTATAATTTTTGAACTTATGTTGGTATATTTGCAAATTATCCAAAAAATTATATTAAAAGATTTCTTTTTTGAAAATGTATATTAAAAGATTTCAGTGTCCAATGGAATTTGCTTGAGTTTTAGATATCGTACAGACCCCAAAACTTGTTGCTATACTTCCAATCATCTAGATCTACAAATCCAACAGAACATGAGCCGTTGTAATGGAAACTAATCGGAGTTGATTCAAAGGAAGCATATTTCGAAATCACTGGCAAGAATTAGAAAGTGGTTGCATTCTCGAGTCAGTATGAATGCAAATAATGCAATTAAAATTATATGTTAATAAACCTCTTATTTTTATTTAAAATTTTCTAAAATTTTGAACAATTCAGAGCATTCATTAATGTATGTATTTATTTTTATTCAAAAATCACATATTTTGAAAACTTATATATTTCATATCTGTTTTCCGATTTTAATAAAATCCCTAAATCTTATGTTTACTCCCAAATGGTGTTAAATATTTTTAGTAGTGAGGAAATTCCACATTTTTCATAAACTTGAAGAGTTCCTGATTTATATTTATGTAAATAATTTTCTTAGCATAGCTAGAAATCTAAGAATATAACCAACCCATTTCAAAATGGTAATAGAATAAGGCTCGAGTTCATTTGTGTTTGTCCCCCATTTATGTTGAGAGGTGTCACGCCCCCTAGCTGTCCTTCACACTTAGCCAGCAATTATGCAATTTTATTGAAAAATTCGGCAACATCTTCTCAAAATCATAAGGTTGAGGGATTAGATGGAATCACCCTATACAAGCATTCTCACATAATACTAGCCGTTTATTTACATATATAAAAATATAGAAGCTAAACGATATCTAAATCTCATTCAATCCATCATGAGAAACAATCACATGTGGATTCCATAATAAAATAAACTTTACAAGAAATTTTTCTGCATCACTCATTTACAAAAAAAAAAAAAAATGTCAAACATAATCTTTTCTATCAATTAAAATAATAATTCGTATATCCCACTAGGATCTCTTTTAAAATAAATGATTCTCATTCTCCTCCAAATCACCATCATTATTAATCATACATCAACCTTATAAAAATTTAAATTTTTTTCAAAAGTAGTCCTTACTCACTTATGGATCACATCAAATGTTCTTTAATCTTAATCCTACTTTCTAAAAAAAATTAACACAAGAAATCATGAGTCCGAGCCACTCAGTAAGTAGAATAACCGTAAAACTCAAATATTAAAATAAATAAATATCATTTTCATCAAATAAGTCAAATATCAAAGTCCTTGAAGTTCATATGCTCATTTATGCTATGCTCGTGCAACCATCCATGATCCAGATGCTCATGCAATGCAGAACGCTCATTCTTTACATCACATCCATGTCACCTAGGGCACCAGGTAGACTCATCCTTATCAAGCATCTCACACGCATCTCACACGGCTATACCGCAATATACCACTAACTTCTCTTATTCTCCGACTTGCCCAGAAAATCATCATATGTCAGGCTTACCATGCAAAAATACACTCATTTGCCATGTCGTGCTCATATGCTCATTTCTAAACATCTCTATTGAACTCATATTTTGAAAAGTTTATAAATCCATTATCAAATCAAAATAAATTTTAATACTCCTCAACTCAATTAAATAATTAAACCAATAAAATCATATATCTCAAGAAAGGATCTTTCATAAAAATTTCAAACAAAACATCCAATGCACCGTGAAACATCCATGCCCAAAAAAATACATCTATCAACATCCATAAACATCCAAATTAAAGCAGAAAAATCTTACTTATCTTTTATGTGAAATTTTCAAATATCCAACTCTGGGCTTTACAAGATTTCAATATATTTTCACTTTAATCTATATCCAAATAATAATAATATTCATAAATAATATTTCAAAAATAATATTCTTTAATTTCATCCTCAAATACCCTATTTTCAACATTTTTAAATTCCAAATACCTATTTAGAAATACCCATCTTTCACATCACCTCAAATTTTCTAAAACAACTACTATCTTTCATAATAAAATATAATTCTAAAACCATCCATCTCGGTTTCATGCTCCAATTTCGTCCCCATAGAAAAATTTCTTTCCTCTATCCTAGTAGGGTTTAAAATTTCTAACTTTAATATCTCAATTAAATACTAAATTTCTTCCATAGCATCATGATATTTCAAATAATGCGGTGAACAAGAAAAGAAAGATTGAAAATAAATTGCCTATCTTAATTTCCATCCGCTTTTTCACAAATCCTCCAACTTCAAACCCAACCCAAAAATCCAACTCTACCGTGAAATTTTCTGGCTCCACTTCTCTTCCTCTCCTCCTCCCCCATCTCTCTCTTCTTCCGTCCGCCGTCCCCTGTGCTTCTTTCTTTGGTTTTGCCTTTTTTTTTTTTTTTTTTTTCCCCTTTTTTGTTAGCCTCTGGAACGGCTTAGGCATATGAAGGCTTCTTTTAAAAATTTTAAATTAGTCATTTGTTTCCATAAATTCTTAAAACAACGCCTATGTTTTAAAAAAATATTTATAAATATGTATATTTATATGTGGGGTTTCACAAGAGGTGATCCCCTTAGGGGGCCACATGGGATCATGGCTCATTTCTGTTGTCTATCTATACTTTTGAATAGAATAAAGTTTACAGGATAATGAATAAATATATGATTTAGTTTTTCAAAAAGTAGATCGATCTTATGTAGCCTGCCACGAATGGGCCAATTTGCCGCTTGCCAAAAATTTTTCTAAATTTTTAAAATTTTATATATATTTAGACCTCACTTAAAGTTGTTACAAGTCTGTCAAATTTTACACTGTAAAATAATTTATATTTTTGTTTTTAAAATAAAAATGTGTAAGAATAAATACAGCATATATGCCTATCTTTTGATTTTTAAAAATAAAAAATAAGTAAATTTTAAAATATAAAATTTGACGTGGTAACCAAGATTAATAATGCCCATATATTTACTGGAAAAAGAGTTTTTTTTGGGCCCACGGAAAATCTACCCATACAAGGTTAAGATCGGGCTACTGTCAACAGTTCTTCAATGGACCCCAAAAAAAATTATATAAAGAGAGATTCTTTTTATTGGGTAATTTGCAAATATACCCACTTAGTTAAACTAAAATTGCAAATATACCCACATAGTTTCAAAAATTATATAACCCCTACGCAGTTTAACATAATTGCAAATAAAAGCCATGTCAGTATAACACTGTCATAACATAGTTATATTTGTAAAAATATGCAAACTATGTGGATATATTTGTAATTTTGGAAATTAAGTAATATATTTTATTTTTGCAAATAATCTCTACATAATTTAATCATAATTACAAAAATTAGTGTCCCATCCCATGGGCATGGTATCACATGGAATCTTATTCTGCGGATCTTTAAGTGGTGAAACTCGAAAGTTTCATCTTTATATAAGCGGAAGCTTTACTTAATGTGTTGGAAAATTAGCCAGAAATTTTTTTCTTTTCTTTTAGAGCCTAAATTGGTTCCATTTTCTTAAATGAAATCCAGCAGCATCTCATCTCTATTTAGGACATTTAAGCAATACAAAACCTGATAATCATTATAAGTTTAATATTTTCCATTAAATCACTCACATTTACTTTAATTCTTCTAATACATCCCTTATACAATCATATTTCACATGAGAAGCTATATATTACAATAATCAATCTCAATATAACCAAAATTTAATACAAGCAATTTTAATAATTACGTCTAAAGCTCTAAATACTTCAAAAGTACTAGATGTCATATTTTCACTGTCTTATTAGCATTAGAGACTCTTCTATTAACCATATATCATCTGCATTCACTGATTATTTGAAAATAATAAGTATAAAATACTCAGTAAAGATTTAAAAGTACATATAATTTCCAAACTTGTTGCATTAGTTGAAAGTATAAAATTCTTAAATTCTTTTTATGCATGTATCAAAACGAAATGAGTGTATACATGCATTATAACTTATTTCTCATTTGGTAGATGGCACTTACCAAATGATCTTCTACTTATAATAACTTTTTCAATCTTACAAGAATGCTACTTCAAAATCTTATGTGCTTAATAATGTAAAGCATAAGTAATATACATTCTGCTTAACTTCAGAGGATACTTAAATGATTCTGGTGCCACTCTTAAGACCCGAAGTCAGGTGACTAAGTTTAGTTTTCTCAAAAACATCACCTCTTGTCTCATTCCACAGGATACTTAATACATACAAGCATACCATGAATCATGATCATCGTGAGAAAATATGCGTGACAACATAAAATAAACTAAAAATTTTCATTTCAAAGAGTACAATTCAAAGTCATAAAAGAAGAATAGATTAATCATTCATTGGCAAATATCATTTCATAAAATGAAAAGAATAAATTTTCTTACCATAAAATTCTTTTAAAACAACATTTTTAAGAACATGCTTACCTTATAACGTTAGTCTCTTTCCTTAACCTTTTATTTACTTTTTTCTATTAAGAAGAAAAAAATTTCTGTTTGGATTTTGCTAAACCGTTCAATGCTCCTCCCTTCTTGTTATTACTTTTTTTTTTTTTTTTCTCCTTTATACGGCTGCTGGACGTCCAAGCTTCTTCCTTCCTTTAGTTGTTCTCTCTTTCTTTTTTTTCTATTAAGAAGAAAAAATTTTCTGTTTGGATTTTGCTAAACCGTTCAATGCTCGTCCCTTCTTGTTATTACTTTTTTCTTTTTCTCCTTTATGCTGCTGCTGGACGTCCAAGCTTCTTCCTTCCTTTAGTTGTTCTCTCCTTTTCTTTTCTTTTTTTCGACTCCTCAGTGCCCAACTATTTATATGCCGCTGTTCCCACTATGCATAACACATTGCTGCCACATCACGTCCCCACCGTCCGAGCCATCCTATCGTTGTTTTATTTATTTATTTATTTTTGATTATTTACAGCTATCCACGTTCATACCAACGAGCCTCATCCTATGCTGACAAGTGCATGTACCTATTTTTTTTATTTTTTTCAAATTTTTTTATAAGATTGTTAATCTATGTATATTTAACCTACGTATTAATTTTTATCATTTTTAGATTATTTTAGATTTTTATTTTTTATTTTTTATTTTTGAAAATTAGTGGCATCTTAGTAATTTTAAATTACATAAAATGCCACTGATTTTCACAAATAAAAAATAAATATCTAAAATACTCCAAAAGTGGTAAAAATTTATACACATCTTAAATACATATAGATTAACAATATTATAAAAATATTTTTTTAAAAAAAATAAATAAGTATATGCACCTGGGAGCATGCAGCGCTGCATGCTTCCTAGAGCATAAAATTGGAGTCCTCGTCCAATGCCCTTGAGTGGCAAAATTTACAGCAGCCTGTTTTAGTCGGTTCTTTAAAAGCTGCCAGCGATTTTCCGTTTTTTTTTTTTTAAATAAAAAGCCATGTTATTTAATAAGTGGCAAAAGCAGATTAAGTGGGTTCTTGTACAGCTAGGTACTTCATTCGTTTCATTTCTTTTATTTTGCATTTTCATCATGTTTTTAATTAGACAGGACCGCCGTCCCCTTTTTATTAATATATATATGGGAACCGATCCTGTGCAGTCCGCTGTAAAATGGACCCCACACATATTAGATTTTAATGAAACTTTATACACTCATTTATC
>JAXCLR010000081.1:26571463-26611657 GCA_035584095.1 Annona squamosa
AAATATATAGATATATCCAAAAATGATAAAACTTGATTTATAAATTAAATATAACTAGATTAACAAGTTTATAAAATTATTTTTAAAAAAATAATAATAAAAATAACTTTTCAGACCGGTCGGATCGCTGCTCATTCACAATTGTCAAAAAACCTGCTTAACAATTTGATCTTTTTTACTAGATATAAGATAGGGGATAAAAAATTTTCTTCTTTTAGCTGCATGTTGTATAAAAGATGGGAGTCAATCTCGCAAATAATGTGCCTATATTGTAGCTGACTCAACCAATTGATGCTAAAAAACATTTCATATGCTTCAATCCACGATGGATCAGCTTCTTTATATGTCCAGTGCTTAACTGCCACCAGCTTTCTTATAGAGTTTTGCAGAACTACACCCAATGCACGTGTCTTCTCTTTGTTGTTCATCTATGCATCTACATTGAGTTTAATCTTGCCAAGGGGGGTAGAGCCCATTTGGCTTTGGTAATTTTCCACTTCAATTTCCATTTTCGTAGCAGACAGGAAGAATCGAACTGATAGATATGCTTTTTACACCAATCTAGAATATTAGCATTTGCATTGAGTTTTCCGCCCATCGTGATTGATTTTCTAACTTGCCAAGAGCACCAACAAAAGACTGAGAATTATTTGAACATAGGTTGCAAATCTGGTTTGGTAAATAAATGTAATAATTCTATGATGTTGTTGAAAATTTTTCCTTGCAACTTCTTCATCAACAGCTCATCCATAGCCTCTTTGGTTTTTGGGCAAAGCCACACTCTATGGAATATATCATATGTGGCATTCAAGCATAAATCACAGCTAACATTTAGTTGATGCCTTTTTTCTAAAGGTTTGCTTTTGTGAGTGGCACATTTTTGGAGAGTTTCTAGTTGAAAATCTTTATTTATGAATGCAATTCAGTTTTCCACACTAGTTTTGCACTTTTTGTTTGGAAGAGTTTGAGCTAGTAATGCTCATCTGATTCTACTTGGTAGTATTGCTCATTAATCTGTATGTAGATTTAATACTGAATAATCCATTTTCCCTACTTCTAATAGATATTATCAACTACTTCACAAATTGGGATGAGAATCCACTTTACAATATCCCACTCATACTTCCCCACAACAACTTTTACCTTTTCAATATCTCATTCCTCGGTTTTCCATCTAATGAATTTTCCCACCTTCACATCTTCAGGAATTCCTTTTGGGAGGGGGATCGCCTTGCATAACTTTTTCTCTATCCATTTATCATAAAAGGGCATGACTTTACTACCATCCCCAATACGCAATCTACAACCTAGGAATTCCCTTGTTGTCATAATGCTCTTCCATATGTGAGATGAGTTACCATTCCCCCCTACAACTCCAGAAACTCTTCCCTTTAAAGTATTTAGCTTCCAGTATTTTATAGCAAAGTGTTTCTTTTTAATTCTCCAATCTTCAGGCTTGCTTCGTTTCATCAAAAGAGCCATGTTAAAATTATCGAAATCTTGGAAGCCTATTCTCCCACACGCTTTTGGGTTGCACATCTTTTCCCAACCTACCCAGCTCATCTTTCTCTTTCATTCCTTTTCTCCCCACTAGAATTTACTTATCATTACATTAACCTCTTCACAGAACTTCTTAGGTAGGAGGAAGAAGCTCATTGTGTAATTTGGGATAGCTTGTGAAATCATCTTGATTAAAACTTCCTTCCCTCCATAAGATAATAGCTTCCCTTTCCATCCATCGATTTTACTCCATATTCTTTCCTTTAAATTTTGGAATACCTACATCTTTGATCTCTTGAGTAGTGTTAAGAGTCCCAAATAAGTCTAAATTTCCTACCTTGTGCTCCAAATAGCCTTTCCACTACGTATTTTGTTGTTTCCTTCACATTGCTACTGAAAAAAAATTGTCTTGTCCATATCGACCCTTTGTCCTTTGCATTCCCCATATAGTTTGAGAATGTTCAATAGATTCTGGATTTCTTCTTTTGAGGCTTTAGTAAATAGTAGAGCACCATCCACAAAAAATATATGGGAAATTTGAGGTCCAATCTTACTGATTTTCATCCCATTGGTCTGTTTTTTTCTTGGGCATCATGCAAAAGTGAAGAGAGACCTTCGGCACAAATTAGAAATAAATATGGTGACAACAAGTCTCCTTGCCTTGGACCTCTACTTGCTGCAAAGGGATCAAATTTGAATCCATTTATTACTACCCAACATATGACAGGTAAGGTGCAAATATATATTTGCAATTTTAATCAAACTAAGTGGGTATTTGCAAATTACCCCCTTCTGTCAATGCAAAAGTGTGCATTAATGAGCAATATATTTCTACACACTCAGGCATGCATGCGTTCAATAGAAATGAATGTGATTGTTGTGGTCCGAATGTGGAATCCATGAATTTCATTGATGATGATGAAGAGTACATCTTCAAGATCCAACTACAATGGGCTTGGACAAGAGTAGTCCCTAAAAGCTATGCTATTCTAAGTCCTAATGCACTAAACTAATAACAATCCAATCTCCCCTGTTCTCTCCCTCATGTCTCTCTACTTACAATATAAGTTGCATCGAATGGGCTCAATAGCCTAAGTCCAAGCCCACCTAGTATAGGCCCAATGGCCCTATCATTCCACCTTAGGAAAATTTTTTTATACCCATAACATTTGGTTATTATTCATTTCATATCAATAATATTTTAAATATTCCTCCGACGCTCCTAACTTTTCACCCTTCAAAACTACCTTATTTTTTATTTATTTCTTCATATTTCCTATATTACTACTCTAATTTTTAATCCTTTATACAAAACTATCCACATGACTAACTTATCTATTTTAACTTTGTCCTATATATTCTTCATTATTACTCATATCATATTGCATCATTTTATAAATTTTACTCTCCAAAATTTTTCATAAGTTTTATCTATTCCTGAACACATCCTTAATTTCCCAAACACCATGCTGTTTGTCTCAGCTCAAAACAAATGTTAACTATATGTGGAAATGTCAAATTTGCTCCCACACCATTTGTAAAAAAGATTACAAATGGAATTCCTATTATATTTTTGGTAAAGCAAATATGATGCATTTTTTTTAAATTATAATAAAAATGGAGCATGAATTTATTTCATCTTTATTTACATAATAGTGACGGGATAAATTCAACATTTCCACATATAGTTATCTTCTATTTTGGGCTAAGGCTAAAAACAGGCATTTAGGGAATTAGGGGGGAAATGTTGCAAGTGTCTAGAGAATTTCTGAAATATAGTGGATACAAAAAAGAACAATAAACAAATGTTGTAGGTATGAGGGAAATTTTTCCTTTCACATCCCTTAAAATCTACCTTGCCCGGAAGGTGGAAGAATCAAAAATTATTTACAATTACAAGAGAAGAAGCAAACCAAGGGTTTTTAAAAAATAATAAAAAAGAAAAGATACTCAAGTGTAACAGAAACAAATCCATTCCAGCAGCCAATTAGCCATGCAGGTGATCCTGATTGTTGAATAAGCAACCGCAATGCCATGACCACGAACACCATTACACCAGTCCCACACCGGTATTTTCTCGAATAGCTGAAGCACACTACAAACAGGTGTTCGACGATCCGTCATCGTCTTCCCCAACACCCATGCATTGCCCATCCCTCGCCGTCGTGCATAGACCTTGCTGATGCCACCCATGTCACCCGAGTCCCAGACCGAGCAGCCGCCCATGACAATGAACTGGGTAAGGGAAGGTCCTCTCGGGTTCCACATGTCCTTTGCCTGAACGCCTGCCCATTGCACTAGCATCATCGATCCACTAGGGTCTCATTCAAGCATTTTAGTAAACAGCTCACGTACGTGTTGGGTGCCTTCAAATTTTTCCCCACCGAAAATGGGGTGGCATGAACTGTCCTTGTATTCCCCACCGCCATTGCAAGGACCGTCCCTCGAACGACAGCATATACCTCACTGATGCAGGAAATGATAAGCTCGACGCTGCCTGCGTTCCCGAGTCCCAGCCTTCTACCAACCTTCTTGTCGCCTACCTCCTGCTTCAAGAACGGGTCCTTCTCTTTGCCGACTGCTAATTTTCTTGCGTCATCCAACCCTGTCATAGATGCAGCAGCCAAGTCCTGCTTCAGAGTTGGTGGATTTAGCGAAACATCGATCTGCAACTTCTCACTTACGACTTTTGCAAATGCCTCCCCTGTCGTCCCCGGCGCTGGTATATGTTGCGAAAATTCCATCCAGATTTGATTGCGGGAATCCTGCAAATATTCATGCAATTTCTCTACCTTCCGTCAGATATCAATGAACGCTTCCCGAATGCTCATGAATGTCTTCTCTTGTCGTCCATCTTGTCGTCGTTCGAGGCAGCCGCCCTGCCAATGTGGGTGTTAACGGGATGGGTAAAATGAGTTAACGGGCTGGGTAAAATTAGTCAGAGTCTGATCCTAATACTAATTTATTTAATATATTTTAATCTTAATTCGTTTATTAATGTATTTAAAAACTTCAACCCTAATCTATTTACAACCCATTTAATAAACAGGTTAATGGGTTGTGTTTATTACTAATTTTAATACTAAAAATCTTGAACAAAATCTCTAAAATTAAATAAATTAAATAACTTGAAGTTAACCTACCTAAATTTAATTTATTTTGGCTAGAAAACATGAACTTCAATTTCAAGTCATCTCTTTAACGTCAATTCTTATTTCAAAATACAACATATTTTATTTCTATCAAAGAATTCAATCAACGTTATAAATATATAACTCATAAACATACATTTGAGAAAAATCAAGTAGTACTTCCATTAAGAAAGTAAGGCTTTCATTATAATAAACTCAAATAATTATACTTATTTAATACGGCATGACAATGGATGGCGAGAATGCAGTAAGACACATATAAAACTACCTTTCATCTATTGAAAGGAAGACAGAGGACAATATAGAAAAAGAAAAGGCAATGAGCTAACATTCTCCACCCGCCTTACCTGCCTAAGCTTGCACCAATTATAGGAATAAGCATTGTGTGCCTATGCCAGTGCCACGTGTGGGAAAGGAAATAAGGGATTAAGGCTTAAGGTTAAGGGTTGTGCACGTGCCTGTGCGGGATTTGAGGGGATGGTGCTGGAGATCGATTAGAAAAATAACGCGACAGCATAGAGAGACAAAGGCGACACCACTAGCTGCATAGGCTCTCCAAGCTATTTCCTTCACTTCTAATTCCGAATCTCTCCAAGCCAGGCTGCGAGCTAGTGTTTCAAAGTTCTAATTTTTTAATAAGAAATTGTTGTTATCGTCGTAGGCTATGGAGAAAAGAATTAGACATGCAGGGCGAACCAAAGAAGGGAATAGATAAGGGAATCGGAAAAATGGCAAGTAGAAGCCGAGAAGGCACTCGAAAAAAAATGGCAGGGAGCCTGGAGAGTGAAGATAAGGACTCCGGGAGGTGGTGCGGTCGTGACCCGTGAGGGGAGAAGAGGGGTTAACAAAGGGCTCTCTTCCCTCTCAGTCTTGTGAAGGCGAAGCGCAAATGAGCTCTCGATTATGCGTGTGCAGCGTGCCCCGAGCGTCAATGAGGGCCTAATGGCAGCAGGTGACGATGCAGTTCCTTTGTAGGCAAGCCCTCCCCCCGACGACTGACAGACTAATCGCCGACGAGATGAGAGAGATATGGGTTACTCGGCTGCAACTGCAAAAGCAAAACACCTCATGCGTGGGCGCGCTAGGTAGGATAGAGTGCCAAGAGCGGGAACCGATTAAATTTACAGCCAAAAAATTTTCGTATATATATTATATATAATATATTATATCTAATGGGTTATATGGGTTGGACGAGTTATATAAACGAGTTGAACGGGTTAACCGGTTACAAAATCTCAACCCTAATTCGTTTATTTAATTAAATAATTAAATGAGTTGGCCGATTATAAACCATTTATTCAAAAATCCTAACTTAAACCCATTTATAAATGGGTTAGATGGGCAGGTTGGCGGGTTAACCATTACCATTAACACCCTTACCTACCACTGACCCCACTAATGGGGATGCCGTTTCTTGTCTCACCTAGCTTTCTCTGCTATCTTCCAAATTTACTAAGGAAGGTAGGTACCACCACGATCTTATGTTGCCGGTCATCCATCCTGTCTCCATTGGCCAAATCTGATC
Organism: Annona squamosa; assembly: GCA_035584095.1. Taxonomy (NCBI): domain Eukaryota; kingdom Viridiplantae; phylum Streptophyta; class Magnoliopsida; order Magnoliales; family Annonaceae; genus Annona; species Annona squamosa. The sequence goes on from JAXCLR010000081.1 coordinate 26,577,641, forward strand.
CTTCGACCTAGAGAACAGCCAAGAAGACAATGTGCATCCCCGAGATGTTGTCCATGGTTCCGCGAACAAGATGTAGGTGTCAACTCTCTCCTTGGACTCTCATGATTTCTCCAGAACTGCAGCAAATCCAAGATGGCTCTGATACCTTTTTTGTGGTCCGAACGTGGAATCCATGGATTTCATTGATGATGATGAAGAGTAAATCTTCAGGATCCAATTACAAATATACACTGGGCTTGAACAAGAGCAATGGCTAAAAAGCCACGCCACGCTATTGTAAGTCCTAAAGCACTAAAAAAACAACAATCCAATCTCCCCCGTGGTCTCCTTTACGTCCCTCTATTTGCACAGGATGAGTAGCATGGGACGGGTGCGACTCGGGCTCATGAAACTCAAGTTTACATGGAACCTAACCCTAATTCTATTTATAAAACATCAATCTTAACTCTAACCCTAACTCTATTTGTTAAATCTAAACTCTAACTCTATTCGGGTTCAGGTTGAGTTTGTGGTCGGAATTTATATTGATGAATTTCTATTTTATTTAAAAGTGATAAGTTTAGCATTTTCTACAAATAAATAATAATAAAAAATCATGTAAGTAACCATAATGATATATAACTAAACTACATATTTTTAAAAAATAGTAATATAAATAATATTTCTAGAAAAATTTTAACATCAAAACTAAGATAAAGAAAAAAATTAATAAGTGTAAAAGTAGATGATAGAAATAAAAGATAAATATAAATGAAAATAATCTACTTTATTTACAATAAAATTACAATATGTCAAATATATATTCAAATATAGAGATAATAATATAAAATATGAAGAATATAAATAAATATTGTTTAAAAAGTATGTATATAATATATTTTATAATAAATATAAAATATAAAGTTGGGCTTGGGTTCTTCGGGTTCGGGTTATGAAAATCAAGTTTAAGCACTATTCAAAAGTCAGGTTCGGCGGGCTGGGTTGAGCCCGAACCCGGCCAAGTCGTACCCCAATAGCCTACGCCACTTCCGAAGCTCACCTTGCATAGGTCCAGTAACCTTATCAATGATGCGGTAGTTTCGGATCACTCGCATCATCCTCATCCCGACCCAGCAATAATATTACTTTTAATTAGTTAGTTTACAAATGCAAACCGATTGTAACTCCATTAGAACCGGACCAGAAAAGACTTGTCGCTGCTTTGGTTTCAAACCAGAACCTCAAAGTCTTTTTTCTTATCTTTAAGTTTAGGTTTGAAATTCACTAAGAGTTGTCCTTTTCTTTCTTTTTTTGATAAGTATTTTTCTCAATGACCTAAGTTAAAGAATTAAGATTTACACAATTAATGTAAGGTACTTTTCAACGCACAGAGAGAAATATTAAGTTGCAACTTTACTGTACCAAAATTAGAGGGCATTTACTTCGAAATAAGCCTCATATGATTATAAAATTATAATCTGCTTCATTAATTGTATTTAGAATTACGTATTTTATTACTATACCAATTTTTATCTCAATTGGATATGTATATAGACTCCATATGAAAACTTTTACAAATTCAAAATAATAAAATAGCATAATGTAAATAACAACTTTAAAATTATTTTTTAATAGGTATAATAATTGCTATAAAATTTATATATAAACAAATCATTATATAAAGTATTAATGCATTTAAATATATATTGGCCCTATTTTGGGGCAAACACACAGTTAATTACGGTGCACGCAAATGCACAAGAAAGGTAGTCATTTATATATGAGAACCTACTGTATGTAGATAGAATGTACTGGAATTACGGTGTAGTTTACTACAAAATGGGCCTCGTGCATATTAAATAATAATATTTTATACAATCATTTATTTATATAAAAATATATTTTAAACGGTTTAAATGTTGAAAATATTACTTTAAACTTAATATTTATATTAAACTATTTTATTACATTAATTTTATACTATTTTAAGATGGAGCTCATGCGCATGTTGGATTTGATTAAAAATTAGTATACTGATAAAGTGAATAATTTTAAATACAATAGGTGAAATAGATTTCTTATTTATGATCAAGTAGACCCCACAGTACATGGATGGACTTCAAATGCACCGGATTATATATATATATAATTCCAAAATTCACCAGGCATATATGCGCACCGCACCAGATGATCGATGTGCATATGTTTAGCTTTTTATCTTTATTATTATTATTATTATGGGCATTCAGTAGCTTGTTTATCTTTAACCGTAGAATAAATTGGAATTTCTGATGAAAATTTTCACCGCAGATTTGGTATATATACTAAGGCTGCTGGCAAGCCTGGAACGTATGGCTTCGATCACTGCACGTACGACGTCCGGAGTACAGCAAAGAAATTAATAAAGCAGATGCTCTTGCCACTCTTGTGCGTACGTGCGTATGGTGTTAGCTTGAATTGCTAATTTCTTTTCTTTAGTCAATTCTTCTGTACTACGTCTCCTTTAAGTTTCAACTCATATATTATTGTTTGGTTCGACCGGCGCGGAACCGAAACTTTCCGTTACCACCGTCGTGTGTTCGAATCCAGTCGTATTTCGAATCAAAAATTTCCGTGGGAGCACGTGTGATCCTCCTTATTCGGTTGAAAGCTAATGGTTTTCCCATTTGATACTTGAGAACTTGTTATCTCCCTTTGTAAATATTGTTAGAATTGTCTCCGAACTTTGAATATGATATAAGTTGAGATATGTTGTAAATATACTCCAATAAAAAAAAAACTCATATATTATTCAAATTCCAATTAATAAAATAGCAATGCTCTTGCTTGTCTTATGCATACACGCGTTTGGTGTTATATTACAACCCATACATTCATTTTTTTATTTGCATTATACAATGTGATATCTATATTATAGTCAAGTTCATTCAAAAATACGATCATAAGCTTTCATCAATGATCGGAAACGATAGGCTCCTACCTAAACTAAGTGAGAGAAAGCTCTTAGCAATACATATGAGTGTGTATGGGGAGTAATAAAATTTTGAAAAATAAAAATTTCAACATAAAAATTTTTTAAATTTTGAACGTAAAAGTTTTTGAAATTGAAAAAAGTAATATAATATAACACGAATAATGATAAGAAGAAAAGAAAAAAAATTAAAATAGATAAGTTAGTTGTATGAATAATTGTGTAAAAATAATTAAAAAATAAAATAGTTATGTAAGAAAATATGAAAAAATGATTAAAAATGAAGTAAATAAAAAGAAAAGTTTTAGTTAAAAAATTTTAATAAATACTAAACACGCTTAAAGACAAAATTCTTAAAACAGCGGCAACTGCAACATGCGGAGAGATGTGAGTACTAGGTTTCCATTATACGCACTCTAGTGCACTGTGGCTCAATGCGCTCGGTGTGTACTTTACTTGTTTTTTTAATTTTTTTGAACATTTTTTCATGAAACTATTAATATAAGTATATTTAACATACATATTAATTTTTACAATTTTTATTAAAATGTCACTGATTTTTAAAAATTTTAAAAAAATATTTAAAAATAGTAAAAATTGATATACATGTTAAATATACTTAAATTAATAGTTGTATAAAAGAAATTTGAAAAAAAAATTAAAAAATGAGCGTTTGCAGCTGGTGCTTTGAGCCTCAGTGTACCGTGGTGCATAAAACCTACACCCGTGAGTACTCACCTCACCCATTCAGGTATAACTCTGCTGCCAGTTGGCCGCATGTATTTATTCTTAACCGTAGAATAAATTGGAATTTCTGCCTAAATTTTTGACCGCAGATTTGGCATATATAAGAGCACCTGTACGTACTGCCTAAGGCTGCTGGCAAGCCTGGCATGCATGGCTTCGATCACCGCACAACGGCCGGAGTACAGCGGAGAAGTTCATAAAGGAGTAGATATATGCTCTTGCAGTCTTGTGCGTACGTGCCTCTGGTGATAGCTTGAATTGTTAAGTTCTTTTTTAAATCAATTTTTAGCTTAAGAATAATTACATCATTTTTATCTTACACATCACCCCTAAAATATTTCTAAATATTTAGATAGACCAACTGCTCCTGCGTAAGAGGTTAACAACTCCTACGGAACAAGGGAGGAATTTGCCATAAACAGCTTCCAAACCCTCACTAGCCATTGGTTAATTTCTAGTTCTTTCGTGATATTACTTTTTTCTCCTAGAAAACAAACACAGAACTGCCAAAGTGTTTTCTTTTTTATTATTTTAAGAGAGAGAGATACCAAAGGTTGTTAAATAACAAGTATCTTTCAAACCCACTCCGCCAAATTAAACAGCATTAAAATTAGGATTTAGTACAAAAATATCCAAAGATAATAGAATTACGGAGTTTTTTAAATCGGTATCTGCATGGGTTGTATAAAATTAAAAGTAATATCGTGGCACTAGTTTGTAAAAATTGCAACGGTTACTGCATAGTTTGCTTGAAATGGCAAGTATATTATTTTTCATAAACTTTTTAAATAACGACAATACCTCGGTAGATAAATAAAATTATAAAATGGGAGAAAGTATCTTTAAAATACACAAAAAATTATTTTTAAAAATTTTTCACTTTAAAATCCTAAAGTTATTTATTAGTTTATGGGGCATTTTTGTTATTTTACAATTTTGAAGATAAAAAATACCTTATAATTTCAAGCAACTATGTAGGGAGGTACGGATATAGTTTTTAAAAAATTAATAATGCATTTGAAATTTCTCCCATTCAAAAACCTAATTTATTGTTCGTGAATGTAAAAGGTCTAATTTACTTGTAAATGTCTATACTTTTTCTGTTCACACAAGCTAAATTTGCTGACTAAGGGTGTGTTTGGTTACACATAAAACATGTCAATGAAAACTTTTCAATCAAAAACTTTTCACTCACCATAACTATCTTATTTTTTAATTATTTTTTCACATTTTTCTATATAAACAATCTTACTTTTCAATCATTTCCACACAAATACTCATACAACTACTCTATCTATTTTAACTTTATTTTCTTTACACCTCATTATTACCCCTATCATATCACATCATTTTCTATCAACTTAACAACTTCTGCTCTGAAAAGTTTTCATTAAAAAGTTTTACCTCTAACCAAATACACTCTAAATAATTCTATTTTTAGAATATTATTAAAACTGGAAAAACACTTAAAAGATGATAAATTTTAACAAACAAATTTATTTTTCTACTTTTGAAGACCCCCAATTCCGACTGAGCTGACACGTGTGGCAGCAAATTAAAGTGCATGGGAGGTCATTGGCAAGTGTTTCCTAGTGTCGCTAGAAGTCAGGTAAGGCCGTAAGGGTGGATGCCACGATGGCCTGAGTCAGTCGCGCATGCCAGAGAATATATTTTTTTATCCCTTGCACTTCAGTCTTTGCAGTTACTCCAAATGGACCAAATATACATGAAATCCTCCTTCAAAAAATAAAATAAAATCAACACGAAATCCAGAAGATTTTTATCAGAAAAAATTAATAAATCGATTTTTTGGGCCCTACTAATCCTAGAATTACAATCCAATCCGTCCACCGTTTTCTTCTTATCATATCATACGATCTAAAGCCTATGGTAAGATTTTTTCGGTTAGATGATTAAAATCTTCCATCTGAACCGTTCATTCAGGTTCAATTGACATTCCTTACCCCAGTGGAAGGAGTGGATTTTAGTTTTAAACAGTGATGCTATTAGAAAAATAGCTAATTTTATAAGATGGCCAACTGGGCTCATAAATGCTAATTTAATGGAAGGTTTTATGATGGAGGTGGGGGGGATAAGAAATCAGACAGATGCCTATCCTCTGATGCTGATTCAGCAGCAGTAGAATGTAGTGCTGCTTCCTACCTTTGTTGGCTTGGCTGGCCATATATTACATGGGTGTTTGGCATTAGCGACTAGACCCATGCAGTGCTATCGTCCAAACCTTCCAACTTCCACTAAGTGTCTTTTGGCGGGAAGGAAAATACAGTGGAATTGAAGGTCAGCTTCCATGCATGCATGCATGTCCTCCAATTCCTATAGATTACACTCTGTGGGTCTCGTTGGTTTCATCATCATCGTCATTTTTTGCAATTTCATTTGTAAACGGACAAAACTAGCTATGTTTTAAAAGTGCACATCTTAATTTCTCAGTGTTTTATAATAGTAAGTTCTGGTCCAGGAAGAGGGGAAAGTACTGGGTTTTTGGATATGGGTCTTGGAAACCTCTTCATTGCAGCATCCATGCCAGTCTTGAAACTCCTCATTGTGACTGGTGTGGGATCACTTCTTGCTACAAACGGTATTGGCCATGGCATCTTAGATGAACATGCTCTGAAGAATTTGAACAATGTAAGTTTTTACTTATTTATTTATTTTTTCTGCCCTTGCTTTGGTAGATCATCTACTTTGAGTTTAAATTCAGATATGCTGAGGCCTTCAAGATTCTCAATTTGAACTTGAGATTTTTATTTTTTTATTTTTTGATGAAGAAACTTGAGAACTTGAATAGCTAGGGAGATGGTTTTGTGTCTTGGAGATAATGATATTTATTAGGCAGGATCATTTCTGGAAGGGTATTTTTTAGATGTCACCTTTTGAATTTTCATGCATGATATCCAAATCAAATATCAAGCTAGCTACTATTTATTTAGTTCAAATATTATTTAGCCGAATATTTATATGGCCAAAATTTTCTGAAAAGTGTCTTTTATACTGACATAAAAATATAAAGAATAATTTGGATTTTATTAAAGTATTAAAATACATAAAAGCTAATTAAGAAGTTGCAAGGTGCGGGCAGATGCATCAAAGAGTTTTCATTACATGGATGAGGAACTGACAAACTAAAGAAAAAGATGCCACAACCACGAAGGGTGTTATGCATATGCAGAAGATACTTTCAAAAGGACTAGAAGGACTTGGAATTTCTATTTAGCTAATTATTTTCCAAGTGTAAGGAATGTTTCATAAACCAGCTCCTAATCAGCTTTAGCCATGTACCCAAAAATAGCCTAGATGATGATAATCTTCTGTCTTGGCTATTGGGTGAATCAAATTGGAAATGTGGTATGAAGCTGGAAGATAAGACTTTTCAATACACAACAAAAAAATTGGGTTTTGGAAACAAAATTTTATGACACTATGGTTGCTATTGAGCTGTCTCATATGCCGAACAGCAATGAAAATGTTGGGCTGTCACAATGGTTGCCGATTTTGTTACTTCTGCTTAAATTTGTTTCAGTGATACCTACTCCAACCTCTTGTGCAATTCTATAGGACATTGGTCCTTTATGAGTTTTTGTATGCACAAGCAAGATTCTGTCAATATCCACTTATTAGTCATTTCGATCTTTTGTTCTGCATTACCATGTCTTGAATTCTATCCTTCACCCACATCAACGCAGTCTTCTTGCGGACCTCAGTCCTGGGCTGCATGCTTTTCAGGCAATTTATTCACAGAACTTCTGTTTTCAATTTGATCGCCAATCAAGTTGGCCATCAATTCACATACATGTTGTCGTTGGAGTTGGCGTGAGGAGGGACTGAATTAGCAGAACGAACACCAACTAGAGTTTCCACTTCAACGAAATTTGTGCACGGTTGTGAATTGCGACATGACAGTTGAGCAAGCACATGGAGAATCTTCCAAATTTCATCCAGTTGACCAGCTTGAGCATGAGTAATTACTTGCTAAAGTTTGCTGACTTGGTGATGGATAATACATCAATCAACGCTGACTTGAAGCTACACTAACCAAAGAATCATTTTTGAGTGGAGTGGCCAGTTTGGCATGTATACGGGACTGTTCTTTTACCAAAAGAAGTGCCTTTTTTTTTGACTCACGACCCTTATCAAGCAAACTGAATGGACTGAATTTGCAGATCCAAACAGGATTCTTATTGATCAGGGCTCTAGAATATTCTATGTTCTCAATGGTCCATTTTCATATAAGTTCCATCTCATCTCACCACTAGGTACTAGCACAAGATTGAAATGTCATCTTTCTTACCTTCTATGTTGAGAATCATGTTCTTGTGAAGACAATGTAAACAAAAGAATACACACATTCGTGATGCACTCTTTCCCTGGAATGTAGTCAGGAAATATTTTTAAAATGTTAACTTTTCACGTTGTCAATCTTTTCTTTGTACAAGTTGTGTTCTTCTTTGCAGCCTTCTCTGGACTAATTGATCCGCTTTTTCCATTAACAGATGGTGTTCTATGTATTTGATCCGGCCTTTGTTTATATCAACCTATCAAAAACAATCACGTTGAAAAGCATGATTTCATTGTAAGTGTCCAGTTCTGTCTTTCAAAAAATCCGATAGAATTATTTCTTATAATGCAAATGCAAGCATAATTAATTGTTGGAAAAAAACCTTTAAGGCAGATATTCATGTGTTTTGTCTTAATGCCTAAAATCTCTAGCCAAGAGTATAAGTGCCAAATATCAATTACAACACTTTCTCTCTCTTCTATCAATAATCATGCAGACAGTCTTAACAGGATTTCAGTCAGGCGTATGCAAATATCTACAAGAAAAGAGTGATTTTGCCTCAGGTTTCCTTATTCTGTTTCATGCTATAGCTGAAGAGTCGCAAAAACTCATTGGTTTTGTCTAAGGTTTCTTTCTCAATCTATTGAATGTTAAAACTGAGCTTGAATTGTTAACTCTTTATACTTGCATGCTGTACAGGTGGTTCATGCCAATAAATATATTTCTGACTTTCCTCATTGGTACAATACTTGGGTGGGCCCTCATCCAAATCACAAAACCTCCTTCAAAATTAAGGGGTCTGATCTTAGGCTGTTGTGCTGGGGGTAAACACCATTTTCTCTTTGCACCATTCCTTAGTTTCTACTAATGAAAAAATATATATTTTAAACTTCTCTGATTGCATGAACAGGAAACCTGGGGACTATGTTGATGATTATTGCCCCAGCAGTCTGCAAAGAGAAAAGCAGCCCCTTTGGAGCACAAGATATCTGCGATAAATTTGGGCTATTATATGCTTCTTTGTCTATGGCTGTATGACAAGTTCTTCGATTAGTTATTTTATCATTTTTAGAATTTCTGCCTGTTACTTTATGAGGTAATCAATTTCTAATCATGCCACACACATCAGAATGGCACAGTAGTGGCCGAGGAAATTGACATGCAATGAATTTGGTGATGGTGCTAAGTTCTAGTCCATTTGGACGAGAATAAGATTTGAATAATAGCTCAAGAATGCATATTCCAACCTTTGGTGTTGGAACTTGATCTACATGAATTTGTGTTTTCTTTGCTCTAAACATGACTTCGTTCATCATTATATACATTCGAATCTTCAGCGACTTTAGCAATGTAATACATTTAATTACTTTCAAAAGGTGGCACAGAGAATTTAACATGAATTTTATTTCTTGTTTTTTTATTGCGACTGTTTAGATAGGATCGGTGTTTTTGTGGTCATACGTCTACAACATTGTAAGGATAACTTCAATTGGGAGCGAGAAACAAAGAATAGAGAATCCCAGGACAGAGGTTATTAGCTTACCTGATGGAACATCCATATCATCTCCAGAGATGCAAGTTTCAATGCAGGATTCTGCAGTGTATGAGCAGTCAGAAGATCCAGGAAAAGCATCCTCACCTAAAATTGAGGAATTAAATGAAAATCGAAAGGTTAATTTCAGGCACTCCGTCTAAGCTTAACCAAGTTTGATTTCTCCATAGTTGGTTATGTCTAACATTAATTAAGTGCTAGTTAAGTTATTCTGTTACTAGTCTAGCAACTTCAGCTACCTAAGTTGTGCATATGTAATTCGTCCATGCTTTTAAGGCACTTTACCATTATCTCCCATTTTGCTGTTTGGCTTCAAGGGAACGTAACACCTGTTTGGCATTCAAAAAGCTGCTAACATTCAATTGAGTGTAAAAAGCTAACAAAGCATTGACCATATTGCCATATGCTTCTTACTCCTGATATGTTTGTTTTAGTATTGATGCATGCTCTTAGAAAAATTTTAAAATAGGATTATAATTAGTATGTAAGATTTTTTTTTCCTATTTCTGATCTGTGACCTTTAGTTGTGTTTGTCATGCATGAGGTGGCAATGAATTACAAATTTTACAACAAATTGCTGAAAGTTAAGAAATTCTATCTTTTAAAATTTACTCATCTCCTTTTGATATTTATGCAGGTGTTGTTTTCATTTAGATTTAAGAAACTTCTAGACACACTTTCAGCAAATATAGAATTGAAGAAGTTGTTGGCACCTTCAACCATTGCAGTGGTATGCTTTTATTTTTGTCTTCTAATGGAAAGCAATTACCAGCACATGAATCACAAGGACTTCATTTGGACAAACCTTTTCTACTTTTTTTTGGTTTTTTACATATTTCCAAGTGGATGTATGACGAAGAGGCCTTGAATCATTTGAATCTACTAGTTCTCCCACAACTGAGCGCGCATGAGTTTCTTGAAATATGAAAATTGTACTTAACCATGTGCATATTTATTGCCAGGATATTAAATTGTGATCTTTTTTCATTGTCCAGATAGTTGGCTATTTTGTAGGGGTACTTTCTCCCATCAGAAACATATTCGTTGGCGAAAGCGCTCCACTTCGAGTGATCCAGACCTCCATTGGAGTTTTAGGGTATGAATAATGTACAAAATTTTATCATCTTCAAGTAAGACTACAAAGTTTTGTCATTTTATTGAAGCAGCAATACGTTGTCTTCCTTATTGTTAAATATTCAAATTTTGGCATGAATATAGCTATAGCTTCTATTGATTGCAGATATTTTCTAAATTTTGGCTTATGACTACCAAATCTTTCTTTAATTCCTAAGGAAGATTTCTCGTAAATTAATTTATCTATTCGTTCTCTTTTTCAGTGATGGAGACATCCCAGCAACCAGTCTTATAATGGGTGGAAACCTTACAAGGGGTACCTACATTTATTTTGATTGGTCTCTTGTCCAATATTGTGTAATCATCTCATATGCTCGCGAATATGTATTTGGCTCATGCCTAATTTTTCATCATTCAGGAATACGCAAATCAGGACTTCGAGCATCACTTGTTATTGGAATTACCATTGTTCGTTTTGTTGCATTACCTCTTTTTGGTGTCCTGGTAACTAAAGGAGCAATTCGTTTTGGCTTGGTGCAAAGGGATCCTCTCTATCAATTCATCCTGATGCTTCAATTTACTCTTCCACCTGCTATGAGCATAGGTAAAGTACAAGTTTCTTTAGTGACAGTCGAATATCTGCATTGAATATATATACATGAAATTTGAAGTTCTCTTTAAGAATATCAGCTAGTGTGCTGAAGTTTAGTCCAACATTGGTAGACGGTGCACTTTGAAAATTGAGGAGATGTTCTAGGATAGATCCAAGTTACCACGTCTTGACTGTGCATGAGTAATCAATCAGAAGCATTTCAAGTCAGGACGCTACTTAGCACTAGAAGAGAATGTGATTCATGGTCTTGGTTTGCCAAAATTTAGAAGCTCATGCATAAGAATATGTGTCATCTTAGCGTCATTCTAAGCAAGATGTTCAAAAATCTATGCTGCTTCTTTTGTACACAGTTCTCACTGTATATCTTATGATTGATTCTTCAAATTTCCTTTCAGTTGTTTTCCTAATCCCATATTAAAGGATGCTATGATCAACTATTAAGTATTAAGGGCTTGTTTGGCCATGCTTCAATAAAGAAGGGGGAAAAAGTGCTGCACGTTTTGGGGCTCACTTTCCAGCTTTTTAGGAGAGGAAGTAGCGGAAAATCGCTTTTCAAAGCTATAGCCAAACACTAGATATTAAAAAATGAGCACATTTTTGGGCTAAGGAAGGGCTTAATACCCAAAATAAGTGGGACCAAACAGGCCCTAAATCTCAAGACAATACATGTCTAGTTTCATCCATTGCTATATATACTGTTTGCTAGAAGCTTCAGCTAAGTTTTTTCCTTCCATAAAATTGGCAGGTATTATGACTCAATTGTTTGGATCAGGAGAAAGCGAATGTTCCATGATTTTTCTCTGGACCTATGCCTTATCCATAGTATCTCTTACAATGTGGTCAGCCTTCTTCATGTGGCTTGTATCTTAATGATGCAGCGGATGTCATGGCCTTTTTTTTTCTATTTTTTCACTATTTGTTTAACATGTACGAGAAACTGTGTGACTTTATATATAAATATCATATCATGCTACGTAATCTTTCCAAAAGAAGATAACGTTGTAGAATGTACTGTTGGGTATGTGCAGAATCGACGCATTCCCCACTTCATTAAGACATACAATAATTTCAAACAGTGCTATTCAAATAAATTGATGAAAATTTTCTGCTTCAGTGCTCCCATCTCTCTTTCTTTCTTTTTTTCTTTTTTTCCTTTTCTGTTGAGATATATGAGGAAGCTCAAAGCTATGTTTCATTAGATTCTTGGATGGTCCTGTGATAGATGCATGCATCTTCGATTTTTAAGGCATATACTTAGTGTAGAAATATGAGAGCCTGGACCCAAGAAGTTATATAAGGAAGATGCATGAGTGAACTTATGTCCTACTATGCGTGCATCGGAAACGGTGATGAGTTGATTACTTTGAACTTGGGTACTCTGTTTGGGACCAATTAATCTGCAATGCTAGGATAAATTTTAAATCTTGAAAAATGAGAGAATGATATGATATGATAGAAATAAAATATGAACAAAGTGGGAAAAGTAGTCGTATGAATGTATGATATATTGTGAGAAGATGATGGAAATATAAAAATAATATGAGAAAAGTCAAATAATTAGATAATTAAGATATCAAATCATAATAAAAGATGACAAGGAATCAATAAATAAATTTCTCCAAGATTAGTTCTTATCTTATTTTGAAGGGCTATTTGGATTTTTCTGGCAATCTTTTTACAATTCTTCACAATTATTGATTTTGCAGACATTCTTCACTTATGAACTTTACTTTAAAATCAATTTTAATTTGATTAAATTTTATAGCACTCCTAAATACCATCTGCTTCATTTTTGCTGAGTTTTGTAGCACACTTCTTAACGATATTCTCTTTTTTTTTATGGATTCGTAATGATATTCTTAGAACATATCTTATCTTTTCTCAATTAAGTAAATAAGAATTTGAACAATCAAACTTTGATTAAAAAAATCTTAATAACCATTGACAACAAGAATATCTTTACCAACAAAATTCATAATTGGATGTAATCATGTAGTATGCGATAATATTTGATCCTTAGGCTCATAAAAAAAAAATATTTGATCCTTAGATCATGTCCTTAACTCGGAGGCGCAAAAAGGTGAGAGAAATGTAAATAATAATCCTATTTTTGAAAATTCGAATCCACCGTAACATCACCTTTTTTAAAATTTCAATCCCTCCGCATTGTGTTAAAAAAATGAAGAGCTTGAGCGCAGGTTGACTCATTAATTAACTGGTACCAAGTAGACCCATTCGGAACCCGATCGGGTGGCTACCTGCCCGACAGATGTGAGTCGGAACCCTTGTCCCTATCCAAATGATGGGGTTAGGATTGGATCACTCATGTTCTGACTTCTGACACGCTACGTGCATTCAATTTTCTTATTAAAAAAGAATTTTAAACTAAATATGAGCTCAGCTTTTATGAATCCACTCTCGTAACTTTTTTTATTTTTAATATCTTCCTATTGAATGAAAACTTCACTTCATTTATTATATTCAACGTTATTTTTTATTATCATGAAAATTCTTACTTTATTTAATATTGTTCTATATGTGTCTTAGCTATAGATATGTGAAATTAACATTATAAAATGATTTAATACTAAAATAATTTTTAAATTGTACTTTTAACATATAAATTATTTAAAATATCATTACAATGTAGATAAATAATTCTATAAAATATTATTATATTCTAATTAATATGTGAATGAATTTAAATATTTTTACTAATTGACATATAAATATATCTATCTTTGAGCAAATGTGACCTATGTATGTATTTGATTTAGACGGAACTTGATTTTTTAAATACAACAAATGAATTGAACTTTATATTAATCACTGACGTCTTCAAAATGGAGAAAGTTATAGGAAATAGCTTTTATGTAAGCCAAAAGCGAAACCCATTAAATATCTCATTCCTTCATTCCAATCATAATAATTTATACTTTAATTTAATTCATGATTCAATTTAATATATTAATCATATATTTTAGTAGTAAATATTTAAGTTTGAGTCATGCTTTTACGTAACCGGATTCTCTTTCTTTCATCTTGATAATTGATTAGAAATTTACTTTATCCATTAAATCTTACATGATCAATTTAGCCAAAAGATTAAGTTTTATTGACATGAAAGATATATATTTACGACATGTACTTAAAAATACATATTCATGTTCAAATTATGAAAAATACTTAGATTCATTCATATATATATTAAAATATAATAATACTTTATAAAATTCATATAATAATGATATTTTAGATAGTTTAAATTTTAAAAGTAAAAGTTTAAAATTAATATTTGACATCAAACTATTTTATTAAATTCATTTTGCACATTTATAAATAAAGTCATACACAATGATACCATATAATTGATATAGATAAATATTATAAATATTAACATTAATATAAAAAATCCAAATATAAGTCCAAGGTGTTTTAAACTTTAGATCTCATCATTTATTGATAATTGCTCTCACCACTTTGGTAGTCTTGTTATGTTTTATAGTTTTTAAAATTAAAATATTTAAACCAAATTTTCATACGTCTTATTATTGAACCATCTAATCTTTCTTGGTGTAAATTGAGTTATACTAAATTGACAATACATAAATATTATGATTCACCTAGTGCATATATAAGAAAACAGTTTACTAGAAAATTTTCTACTAAAGTACATGTTAAATATCTTTTTTAAAAATATATTAAGTTATGATCAATTAAATTTTAAAGATTCAAAATTTATGCTTACGTCACATGCAAGTCATTAACATCATCATACCCTACTTTGATCATCAAATTAACGGTTGGATTTAATCATTAAGAGTCGTACCTAGTTATCTAGCAGGGTGCTGAAAATAAGTCTATCTTACATCACAAAAAAGACCCCCTAAATGTGATTATTTTGAAAAATTTTCAATAAAAAAGTTGTATATCTCATTTTTCTACTCAATTTTGACTATTTACTCATCAAATTTCATTTTAATTTGATGAAGATATTTTTGCTTTACCAAAAATCTCTAAAAACAATTGTCTTTAAGATACTTCTACTAAAAAAATTAAATCATCAAAATTTAACTTCTATAATCATGATCCAAATCATTAATTTGAAAGAAACCAGACCAAATATGTAAGATAGATAAAAAAAAAAAGTTTAAAACCATTATGTTTTGCTAATTTCTCTTGTCTATCACTATTACTTTCCTCCTTTCCTCTATTTTTTTTCCTTTCACCCACTTTTGCTTGTATATCACAATTCCTCACCTAAGTACATTTTTTTATAATTATAATTTTTTCTTTATTTAATGTGTGGGATTTACTCTTGAATAGGCTATGATAGGTTATACTTAGTTTTTATAAGAGCTCTCAAGGCTGCACCAATGGGAAAGCTTTATGTGCAAATTACTTAAATTTGTTCCACCCTGCATAGCTAGACCTTATCTTGCCATGTGGCAAATCCATTGCATCAATTTTCTCCCTTATCCATATGTGATTATCTCGAATCGATGTGACATCTGAATCCAACTCAATTTTTTCTATTATAGTTTATGATGACCCACTTGTGATGCTTTCAATTGATGTGCCTAAGTTGAAATTTATGTTGATCACTTGAGTTCTAATAATTTATATTTCTATAATTTTCTCCCAAACTCATCATACTTTATATGAATGAATTTAAAATTTCATATTCTTTTTAACGATATAATTTTTAAAAATTTATCTAACCATTAAATATATTTTAACAAATCAAATCAGAATTATTTTTATTTCCCTCATAGTGTAGAAATCAAAATATACCTTCACTCTTTTCCATATATCTTTCTCCTTTTAAGTTTGATTTAGATGATTTTTTTAGGTTAGAAGGTAGACTTCAAAAGCTTTCAAATGAAACTATCTTCATATTATTTGAACTTATATATAATATTTCGTGATTTTTTAATTAGGCCAATGTGTAGTTTTCTGCTACTTTTCAACTTTACCATAACTCTTTTAAAAATTCTAGAATTCTCCTCTCTTAATTTGTAAAATTTTTTTGAGACTTTTTATAAAGTTTTTCTAATCATTTTTCTTTCATGTAGACTCATTTTTATATATTTTTTTCGTATTTTCATTATTTGTATAATTTTTTTTGTTTTAATGTAATTCCTTGTGATTTCCTATTTTTTCTTGCAATATTCTTTAGTCTTATTAGTTCTTATTAGTCTTAAAATAAAAATTTTGCATTTCTTTAATCATATGCTAAATAAAATTTAGTCTCTAACTAAATCATATTTTTATATAAAACAAAGTAAATAAGAGATTGACTTACTCGATCATTACATTCTTTTCCTCCTTGTTCATTCTCTTCTCCTCTTCCTCTTTCTCTTTCTTCTTCTTGCTATCTTTTCTTCTCCTCGTCCTCCTTTTTTTTAGACCATTTAATTATTATTAATTAATATACTTTGCCATTATTCCATTCAAAATAGTACTTATCACTGTTTATTTATTAGCTATCTCTTTCCGTACTTTATAATTTTAGGTCATTAATAAAATTTTAATTTTTAAGATTTTAACAGCCTAAAATTTTCTTATATATATATTGCATGTTTAGCATTGCAATTTGAAAATCGCGGGTGCTACAATATGAGATTTGGTTTTTGTTTTCACAGGTCTATTAACAGTTTGTTTTCAAACTAAAACTCAACTCAACTTTGAGCCTCTACTTACGTATCTCAACTTTAAGTCTAGGCATTACAAATGGTAAAGCTAACCCATTTAGTAGTTGTGAAGCAGCGGCCCAAAGTTGAGACGGGTATGCAAGGGCCCATAGTTGAGTTGAGTTGTGATTTAAAGACACCAGATAGAAGCTTGTGGATTGTAACATTATAGAACTAAATCTCACATTTAAAAAGGTGAAAGAGTTTCTAACGATTTATAAGTGGGTTTAAACTTGAAACATAGTGTGATGTATTTTAAAATTATGCGACTGAATTGCTAGGCCAGAGTGAACGATATCATACTATGAGACCTATGATCTATGGGCCTAGGATTTTTTTTGTCTATGCATTAGAATTGATTTAAATGAAATGTGGTCTCTTAGTTAAACAAGTTAGGTTAAACATAATGAACGGGTTGACTTTTGCATCAATCATCAATATTTTAAAAATTGCGAGGTTTATATAGAAGTGAAGCGTTAAGAGTGGACTCTTCTAAGTTTAATATATACTCTTAAGATATATTTTCAATTGATATGTATCTTAATCATTAAATACTTATTCTAAGTTATTTATTTTTAATAATTTTGAATAACTAACGCAATAATTTTATTTATCTTTTCACCGTTTTAAATATCTTTATTAAAGATGAATTCAAAATTATATATAATATCATTTATATTTTTAAAAATGTTGGACATATGCTAATTTTTTAGAAAAATTTATGAATTAGTGATTTCTTTAATTGTGTTTATTAAAATTTAATGTAGCAAAATAAAATTTTATTTTTCATTTTAACAAATAATTATGATTTACATCATTTTATAAATCAAAGTTATGATATAAAAGTGTGATTTATTAATTTTGATAATATGTTTCATTATTTAAAAATAATTAGTTAATTTTAAAAATAAAATAATAGAAATTTTAAAGTTTAGCACAATTATAAGTTCGAAATTTGACCCAAATTGAGCCAAAAACGTTGATGAACTTAAAGTTAAACTCGACCAATACTTGGTACATACAGTTAAAGTTAGGTTTTGGGTTTACTCTAATCTAGAACAACCTTAGCTGATTTAGACTCTTAATTATTTCTTATTTAAACCCAACTTCATACTAATTTAAACTTTACTTATTTTTCAAATATTAGGACTAGCCGATTGGAGTTGTGTTCATCTTGGCCAATACAGTGTAATATCTAAGTTAGATAAAAAAAAATTTTGAAAGGCTACATGCTAGTTACATAAAAAAAGATTTGAGGTAACACCTTTCATTTTAAGATGATGAAGATTGATTTAAAATCCAATTGGCTCATTGTATTTAATATATTTTTTTTAATCAGGAGGCTAAGTTTCATCCAAATAAAATATATGCATGGGCTATATTAGCTCAAAAGTAGATAAATTCATTTATAAATTAGAAAAAATTGCTTAGATTTATTCACATATGTATTAAAATGTAATGAAATTTTATAAAATTATTTATCTATAAAGTAATGATATTTTAGATCATTTAGATGATGAAAATGCCACTTAAAATTACTTTTTAATATTAACTTTTTTTTATTACGATGATTTTACACATTTTGACTCATATAGGGTGTGTTTGTTTGGGACATAAACATGTCAACCAAAACTTTTCAATCTAAAACTTTTCACTCTCTATAACTACTCTATTTTTTAATTATTTTTTCACATTTTTCTATACAAACTAACCTATTTTTCAATCATTTCTACACAACTATCCAAACAACTAACCTATCTATTTTAACTTTATTCACTCTACTCCTCATCATTACCCATATTATATCACATCATATTTTATCAATGTGACAACTTCTACTTCAAAAACTTTTCATCAAAAGTTTTACCCTCAACTAAACACACCTATATAAAGCAGGAGCTTGATCTAATGCTCTCGGAAGCATGCAGTGCTGCATGCTCTCGGACGCATACACCTATTTTTTAAATTTTTTATGAAAATTTTTCATAAACTTATTAGCCCAAATGTATTTAATGTGTGTGTAAATTTTTATCATTTTTGGAGTATTTTAGATTTTTATTTTTTATTTTTGAAAATCAGTGGTATTTTAAGTAATTTTAAATTACTAAAATGTCACTGATTTTTAAAAATAAAAAATAAATATCTAAAAATCTCCAAAAATGGTAAAAATGATAAATGAGTTAAATATACTTGGGCTAACAAGTTTGTGAAAAAATTTTACAAAAAAAAAGTAAAAAAAAAAAAAAAATAGATATACGCCCCCGGGTGCGCAGCATGCTCTGTGAAGCAGGCCGCCGATCTATCGAAAACAGGGTTACAATGAGTTGACCGACCCGATATTAACACCACCCATTCACACCGAAAAGCACAAGCCGTCAGTCGGACCCGCTGCTGTTGTTGCTAATCACGATACGAGCGCTCCGTCGAATGAGAAGCAAGGAACGAAGGAGGTGACTTGTTGAAGGTGGGTAGTGGATTCCAAATGAGAATAAAGATTAAAATTTCTCTTTTAATCGATTTTAAGCTGCCATTGTATCGGTTAATTGCCGGTTTCCAATTCGGACCAAATGGTTCGAAGTTGTTTTCTCGAAAACTAGCTAGCAATAGGTATAATAGTGTTGGAATAATCAATCTCATTAGCTTCTGCGGATATTCTCTCTTTTTTTTTTCATGTTCTGTCGTATTTGAATGTCATTTTCTGAGTCTCTTACCTGCCCCATTTCCCATCTGCTATATTTCCAGATTGATTTCTCTCACAGTTCCACTGTCGAGATATCGCTGATGAATTCGATATTATAACGACTATTTGATGAAATTCCGCAGTGAGGGGTTAGTTTCCTTCCCGCATGACCATTTATGTTAATTTTTTTGTATTCCTAGAGATGTCTCTGATTTTGCACAACATTTGGGTCAGATTTTTGTTAGATGTTTTTATATGTAGCTCCATTCGAATGCTCTGCTGCATATTAGGATCCAGCTTTCTTCAACTGGTTCTTCTTCTTCCTTTTTTTCTTTTCCTCTGCTTCCTCATAGCCAGCAAAGTACCATTTGCTGAGTTTCGCTTGCTATCTTGAAAGAGTAAGTTCTTAGGGTTACTCTTTCCCCAGTGATAGAGGGGGAAAAAAACCTGATGGAGCTCAATTTCGTCACACATTGCCTGTGCAAAGAAAACCATCTAAAGTACCATCAGACCTTGCAAAATTTCATCAGTCTAACTATTGGTGCAAATGACCTTTGCGAAGGTTATATTTTGGAGACTGTTTATTGACCATTGTGATTGGCTTTTTCTAGGTATAACTAAATTGCGGAGACGAGGATGGAATGTGTAGTCCAAGGAATTATAGAGACACAGGTATTTTTCTCTGGTACCTTGCCTATGAGGATGTCTTGGGTGTTGGTTAACGCCACCCCCCCAAAGTTGTCTGGTATTACTGTTCCAACAGTTGGCTCAATAATTTCTTAGTTCCGCTAGCTGTAACTTCTTGGTCTGCACTCCAAAAGTAATCCATATAATTCCTTATATGTTAACTGCACAACCCTTCGCCATGAACTCTTCTGACAAAAGGGACTGTGCTGCTTATTAGTTGATCCTAATAGTCGAAATAACTTGATCACCAATAATCAAATGCAATGTGTGGCTGATGCACTGAAGGGTTGACTTCATTTTTGGCATGAGTAACCTCAATGGATATCATTTTTGTCAACACAATACTATTCGATTGGCACACTTTTTGGAGTGTTAGGTCCTCTATCTCAAATTCAATGATTCTCTCTGTATTTCGTTTAACCAAAAAAGTTTTTGAATGGATTACAAGCGAGAAATAAAAAGAGACAAAAACAGAAAAAACCTGACATCGAAACAGAGTTCATCCACATGCATTTACATAATTCGATCCCCTGTTTATAGCCATTGAACCAGGATAATGAGTGTCAGTTGTTTATATTGATCTTGTAGCCAGGTAGAAAACAAATAGAATATCATCACCATATATAAGTCATATTATTCATTTGATTTCTTCTTCTATATACCTTTTAGCTTTGCCAAATGCTACCCACTGAATTCCATGGCTCTATTGTTTCCCAACAGCCACTTTCCATGGGCTGAACTTCCTTAGAATTGCGTTAACAGCAAGTTTGCACCAAAGAAAGATAACATTTTCCTCCGAATGGTTACTGTGAACCGAATGTTGATGGTAGCAATAAAAGTCAAAAGTCAATTGAATACAACTGGTTATTATGAGCTTTTTATGGCAAAAGTCTGACTTTTTTTTTTTTTTTTTTTTGCCCTTCTTTTAACTATCGTGCACAAATGTCGAACATCATTGCAGGAGATCAGTAAATGATGGTGGGTATTTGACCATTTATGTGGTGAGAGTTTAGTGATTGACAATGGAATCTGATTAAATCGTGATTATCTTTCCAACTATACTACTGGTGGTGATCCACTAGGAGGCACATTTAGGAGTTTTTTTTTTACACTTTGTAGCACTATGGAAGGGAATTTTGTTATGAAGGATTAACTATGAAGGGTTGTAAGGTCTGGGTTTATGCCATCCCTAACCCCTGTTAGTTTGTAGTATTTGTTTGGAATAAACTGTCTGTACCAGTTTCTAAGGTCAAGTGGTTGTTCTTTTGATTTGGTTGGTTTGGTCATAGATTGTAGAGATATGCTTCTTTGCATTTTTCAGTGAGAGGTAGAAAGCTATGCCTTCAGTCTCTTAAACTATGCTTAACTTGATCATGTGCTATTTGCTTATTTGACATTTACATGGCAACACAACTCAAATATTGCTTCTTATGGTTTTCATGAAATCATTGTATTCAAGGATGGATACATTCTGATAGCATTTTCAGCCTTTCTATTTACCTATATGGATTCACCTTCGCCAATATAGATTCCTTTCAGTCCTTGGCAATTTGCAAATTGCCTAGCAAGGAAATGATCAAAGAAATCAAGGGCATCAGTGACCTCTATATACCTAAAGTTTGGATGAAATCAGTACTAGACCTAATGCCAATGTCAAGATTCAATCAAATTCTGATTTTTTGTGCAGCTTTCTGTGTTTGCTATCTTTTCTCTCACTATTGAGACAATTCCTATGTCTGTTGCAATAACACGCAAGTGTTTCTTTTGCAGCATGTTGAGGCCTTAGAGGTTCTTCTCCATGGCCTCAGTGGCGTTCCAAAAGAGCGTCTCAGGATCCATGAGTTATGCCTAAAAAGTGGACCAAACCTTGGTGAGTATATATGATACACAATTTTTTCAGAAAGTAAGTTTATACCAGAACAGTCAAAATTGGATTCAAGTGTTTGTCCTTTTCCAGGTGCTGTAGCCTCAGAAGTGAGGCTCTTATGCGATTTGGAACAACCTGTACCAACCTGGTATGATGATACTGGCTCGTTGATATGTTTAATAACAGATGTTGTATGGCACATGTTCATGTAGACTGGAAATGCACCTCTTGATTTTTTTTTTATCATTAATTTATTTTTATAGTTGTGTATGTTATCATTGCTAACTGTAGTCGCAGTTATTGCTTTGCTTAGGACTGTTCGACATGTTGGCGGAGCAATGAGAGGTGCTGGTGCTGAACAAATCTCAGTTCTGGTTCGCACTGTGGCTGAAAGCAAAGTTAGCAAGAATGTATTGCGCTTCTTTTATGCGCTGGGATACAAGCTGGATCATGAACTTTTGAGGGTGGGTTTTGCTTTCCATTTCCAGAGGGGTGCTCAGATCACCGTCACCGTTACTTCTGCCAACAAAATGTTGAAGTTGCACGCAACTGAGGAGGCTGTACCAGTGACTCCTGGGATCCAATTGGTAGAAGTGACTGCTCCTGCTGCTGCTGATAACTATAATGAAGTTGTTGCCTCTGTTACATCTTTTTGTGAATACCTTGCACCGTAAGTGCCACTGTCACATTGTTGTTTGGTTATTTTAAGAACCAGAACATGGGACTTCGATTTATGAGGGCATTATCTAGGTCAGTCCCTCTGATAGTTTCCTGATCTTATATGCAAAATCAAGCTGATTCATCAGGTGAGCATGACCCTTGATAGGACCGAGTGGCTCTAAAACCCATTTTACATCTTGCAGCATGGATGCAGATAGACCAATCCAATTTAGTAACTTCAAGATCTCTGGTGAGGTCATCTCCATGGTGGAGCCCATGTAATGTGATTAGGCAAATAGGCAAACATGCTTTTGTCCTTAATTAGATTGTTCCAAACATCTGCAAAATTACATGCAGGTCTTCCTGAACTGGTAGTATTTACTCTTATAAGATTCATCTGTTTTTTCCCCAGGCTTCTGCATCTATCAAAACCAGGAGTCTCAACTGGTATTGTTCCTACCGCTGCTGCTGCCGCTGCTTCTCTCATGTCCAGTGGTGGTGGAAAGACCTTATGATGCCCGGATATATGAAAAGTCTCTCTCAAAATTTCTTTTCCATGGGCTACCTTAGGTATGGGGATTTTTATGTGATAGGCACTCCACTTGCCCTCTGAATGCGCACATGTATAAGGAGGTCACATGGATTATTATAGCTTTCTCTTGCAACTTCAATTGTCATTACCTCAGTCATTGTGGAGTGATTCTTGTTGATGTCATCTGTACAGTTGCTTCCTCCCTCGTGGACAATCATAGAATTTTAATCATGGTACAAAGGAACTTCCAAAATTATGAGCTCCATTCCGATTATTGGGGTCAAATCCATCATCAGTCATATGCAGTGGAACTGGTATCAACAATGGGAATGCTTAACTGATTCAAAATCTCTATGCCAATGAAATAACCCAACGCAAGTTTAGAAAATTCAGAACCTTAATAGCATCTCCATAAAGTATCATATTTGGAAAAGAAACAAGAGGTAATTCATTTATATGTCTCGTTTAAGCCATTTAAATAAATGAGTTGGTACTAAGTTAAATTCGTACAACCTATAAACCCGATTATCCAACCCATATAACCTATCAACCATAAGGCAAAGGAGTTAATATTTTATTGACGTCTAATTTAAAGTTGTGTACTTATCGCTAAAGGAATCAATATTCAAATTAAAAATTGATCTTTTAAATTGAAGCAAATCATCAATATTAAAAGTCTTCGATGATTTTTCATTAAAAAAAAAAGTCTTTGAAGATTGTTTTTTATTAGATTTTAAATAGCATGTCATTTTTATTCTATTCTTTAACCCGTTTTTCAATCTATTTTACTGACTTGTTAATGACCCACAACCCGATTGCTTTATGCTAAATTGGTCAAGGGTTAGGATTGACGTTTTTATAAATGGGTAAATGAATAAGAGACGAGGTTTTTTTTTTTTTTTTTCCCTTTTTCACATGAGTTAACTTGCAGCACGTGTAACCCGACCCGGTTTTATCCTGCTAAATTGGGTGATGATTGTCTATAGATCTCAGCAGCTGCTCCACGCTTCAGCTGCTTAAAGCTAATCTTATTGATTTAAAATTACAACTGGAAGAGAAATGTAATGCATATGGCATACATATGGCTCCAGTTTTTAATCACGGCTACATGAGCTGTTGTTAACATAATTTGTAGATACTTTCATATTGAAAAAAATATCCCTGTTACAATTGTGGATTATTACTTTTTTATTTTTTTATTTTTTTACACAATTATTAGTCTATATGTATTTAACATGTTATCAAGTTTTACTATTTTTGGACATTTTTAAATATTTATTTTGGATTTAAAAAATCAGTAGCATTTTATTTTTAAAAAATCAAAATAAATACACCTAGATTAACAATTGTATAAAAAATAGGTTAAATACGCCTAGGTGCATTGAGGCTAAGTATACTTGGATGCATTGTATCGGGCTCTAAATTACGAAAATGTCACTGATTTTAAGAAATCCAAAATAAATATATAAAAATCTTTAAAAACTGTAAAACTAGATACACATGTTAAATACGCATAGATTAACAGTTGTATAAAAAATATTGAAAATTTTGAAAAATAAGTTAAACATACTCGAATGCACTGTATCGGGCTTCAAATTACGAAAATGCATTGATTTTTAAAAAATTCAAAATAAATATCTAAAAATCTTCAAAAATGATAAAACTTAATATGTATAAAAAAAATTGAAAAAAAATAAAGTTAAAACACCCGGGTGCACTGAGGCTAAATGCACCCGGTGCGTTCGATAAAAGCCCTTTTTCCATTGATTTAACTGAAATCGGGGGCGAGGCAGTGCGGTCAGTTGTTGGATTTGAAGAGGACGAGATGAGAATTACAATTTCATCATCGTCGGCCATCTGATCGGCTTGGATTATTGAATCCAAGGTGGTTGCCGAAATTCATGACAGGGCAATAATTAATGGTACGTGGAGTTATGGGCATAATTGTTGAATCGATGGCAGATTTTTCGAATCCGTCCACGAATTTCGACATGGACGAGGTGAAAATCCGCCATCAAAAAATTTGAAACTGATTCAAATCGAAAACCAAATTCGAATGCCTCCCATGGAAAACTCGTCATCCAAAAATTGGTGAGCGTTTGTTATCATCGATGTCCAATCGCAAAGAATGAACCCGCTGTTGTGAACATACGATGGCAATCACAGCATCAGTCTATCGCACGCTGTCCCTGTCTTTATTCTGGCAACCACGTCATGATCGTCACTGTCCGTCCTTGAATGTCCGGCACATCCAACGTTACCGTTGTCGTCTTCGATTCTGGCAACTACGTCATGATTCTCGTCTTCCCCATCGACAATTAAAGAAGGAGATCATCCGCAAGGGAAAGCCTCAATTTCAGCGAATTCTTCTTCTCTGGCATTCAAGACCGTTATCTTTCATGGCTGTCGTGCACAGCCACTCATCGGCAGTCGTCAACCTCAAGATTAGGCATGAATTCTCGCTGTAAACTCATCGGCAGTCATCAGGAACAAAGAAGGACAAATTCTTTTTGTTTTTTTTTTTTGATAAGGACGAATCCATTTTAGGCACGAAGATTCTGTGCGGCGACGCTGGGGGTGTGTTTTACAACGTGTGAAAAATGTTAAATCTGTAACTTTTTAATAAACTTTTCACTCCTTGTAACAATTTTCTTTTAATTATTTCTTCACTTTTTTTACATAATTAGTTTATTTTTTAATTATTTCTACATAACTAACCACACAACTAATCTATTTATTTAAAGTTTATTCTTTTTATTCCTTAGTTTTATCTTTGTTGTATCACATCATTTATTCAATTAAACGACTTTTACATTAAAAATTTTTTATTCAAAAATTTAACACTTTCTAAACACATTAGAATGCAATGTTGAAGGGTCATTTGAAAAAATAAGGGCTTAATGGTGGCTAGGCTCCAATTTGAGGGCAAGCATGTCTTATCTAAAGTTATTTATAATTCATAAAACTATAAGAGTATGTTTGTTATTATAGTCAAGTTATGTAAATATATTTGCCAATTATTCTTCTAATTATTATAAAATTAAAAGATTATTGGGTATCACCTATCTCCTATTTGTTTCTTTAAGTTGGTTACCTTTCTATAATTCTTTGATAATTAAGGCATTTGTAAAACTGCTTTCTTATAAAGACTTAACTAGTATTCTAGCAATATATATCAGCCTATGACATTTTTATGAAAGAAACGATTTGGTTAGCCTAAGCTAAGTAAATTGCTGGCTTAGCCCAACTAAAAAAATCAGTCTAAAATAAGTTTTTGCTTTTCTCTTCATATATATACTTTTTTATTTATGTATATTTAATATATAAACTAAGTTTTACCATTTTTAGATATGTATATGTATATATGTTTTCATATTTTTAAACATAGGGATATTTGAGGGAATAAGCAAATCATTCGTTTAGCCCGGTTTAACAAAATTATTTTTCTTTGTACAGTACTTGTAATGCTGTGCTTTTTGTCTTTTTTTAAAAGAAAAAAAACTTGTTGTGAAGTCAGGGAGGAGGAGGGGAGCATTCACATATCCAATTCCTACAGGGAGCACGTCGCCGTTGTCGCGGCAATTTCCCTCCCTTTTTGAAGCTGTAGAGGAAGAACTCATTAAAGGAGTTGTGAGGCATTTTTGTAAGGGCCCAACCCATGGGAAGCATTCCCCGTGAAAAAAAAAGGAAGTAGGGGCATTGTGGTAATTTTTCTGTGTGAGTATATTCATTTAAAAATGTGAATATGTTTGGTTTTTTGATAAAATTTGGATTATATATATAATCTCAATCTATTCCATTCATTTGATGGATCAACTACTAAAACATTTGTAGACATAATTTTTTGATTATTTGACATTTTTTAAAAATATTTGTATACGAAAAATTATTTTTAATAAGATTTCATTATAATTAGTAAAGTTGAAAATATATGTTATATTATTTAAAGTTCATGTAATTAAGTTACTCTCAAAATAACAATTTCAATATTTATTTCTGATTATTTGAAATTTTAATAATATTTTTTTCGAATATTACATAATCTAACTGCATCTAACAACATATAACAGCATCTAACAGTATCTAGCGACATCTAACGATATCTAAAGACATCTAACAGCATCTAACTTTTGATATTAATAAGTTAATATTAATTTAATACATGTAATATGATTTTAAGCCCCTTATAAGGTCATTTATACCTTAATTACAGAATTTGAAACCCAGAGAATAGGATTTAATGAAATTCACCTTATCTAATTGCATCTAACAATATCTAAATGTATCTAACAGCATTTAACGACATCTAATAGCATCTAACGACATCTAACCGGATCTAACAGCATCTAACTTTTGATATTAATAAGTTAATTCTAATTTAATACATGTAATATAATCTTAAGCCCCATTATAGGGTCATTTATACCTTAATTATATAATTTAAAACTCAGATAATATGATTTAATGAAATCCACTTTAATCTAATGGCATCTAACAACATCTAATTGCATCTAACAACATCTAACTTTTGATATTAATAAGTTAATCCTAATTTAACACCTGTAATATGATTCTAAGCCCCTTATAAGGTCATTTATACCTTAATTACAGAATTTAAAATCTAGATAATAGGATTTAATGAAATCCACCTTAATCTAATGACATTTAACAATATCTAACTGCATCTAACGACATCTAACCAGATCTAATGACATTTACCGACATCTAACTTTTAATATTAATAAATTAATCATAATTTAATACCTGTAATATAATCCTAAGCCTCTTATAAAATCATTTATACCTTAATTATAGAATATAAAACTCAGATAATAGGATTTAATGAAATCTAATTAATTTAATGACATTTAACAACATTTAACTGTATCTAAAAGCATCTAACGATATCTAACAACATCTAACGACATCTAACAGCATCTAAATATTAATAAGTTAATTCTAATTTAACACTTGTAATATGCTCCTAAGCCCCTTATAAGGTCATTTATACCTTAATTACAGAATTCAAAACCCAGATAATAGGATTTAATGAAATCCACCTTAATCTAATGACATCTATCAGCATCTAACGATATCTAACAATATTTAACCGGATCTAACAACATTTAATAGCATTTAACGACATCTAACTAAATCTAACTTTTAATATTAATAAGTTAATCCTAATTTAATACCTGTAATATTACCCTAAGCCCTTTATAAAGTCATTTATATCTTAATTATAT
Source organism: Annona squamosa (assembly GCA_035584095.1). Taxonomy (NCBI): domain Eukaryota; kingdom Viridiplantae; phylum Streptophyta; class Magnoliopsida; order Magnoliales; family Annonaceae; genus Annona; species Annona squamosa. The sequence continues at coordinate 26,606,239 of JAXCLR010000081.1, forward strand.
AATTTAAAACCCAGATAACAGGATTTAATGAAATCCATCTTAATCGAATGACATCTAACAACATCTAACTACATCTAACAGTATCTAATGACAATGAACAACATCTAACTGGATCTAACAACATCTAATAGCGTCTAACAACATCTAATCGAATCTAACTTTTGATATTAATAAGTTAATTATAATTTAGGGATGCAATGTCCTACACCCGAGAGCAGGCTCCCAAGTGATTACACCTATTTTTTTATTTTTTTTGAAAATTTTTTGATAAACTTGTTATCCCAAGTGTATTGAACATGTATATAAATTTTTACCATTTTTGAAGATTTTTAGATATTTATTTTTTATTTTTGAAAATTAGTGGCATTTTAGTAATTTAAAATTACCTAAAATGCCACTGATTTTCAAAAATAAAGAATAAATATCTAAAATACTCTAAAAAGGTAAAAATTTATACATATGTTAAATACACCTATATTAACATTTTAAGAAAAAAAAATTTTTTAAAAATAAAAAAATAGGTGTGTGCCTGCTCCTGGGTGCAGAAGATCGCATCTCCATAATTTAACATCTATAATATGATCTTAAGCCCATTACAAGGTCATTTATACCTTAATTACATAATTTAAAACACGTATATAGGATTTAACGAAATCTACCTTAATCTAATGACATATAACAACATCTAACGATATCTGACAAAATTTAACTAGATTTAACGACATCTAACCAAATCTAACTATTGATATTAATAAGTTAATCTTAATTTAATACTTGTAATATGATCCTAAGCCTCTTGTTATGACATTTATACCTTGATTACAAAATTTAAGAAATTAGATAATGGGATTTAATGTAATTCACCTAAAATTAATTGCATCAGACAACATGTAACATGATTTAACAACATATAACGGGATATAACGACATCTAACAACATTTAATTTTTATATTTTTAAAAATATTTTAGGCAAATTTGTGTATTCTGCAAAGATATATACTTAACAATTCATTTTAGAACTATGCAAACCTTGATTTTGAATTAAATAATTTTAAAAGTAAATAAATATATAAAGTTATAATTAAAATAATAATTAATTTAAATAAAATAAAATAAAATTTTAAACAAATATATAACTATAATTTAGATTTAATAGTATAAATATATATATAAATTATTTTTAATTATATTTAAATAAAAAGTCTCAATTATTTAATAATAAAAATTATAGTGCCCTCTTCTCCCTAAATGAAGACCATTTTTTGTATAAATTCTAATAATAAAGATATTAACTAATTAATTTATGAATGGGATGTATATTTCCCAATTCTCATACATTTCATTATTCTCCATTAAAAGATGTTACTAGCAAAGGAAAGATGACGCGCGTATACTTACTAACGTCGATAGTTTTTGCTGCAGTAAAACCTATCTATTTGAATTTTTTATTTTTTATTTTTAAAATTATTAAGCTAAATATATTATTCATAAAAAAGATTTATCATTTTTTGACTATGTATATTTTTTTGGAGTTTAAACATAGGAGTATTATTACCATAACATATATGTGTTTAAAATTCAAAAAAATATATACAAAATGATATGTCTTGATTTATAAAAAAATTCAACAAAATTTTTATGATTTGAACGTTAAATCTATGCTCCAACCTGCTTGCTTTCCCTGCTTGCCCGCCCACATTGCTCTAGCATAAAAAAGATCCGTAACCCATTCCCGTACACTCGTTACTATATTAAAAACTATATCTAGAAAATAAATTATATCTTTAAAGATAAATTATATAAAATAATATTCTTGTAATTTATATAAATAAATCAAAACATATCAATTATTGAATTTTATTTTAAAAATAAATTAGAAATGATTATTTCAATTAAACACATATTAAACATTTGTACTTTTTACAATAGTGACATAAAAATATTAGTGAATAATATTTTAAGTTTATATTATTAGGTTTTTTATATTTAATAGATCTTTAATTTTGTATATTTGCATTTTTTACGCATAATTATTTTAAAATAAACAACATAAAAGCTCGGGGCATGCTTACAAAAGTTCTTAAATGCTCTAAAAGTCATACCTGCAAAAGAAAGGACATCAATAGGGTCACCCATGAATGGGAAAGGCAAAGGAAAGAGAGATCTGTGTTATACCTGTAAGACGGATAAGCAACCTCGGAAGGGAGCCTTCTCTAAGCGCCTCAAGGTCAATCCTTCATAGATGTGTGCCAATACTAAAGAAACAAGAGACTCATGTCGAATGACTATAGACACTATGGGAAGCAGTTCCGGCCTAAAGCCGACGGCCAGGCAAAGAATTAACACTTTAGTGAGAATAGCAAAGATCAAAGCATTCCTACAATGAACACGTCTCAATCCGTCAGCCCGACAGTTATATGAAAAAAAGGAATAAAAGACATCCAATGGCATTTGCATGTCAAAGACATCATAACTCAAGGCAATGGTAGAAGCCCATAAGCCGAACAAATCAAGTAAGACCCCTCCCACGCACCAATGGAGCAAGGCGCATACATGACACTAGATAATGGGAGTCCTGTCAATGCAACAACTTCCTCCAAAGAAGGGGAAAACTCTACACTCCCAAACCGAAAAACACATAGGTCAGGTATCCAATGTTCTATGACCATGGTCAAGAGATCAAAGTTCAACGAGACTCTAACCAAATCCATTACATCAAGAAAGCCCCAATCTCTTCTCCTCACAAAGATTGGCTATCCACTCCAATAAAATCTCTCCCGCATAAGGGCCTTGAAGAAGGGAAATGGGAGAGAAAGTAAATTTATTAGGAGACAGGAGGTCTTCCATAAACAGACCCCCATTTGGCAGCACCGCACCCCCGTTAACCGGTGGAAAATCGCCCTCATTACCCACAAAATCAGCCATGCAGTAAGGGGATTAAAGGCAGAAATGGAAGCACCACATAAATGAAAAACAAGAGGCAAATGCGGAACAAGCAACACAGTAAAAATAGCAGTGAATACAGCCACAACAAACACCATTAAAGGAACTTAAATAAGAGGAGAAACACCCACCCAACTGCTGAAACAGAGACAAAAAACGGTGATCATAGACCTCTCCGCGAAATGATCTACTGCAATGGGAATCTAAGGAAAATGAAAATGAAATCAGATGTTAAAGGAGAAAGGCGAAAGCCATTAATGGAAAACCCATACCTTTGCAGCAACATAACTCGGATCTAAAGGATGCTTCCATGCCAACAGACGCTTAGCCGGTCTAATGGGAGAAAAGAAATTATGGGAAGAAGACAAAATCATGAGCAATGCACTACCAATAATCCATCCAAAGAAAGGGCATGGAGATTTCGAGACCAGACAGATCTGAATTTGAGAATTGCCTACATGTCCAAGCAAGCTAAAATTTGGCCGGTACCAAAGGAGAGGACGATCCGGAAGAAGTCAACGATCAAAAACAAAAATCCCTGAAAACGCGCTGCATTAACCCATTTGCAGTGAAGGACAAGTAAGGGGAGGAAGACTTCGGCCTGCATAGACGAAAAATCGTGTGAAGACGGAAAAAATGCGGAAGCACGCGCGAAATGGGTATTTCTGTTCACGGATCATGAAGAACGCTGATAGATCTGAAAAGTTTTTAGGTCTATATATATATATATATTTTTTACAGCACCCTTATGTAGAATTTTCAATGGCCAACAACCTAAAATTGATCAAAGCATTACAAGGGATATCAAGAAGGAGAATTTTACAAGATCCATGCCCTGCAAAAGCAACAAATCATACAGACACATCCTCCAAAAAAAATGAGCCGATAGTCACACGACTTCATAACCAAAAATGGGCATCCAAGCATTCAAATTTTCAAAAATACAATTTGGCCAAAAGGATGAAGAAAGGTCTTCAAGACATTCCGCCGGCAGCCCTAGCCTGAGCAAGAACGTCGCCACCCGAAACCTTGTGGCAAACGGCCGAGAAGGTTTCTGCGACCAAAACTCTAGCCATTGAAGATGAAGTCTTCTTGCCTTCTCACGTTGCATCATTGGGAATCTCGATGAGCATGTTCACCAATCCGCCTGACTCATTGGGTTTAAGCCGTACCACTCTATCTCGAGGGCGCAAGCCGTACTCCTTTCTAGAAGACATTTTCAGCAACTGCAACATAAAAGCGATGGATCAATGCAAGGCAACAAACAACATCACAAGCATCATGTCCCGAGCAAAAGCATATCTAGTCAATTCACATCATTTCAAGCTTGTAAGAAAAAATAAAACAAAACAAAACAAAACAAAAAAAACAAAAAGAAGAAGAAGAAAAGAAAACAAAAGAAAAACAGAAGAAAACAAAACAAAAAAAAAGAGAGAGAGAGAGAGGAAAAAAAAAACTTACCGAAGCTCAGTAGTGGCCGGAAGGCAAGACCAACAACGACAGCGCACCCCAATCAGGCAGCCCCGGCAGCAGTAGTAGCGACCGACAGGGAAGCCGACAGGCAATGGCACCCACGACAGCTCAGCACCAGAGAAGCCAAGGTGGCGCTCAAATAGCAGCAACGGCGACGCCGGTTGCCACCAAGAAGAAGAGGGCGGGTAGTGGCCGGAAGCTAAGAAAACCGACAGCGACTGAAGAGAACCCCACAGGGGAAGGAGAAGACGACGAGTGGGCAGAGCCTTCAACTGGCAGTTGTCTTTGACGGCGACGCAACACAGACTCACAGAAAGAGCGAATCTAGCCGACGCCGGAGAAGGCGATAAACGAGGGGCAGTGGCGGTGCCTAAGGAAGATGAACCGCAATCGGCACCGAGAAGATCGATAGACAACCAGAAAGTGATCGGGAAACAGGGAAGGCGGAAAGGCCGCAAACCGCCGGCGCAGAAGAAGAAAGGAGCTGTTCGGCGAAGAACGCAACGACAATGGCCTCCACCCGAGCGGAGCCTTGCAGCAAATGGGAGAAGGGAAGAGATCGAGAAATCGATGACGGCAGCAATTACAACCAAGCAAGTGGTCGGATGCGAGGAAGAAAGCGGCGGCGACGGCATATCAACAGTGACAGCGGCGAAACGGCCGTCGGCGGCGATGGAGAGAAGAAAAGAGAAATCGAAGGGAAGGGGGGCCCATGGCTAACCCTAAGAACTGGACAATTTACAAACGGCCCCCTGCGACCTTCTGAAAATTGCAAAAATCCCCTGTCTCAAGGGAAAAAGGCAGAAAACACCTGCTAACTCCTAGGATTTGCAGAATGACTTACAGAGGTCTTTTCACAAAAGCCGCCTTCAAGCCACATTGACAGAAAAGACGCCACAAGGTTGCCAAAATATGAAACCCCAAATTTTAGGACCATATATGAAACCCTAAGGTCATGAACCCTGGGTTATTGATTTTTTTAAATATATAATTTTGTAATAT
>JAXCLR010000081.1:26611757-26621876 GCA_035584095.1 Annona squamosa
CAACAACAACGGGCTTAGCCAAGCTCAAGTCCACCAAACTCAAGCATATGGACCAAGTCCAAAACCCTTCAAGTGGCTCAAGACCCACGATCTCAACCTAAGCTCAAGTATGTGGATCAAGTCTAAGCCTTCAAATGGTCCAAGGCCCATGATCCCTAACTCAATTCCAAGCCCATGGACTAAGTCCATGAACCCAAATGGCCCAAAAGCCCACTCCTACACCTATAAAAAGATGTGCACCCCCCTCCTCAAAACACACTTGAGGAGAGACATCCCAGAGGGGAGGACGGGAGTCTACAACAATGCCCCGGCGTCCCGGCTTTTCCTGCTCTACGTTCTCCACGCTCTCTTCCACGCCCTCTTTCCATCTTTCCCGTTCTCTCAAATCTTCTTATCTTCCCCCTTTTACGCCGTGTAAACCGCCTCAGGTTGGCAGATTTCTCCATATTTGCTTCAATCCGTAGGCCGGAACCCAGACTCTGTATTACTAGTGCCTCATTTCGTCAAATAGGGACTGATCTCCCTTTAAAGATTAGTGGCGACTCCGTTTTTTTTAATTTTTGTGTATGTGTTTTAGTCAATGCCCTGGCAAGGTGGGTGCATGCGGGTCCGCGGATTCCAGCATAATACGCTGTCATTATGCTGCCGAATTTGTGACTCGACCCGTGTACGGAAAGCCTCGTCTTAGCCGTTATGCTACCGAAATCACGAGAAAATGCCCATAAGCCAACTTTCCTAAAAGATATGAAGCCTAATGCATTTTACCCTATGTGAATACAGGAAATCTAAGCCCACGTTGCTTTCCATCACAATCCAGATTTCTAATGCTTGGGAAACCATTCCGAGCCCATCGTAGCGCTCCCGGCGTGTGCTACAGTATTTTAGAATCTCTTCATTCAATATCATAACATTTTTGACATAATGGTACCTGAAGTGGATACACCAAACAACTTCCTAATCTCTCTCAATGTCTTCTACTTTCTATCCGTGACTCCCACTTCTAAGTTGCCGCCTGGATTAGGAATAGGTAAAACGTCCACATGTCCTTAGCCGCTTACATTATACAACAACCATATCCAAACCAATATAAAAGAGGATAAGGTGATCCTCCAAAGGATCATCAAGAATCCAACCACTGGATTTCATGTAAATCCAATCACTGTAATTGATTTTAAAAAAATCCAAGAAAAATCTAAAAATCTCTAAAAATAGTAAAAGTTGATACATGTATTAAATACATTTATATTAATAGTTGTATAAAAAATTTTGAAAAAAATAAAAAATAAATTAAATAGCTTGAGTGTACTGAAGCTAAGTATACCTAGGTGCATTTGATGAAAACTCATCTAAGTAACCCTTACCAACTTGGTATTTGATTAAATGTCCCACGTACATTTTTTTTGTGCATTCAGGTGCAAAATTTTGTTTTTTTATTTTTTAAATTTTTTATAAAACTATTAATTTAAGCGTATTTAATTTATAAACCAATTTTTACTATTGCTAGAGATTTGTAGATTTTTCATATTTTTCAAAAATATTTAAAATGCCTCTATTTATGAAAAATCAAAAATATATATACAAGTCTTTAAAACTGGTAAAACTTAATACATATATTAAATATACTTCTTCTTTTTTTATGAAAAAAACACCCTATCCCCTCTCCTCTACATTCGAAGGGGAGGATGGGATAGGAGAATCCAAGCAATTCATTGCCAAAAAATTATCTGTACACAGTTTTTCCAAAAGAATCTGGGGTGGGTTATTCCACCACACGTGAGAATCCACACCCGATAAAGAAACAAAATCAGCTAAGGTATGGGCAACACCGTTTCCATGTCTTAACACATGAATAAGAGAGAAAAATGGGGATGAAGAGAGTAGAGTTTTGATATCTGTGATGATTGCCCCAACTGGCGAACGGATAGGCTCATCCTGCAAGACATAGTGGACCAAAAGTAGTAAATCTGTTTCGAACTGCACTTTCCCAAACTTTAAAAGAACTGCCCATTTTATACCCAAAAGTAGCGCAGTTGCTTCTCTGTAAAGGGGTCCAAAATTGCCGCAACGTCTCCAACCTTTAGCTCCAACAAAGCATCCCATGGAATCCCTAAGGATGGCAGCAAACCCCATAGCTTGCGAGTCATCATGCATCCTTGCATCAACATTCAACTTGAAATATCCCCCGAGAGGTTTTGTCCATCTAACCACGAGGGGTCTATCCATAAGCCCATCCGAAATGATAGATGGTGCCCTTTTGCATTGCTCAATATAGTCATTGCACCAATCAATGATACTGTTGTATGTTGGCTGAACCCCCTCCTCCCTTAGCTTGTTACGCATGAACCACACACGCCAGCAGAAGGTAATGAAAAGAGCAAGTTTGTCCCGACCATTAGAAGAGCATAATCCACAAATCGCATCCTCTATGGACCCCGAGATTTGAGAGAAACTGGCTACTCGCAAGAGAGCCGGTCGGATGTGTCGGCATTCCAGAAATAAATGAGTAGCATCTTCCCTCTCCGACCTACAAAACAAACAAAATGGGTCAAGTTCAATATTACGTGACAGAAGGTTTGACTTAGTGGGTAAGGCGTCTTTGAATAATCTCCATCCGAATATCATGATCTTGCTTGGTAGTCTCGTCTTCCATATAGCCTTGTACACAACCGGATGTGATTAGTGGGACGCGTCCACGTTCAGCATTCTGTAGGCAGACTTGACAGAGTAAGTGCCATTTGGTTCATGAATCCAGTACATCCGGTCCTCCTTAGAGGTGTTGGGTAGTGGAACTTGACAAACTATCCTCCATCCATCGACACCCACAGCCGCCTCAATCCACTCCCTAATCCACGTGTGTTCCGCTTCATTAATAAAGTGGCTAACGTTGACATCATCCAGAATGCCACACGGAAGGGGTCCCACAATGGCCAGCCTGTCCTCCAACCATGCATCCTTAAAGAAATGGACCCGCCTACCATTACCAATGCTCCACCTGCACCCATCCTGAATCAACTCCATAGCCTTCATTATGCTTTTCCAAGTAAAGGAATCAGATGCTCTAGATTGAGAATTCCAAATGTCACCATAGGGAAAGTATTTTGATTTCAGGACCCTGTAGCATAGAGATTGTGTTTGGGTAGTGAGCCGCCATACCTGCTTCCCAAGCAAAGCAATATTGAAGAAGTGCAATTCCCTGAAACCCATACCACTCGATAGTTTGGATGTACACATGTCCTTCCAGGCTACCCAGCTCATTTTCCTTTTGTTCTCCTTCTCCCCCACCAAAACCTGCTAATCATCTTGTTAATTTCATTGCAAAATGTTTTCGGAAGCATAAATATGTTCATCGAGTAAGTCGGGATTGCTTAGGCAACAGCTTTTATGAGAACCTCCTTCCCCCCCCCCCCGGATAGAAGCCTACCTTTCCATCCTTGAATTTTGTTCCAGATGCGTTGATTCAGGCCATTAAACATTTGGTTTTTTGCCCGACCGAGCCAGGCCGGAAGCCCCAAATAGTTATCCAAATTCTGACCCATAGTTCCAATCAGTTGGCTAATTTCGCTCCGCCCCATGCTTCGAACATTTGGACTAAAAAACACAGCAGTCTTATCCACATTTACTACTTGCCCCAAAGCCTCCTTATAGTGTTGGAGAGTGTGTAGAAGATACTGGACCTCCCTCCTCTCTGCCCTAGTAAACACAATGGCATCTTCTGCAAAGAGCAGATGAGTGACAAGCGGTCCCCTTGGATTAAGCTTGATACCATTAATTTCCCCTCCCATGGCCGCTCTAGAAATGAGGGCAGACAGCAATCTAGAAATATACTTAGATTAACAGTTTTAATGAAAATTTTCAGAAAAATTTAAAAAATACATTTTCGCAACCAAGGCTAAATGCACTTATGTGCATTGGATCCAGGGCCCCACAAACCTAACCTGTTGAATGCAACTTGCTACCTGAGTTCGAGAATTAGAGAGAAGCGCTAGTTTGGAGAGGCTTCTTTTTTTATTTTCTCTTTGCGTTATGCTCGAACTATCATTCGGATATGTATTTTGATTTTAATTCAGTGCTTCGTGCCTTCCCTTTTGTACTTGTTTTCATTAATCAAAAGGCGAATACTAAATTGACCGATGCTTTTGTAGTTAGAATTAGTTAGAATTAAGAGTTTATGTCAGTATCTACAAACGCACTAGCAACATTAGCAACGTGAAAAATATCAACATCTCACTCGGCGAAACAACTAGAATAGTTTGACATAACTAATTCCTTTATTTTAGATTGAATTGCATTATTTAAGAATGTTTGGGAATGTAAAATGGAAAGAAATTGGAGGATGCCGTAGAATGTGAAAAAAGAATATTTTGGAAATATTATGATTGATAGGAAATGATTGGGGTAAAGTTAAAACAAATAAGTATGATAGAGGGTAGTTTGTAGAAAATTGATTGGTATATAAGAGTGAAAGAGGAAAACTATGGTTATTATTTGATTAATGTTGTTTTTTGAAGTTCAAAATCCCATACATTCCTTCTTTTCCCACATTGACTTATTTTCAAACATCCCCTAATTTTTATGCATCATGATTATGCACACCCACTCGAGTGCAAAATTTATTTTTTTTTTTTGGATTTTTTTATACAACACTTAGATTGAAAATCGTATACAAAATTTTAAAACATAAAAAATAGATTAAATACACTTAAGTGCAACAAGACTAAGTACACTCGAGTGTATTTAACCTTAACCCAGATGACAATGAACTTGATCATGCTTTACTCACACTACATTTAAAACACCATAAGGTTTTGACAAAAAAAAAACACGCCATAAGGGTTTGATACGCCACATATTCAACATTAAAACCTTTAATAATCTAATCTTAGCAAGATGTTAATAGCTTGTACCTTATTAAAAACTTGACTAAACTCCATTACAATTGAGTGATGTGTATTCTTTGCTCATCCCCTAAGTTCATTCTTATGTAAATCATCATTAAATCAAAATTCTAATTCTACTAGTTGCAAAGATTCAATTATATTGTAAGACATAAAAAAACAAAACTTACATTGTGATTTGTCTCACTAAGAGTGTGCACAACTCGCTTCATCCTTGTATTTAAAAAAAAAAAAAAACTCCCTCATCCTTTTCTCTCTTCTTCCTCTCAGTTAGTATTGGATGGGGCTGATTCTATTGGGTTGATTCTTTCTTCACCATCTACGGTTTGATAGGGCCGCTTTCATGTAACCTTTTTAAAATTTAAGATTTTGATATTCAATGAAAAATTCAATGTAGTCATTATATGAGACATTATTTGTTTAGTCATGAGGTAAAGTTTTATCTAAATCAAATATGTACATGGGTCATATTTGCTCAAAATAGCATATTCATGTATAAATTAGAAAAAATACTTAAATTTATTCACATATGAATTAAAATGTAATAATATTTTACAAAATTATTTATCTACATAGTAGTGACATTTCAAATAGTTTAAATGTTAAAAATATTACTTAAAATTTGTATGTAGTGCTAAATCATTTTATTATATTGATTTTACTCATTTATAGATATTGCCCAACATAGTGACATTAGACAAGTAAAAAGGCTTTCATGACGCTAAATAAAATAGGTGAAGCTGATTTTTGTATTAATTATCAAGATATTAAAAATGAAAAAATTATACAAAAAAGGGGTTTCGTAAAAGCGTCCTCATAAATCTATATATCTCTAATGATCTCATAAAGTCCAGTATAATTTTCGAACGACTTATTAGGTATTTTTTCTAGAATTTTCCAGCTTGTAAGAATGTGTCATATTCTAATCTCAACATTTATACTTCACCTAATATGTATATATAAAAATTCTTAGTTTTATCACATTACAGGCCTTACCGAAGAATTTTCGGGCTTTTCTATTTTTATAAAATTTTCAATTTCTATATTTGTTCTCGACTTCCAATTATTGAAAACACATCTTATGCATATTTTCTATGAAAATTACCATTTTTCACTTCATTTTGAAAATATGCATCTTGCTCTTTTGCAGGCTTTGCTGCAACCACAGAACGTGGGCGTCGTTTTGTCTGCCTTCAAAAGCAATAATAGCGACGAATATTGCCACATTCTCTGAACCCAAAAGATATAAAGAGCAAAAGGCATTAGCCTCGCTTGTGGAGGACTGGGCTCTGTCTGTCCTCTCCAACATGACCAAACCTACGCCGGCCAATAACATTTTTGCAATGTACGTTGTTGCAACCTATTCAGAAAGAAACAGTTATCAACTACACATTATTAAACATGAGTCATCCATCCATTGATGGTGGAGAACCATATATATGTTCAAAGTCAATGGCTATCCTCGGCTACTTACCACTGCCTTATGTATCCTTATCACTCGAATTCTAGAGTGCTTGCAAGTTGCAATATTTGGAGTTGCTAGCTGCATTGCTGCTATTTGTACGATGAAGTCATATCAGAAATCTCATATTCTTATCTCTAGCTCCTACCCACTCTGAATAATATGTTGCAGCCTCAGGTTTCTGTCTTCCACCGAATGAAGAAATTTGCCCATTTTTCAAGGAGATGAAGTGCTTTGTGCCTTGGCTAAATACAAACAAAAATATAAAAAAGCATAGTTTGAATATTACATCCAGCAATCAATTACAGGCCCTCAAAGTCATTTCAGGCTTTCAGGATCTCATTGATCATCTATGTCAACTTCGACTGGTGGTAGACATGCAGAGTAATGTTTCAATGCATGATGGGTGCAAAACCCTTTTTTAAAATTTTTTTTATACAACTATTAATCTAGTTGTATTTAATCTATAAATCAAATTTCAGCATTTTTGAAGATGCAAATATATATTTTTATTTAAAGTATATACATTTCTAAAAAGGGTAAAACTTAATCATAAATTACATACACCTAGGTTACCAATTTTATAAAAAGATTTCAAAAGAAAAATTTAAAAATAAAATTTTACACGCTGATGCATTGAAATTAAGTCAAATTTGGTATAATTAGAGTACATAAGTCCTTTATGTTATCTCCATCTATTTTAGTCCAAGCACCATGTAATAATTGAACTTGTAGTTGGTGATTAAGAGCTTGAAATAGGAGGAGCTAGCCCCACATCCATATAAAACCTTATCATTTATATCTAAATGCACTCGGGTGCATTTAACCTATTTTTTTATTTTTTTAAATTTTTTTACTAAAAATCCATTAATTTAAAACGTCCAAAAAATATCTATAAGTCTGAAAATAATAAAAATTGATACACATGTTAAATACACTTAGATTAATAGTTATATAAAAAAATTCAAACAAAGGGGTTAAATACTTAAATGCACCTGGTGCACAAGATAACAACCCAAACAATATTGAGCAAGTGCAAAATCGTACTTAGTAGAAATTGACATATTAAAATTTTATCATATTCATATTCATAAAAAAAGTAATCAGACAATAAAGTAATAACAAATTTTACTTTTTCTTTGCTGCTTAGATGTCATGTACTTTCATAACTCTAGTGGCCATTTAAGATATTTTATTTCATTTAGAAGAGAAATTCGGTAACTTCGACTTAATTTGTATAGTTTTAATTCTTTTTTAAATAAGTGTTGTGCCATTAGCCTCCTTTCCAACAAAAAAAAATTGCCTAATCCAAATAATCAAGAAAATAGATATTTATTGCTTATTTATATTTATAGATTGCTTAAATACAAAAATGAAAATCATTCTCCATACAACCGAAGAGGGGTCAATAAGTTGGCATTAGGGGTGCAACTTGGACTGGGTTGAGCCCGAACTTCGCCTGCCGAACCCAATTTTTAACCGTGTTAGAACTCATTTTTCTACGAACCAAACACGGAGAACCCGACTTTTAAATATGATAGGGTTAGGATTCAAGTAAACCCGAACCTAAAGAACCCAAACCCGATTTCTATTTTAAATATATTTTATATATAATATTTAAATAATATTTCTTTATATTTTTTGCATTTTATGTTATTTATATTTATATTTAAATGCATATTTGACATATTGTAATTATATTATAAATAAAGTATATTATTTTCATTTATATTTATTTTTTATTTCTATAATTTTCTTCATTTATCTTGTTTTTTATGTTAAATTTTTCTAAAGATATTTTTTATAGATGAATGATTTTATTAGCCCCGGCTAGAAACTCATTTATAAAAAGAATTTTTCTTAATACATTTGCTTCTCAAAGTGTATTTAACGTATAAAACAAGTTTTACAATTTTTAGATATGTGTATATATTTTTTTAAATTATTAAAGATAAGAGTATTTTATCTGTTTAAAAATCTCAAAAAAATATATACATATATCTAAAAATGGTAAAACTTGGTTTATATGTTAAATATACTTAGATAAACAAATGTATGAAGAGAAAAATAAAAAATTTATTATAAATGAGTTTTTTGAGGTAGGATAAGTGAGACATTTGCTTAGCCCAGGCTAACAGAATCACTCATCTTCTTTATATTATTATACTTTTAAAAAATATGTAGTTTGATTATATATTATTATGTTTACTTAGATAATTTTTTATTATTATACATTTATATAAAATTTTCAACATATCATTCTTAAATAAAATGTAATTTTATCAACCTAAATTTCAATCTGAAATCCAACCCGAACCCAATTTTCAAAAATAAGTTTAGCATTTAGGTTTTACACATAAAGTTAGGGTTAGAATTGATGTTTTATAAATAAGGTTAGGATTAGGACTGAGGCAAACCCAAGTTTCATGAGCTCGAGTTGCACCCCTAGTCAGTGTAGGATCACGCACAAATAACCTAAAAACCAACAGAAGTATGCACGTTGGAAACACCAATATTTATATACTAAATGGTGGCAGATCAAATTAAAAGTGGCAAATTGAGGCCAAATTTAACATTATAACTGAAGTACAGTGGAATAATAAAGTATAATAATAATAATAAGTAATTAAAACAAAATTTATGGGGAAAATTTATTGAAAAGATGCAGGTAATGATAGAAAGTAGATATGAACATAGCAATTTGAAAAAAAAAGGCTTGTTACACAGTTTGTTAACTCGATCAAATTCTCAATCTTTTCCTTTTCTGCCAATTAAATTATATCACGAATAGTTCTCAAAAAAATATATCACCAATAAATTTCGTTATTTGTTTGCAAATTTTAATATAATTTTGTTTTCAAAATTTTAATATAATTAGTTCCAATCAATCTTCTTAATTACTCGAAATTAATTTTTGTCTCATTCTGCATCATTGGTAAATTCAACACAATCTATTTACTTGTGTAGAATATGATGGAGGGCATAGTTTCAATCTAAATCATTAATTCTCTGTTTTTATCAACGTGACGGGAATTCTATTCGTAACACTATCCATAGATACGACCACTAACGTAAGTCTTGTCTCCCATGATATATAATTGCACCAATCACCGGTATATGTTCAAAGTTAGGCCACCTTTGCTCGATCCACACTTGCTACACCCGTCTGCACTAGACTGTTTGCCACCCAAAAAAGATATTCCACGTGTTATATCACGGGAAATGGTTCAATGCACTCGAGTGAATTGAAACTTAAGTGCATTTGAGAGGAAAACTCTTTTTTAATTAATTTTTTTAATATATAAACTAGGTGTTATCAATTTTTGAAATATATTTTTTATTTAAAAAAATATTTTAGTCATTTAAAAATACTAATACTCCCGTTATTTTTAAAAAATTAAAAAAAGTACAAATATCTTAAAAATGGTTGAATTTAGTACATATGTTAAATATACTAAGATTAAAAATTCTATAAAAAAATTCATAAAAAATTTTTAAAATGAGTTTTGCACCCAGATATATTTAACTAGAGAGGATTGAATCGCTTCCTTTGTATCACATCTTATGTTTTTTCTTCATTTAGTACTGATTTTCTACCAGCGATAAAAAGGTCTTGAGAGCAAGATGACGCGTGATCTTTTCAGAGCGGTCGGTGATTTCCGACCGGTCCAAAAACTTATTATTTTATTTTTTTTTTGAAAAATAATTTTATAAACTTGTTAATCTAGTTATATTTAATTTATAAATCAAGTTTTATCATTT
>JAXCLR010000081.1:26621976-26646485 GCA_035584095.1 Annona squamosa
ACCCTGTTTTTAAAAATCCAAAATAAATATATATACATATCTAAAAATGATAAAATTTGGTTTATAAATTAAATATACCTAGATTAACATGTTTATAAAATTATTTTTCAAAAAAAAATAAAAAAATATATATTTTTGGACCGGTCGAAAATCACCGGATTTCCGACCGGTCTGAAAAGATCGGCCCTCGAGCAAGATAAGAATCTAAAATGCGTAACAGAATGTATGCAGTAGATCGCGCCTAAGCGGAAAATGATTTATGATGATGATGACGACTTAATTAATTAGGAGATACCCGTACAAATATTTAGTATTTGCAAAATACATCTTCTGGCTTTGGACCTGTTTGAACAGTAGAACAATCAGCAGTCATTGCTTTAAGCAATAAACACTAGTTGGAAACTTCTCCATATAGCACTTTTTGCGATTTTTACCACAATTATGAAAACCAGAAATAAACCGGGCCAAATATCCCAGAAAGCATAAGAATTCAGCAATTCCCGCTTGCAAAAAGCAAGGCCAAAAACCCCTTGGCATCATTGTAAAATAGAATTTCTACTTTGGGTATTCGCAAATAGATATTTTAAGTTCCAAAATGTTGCAAGTAATGGATTTGTCAACAGATAAAGTTTAACTACCTAACGATGATGTTTAGTAGCGATGTAGACTGGGTTGAGTGCCCATGTGTTTGTTGCTCAATGGAACCATTTTGGGTACGATAAGTTCAAAATTTATTCATAAAGTAGTAAAAAATACAAAAAAATTAATCTTTGAGTAAATTCCATGGATATCTAGAATTAACCTGGATTGATACCTATAAATTTCATATACATTATCATCTATATGAATCGTATTTTTATCTTTATAACTTAAATACTTTTTAAATTTTTTATTTTCCTTCCCTTTTGGTATTCTCTTTTCAACTTCTAATATTTTTATTTACATGAAGAAACAACTCGATTACTTCAATATTAAATTTATGGTATTGGAGAAACTAATTTGAAGTGAAAATTAAATCAACCTAATTTTTATATGAGTAGGAAAAGGTTGACTAGGAAGTGAACCAACTTGTGAGTAAGGTAAGATGGACTTTTTTCCAAATTGGGTATGAGTAAGATAAACCAATATAACCCAACTGCAGGGAGCTTGGAAACCCTTACACAATTAGCAACCTTCTTGACATCATCAAGAACGAGGTGCCAATAAATGGCAATCATCAAACATCACCTAAGGTTTGATCGATGTTTTACAGTTGAGTGTGTCGATCGTAGAAGAGGCTTGGCACTTCTTTGAAACAATGATTCTCTGGTATCAATCTCCTCACTTTCTACTAGTCACACCAACGCTCAAATTAAGACATCAGCTAATGATCGAGAATGGGGCTCGCCGGTTTCCACAACAATCAAGAAACTCGCAAAAGAGCCAAATCATGGGCCCTCATGTTTCAATTAGAATCTCAGTTAGATGACCCTTGCTTGATTATTAGTGACTTTAATGAAGTATTGGGTAGCTCAGAATATAATAGCAGGAATGCTAGAGTGGACTTGGTAGATGGCTGCATTTTGAGATGTGCTGGATGAATGTAAACTCCAATACTTGGGATTTTTTGGATACCCTATGATTTAGACAAAGTAAAATCACAGCTGGATTGGGCAATGGATACTTCTGAGCGGTTAAACAAATTTTCATATGCATAAGTTAGACATGGGTTGCGGCGGCGTTTAACCACAGTCCTCTTACCCTCAATCTAAATCATCAATATAAACTTCCCAAACTCAGCAGAGAATTCAAATATGAAGTGTTTTGGGGTTAAAGAGTAGTCAGCGACGGACATCATTAGAAACACATGGGAGGAGCATCAAAAATCAAACCAGAGCATGGCAGAATGGATCTGTAGCTCCTTGTAATCCTGCAACCAAAAACTTCATGGATGGAGTAAAAAATGCAAAGGCAGCATTCCTAAAGCCAACTAAGGATTTGTGAGGAACATGTACTGAAAAATTTCTGGACAGATCCGTTGTGGTCATTGCCGAACAACAATGTACGGCAATCCAATGTGAACGTGCAGATGACGGACGCCATTGAGTTCGTTGTCCATTTTCATGGTGTTTGAGATTTGAGGGTTCGCCGCTGGCAATTGCGAAGGAGGATGAAGTTGGATCTTGGTTAAGAAAGAGTCCACCATTGCAGAAAATGGATTTTGGGGACGGCCGACTTGATTTTCATGGCCACCAGTGAGTAGGTTTGTAACTGACAGTACTAACAAGGACCCGCCCGCAATCGTTCCCTCCTCGATTCTGGAGTTGCATCGAACGATCTCTCACCGGCCCAGTATTTTGAACGGTGGCAAATCACCAAGAGCATTGAAGTTGAGTGCTCTTCGGAGCATAGGATCGAAATCCAAGCATAAATGTCAATGATGGCATCTTATGCAATATTGGAAGGTAAGCATGCTAACAAATACATACGGAAGAGCGTAAGTAAAATACAATGCAAATTAGTGGCTCATTGAGTTAACACGATACAAAGTTAATAATTAATGGCTCAGCATGATCATTTACGAATAATCAATGTTACGCAATAATACTAAAAATAAATAACGATAATTAGGAAGTCGCCATTAATAAATAATAATGGTTAAACTATATTAATGACATTGATCACAAAGATTCTAGGTGGGTCATCTCATTGAAAAATAATCAAAATATTGATCATTTTACATACATCTTTTGATTTATGAACCTTAAAATTATAAAATAAATTTTTGGATAATTTAAAAATATATTCATATACTTGGATCATAATTGCAAATATACAAACATAGTTTCAGAAATTGCAAATTACTACACATAGTTTGACTATTACTGACAGTATACCTATGCAGCTATGACGTCGTTACTGCACCGTCGTGATGTTGGGTATATTTGCAAAAGTTAAATATACCCATTTAATTTTTAAAATTGCAAATATATCTATGACATGACGATGTAGTAAGGGTGTAGAAATCTTTACAATTATTGTCAAACTAGGCAAGATAATTTACAATTTCTAAAACTATGTTGATATATTTACAATTATAATTAAACTAAATGGATATTTTCGCAAATCTCCCTAAATTTTACATAAGCTAGCTGACTGCCTTTTCATCTGCAAGTGCATTGTGTTTATCCTTGAGCTGTAATTTTGTTGGTGATCTCAGTGTCTCATATTCGTCTGATCGGCTCTGTTCATCTAGGAACTTTAATATCTTTCTCAATCAGTTAGTCGATGTGGACAGCTTTGCATTGCCCATCCATTACATAATTAACATTGTCATCCAGCTGCAATAAAAAAAATAAAGCAAATTTTAAATATACTCGCTCTATTTGCCCTAAATTATAAATCTATCCACCAAGTTTAAAAATTTTCACATATATCCACTAAGTATCTTATTAATTTAAAATATACCCTATTTGATAGTTAAGATTGTTTAATAATTTTGAAATTCTACGGTGCTCTTACTCAATCCACCATTCATTATCATTGTTGTCATTTATTATCATTGTTGTCATAACAAGACAGTTAAAACTCATTCCGCCTATAGATGAGTTTCAATCACAACATTCAACTTCTACCATAAACAAAAGAATATCATTATCAAATTATAAGGGTTAAATAATGAAGATTTTTAATTATGCATAAGAGAATAAGTATGGATGCCATTTCATCCATACTTACTTGATATATATATAAATTTCAATTACTTGATATATATAAAAATTTTGAAATTTAGTAGATATATTTATAATTAAAGGCAAATACGGTGAATACATTTTGAAATTAACCAAATAACCATTTTCATTCAATCCATGTGTTTATGGACGTCAGTAACGTCACGCAAGTTCCCGATTTCCGACATCACTGTATTTCCACGGAAATCTTCCTCTGACCGATCCGAACCATTCATCATGATATCTACGGGCCATTTATTCAAGGAAAAATATTCGCTAGCTCCACGTGCATCTCCATCTGTTTGATCTCGACCATTGAAAGTGGATTTGCATTTGGGCATCACAGGCTATTCGGCTACTCCTTCCTCTGGCTTGATAGTCAATGTAGCCCCCTTTTTAAGTTACTGTAGATGGTCGAGATTTCATATTTATTTCTCTTCGTGGTTCCTATGATCTGAACTGTTGAGTCGATAGATCTCAGCCTACTTACCTGAAGAAAAAATGTTGATGGGCCATCTATGATAGCTACTCCGGATATTGGCTGTTGGCTCATTGGACGTTTTATGATTGGGGTGGAACTGTAGATGATAGAGATGTCCCACTTACTTTGCCCATTTCTAAGATCGAGTCCGTCGAATAGATAGAACTAGGGCCGATTGCCCTAGGAAAAATATTGTTGTCCCACCCATAGCCAATCTACCATTTGTGTTACAGTAAGCAATGCAGAAGTCCTATTTGCCATTTTGCGTTACTTATGTTTGCGATCAGAGCCGTTGCGTTGACAGAATCTCTTACCTTAGGAGAAATATTGGCGGGCCTCGTCTCCGATGAAATTCATTGGAAGTTAGGAAAACGGTTGGTGTATATCCTTTATACAATTATAGTCAAGAGTAATAGTTTTAAAATTTTAGTAAAAGATTTTTTCCTATCGGTAAAAGACATTTTTTTTCCATGGTGAAAGTTGCAACCAATCTCAGACTATAGTAATGGTTTTTAAAATTTAGTAGTAGATTTTTATTTTTTTTTTAGCCTCGGTAAGTGACATTTTTGCCATGATGAAAATTGCAATTAGTCTCGGACTACAATAATGGCTTTTAAACTCTGGTAAAGATTTTTGTTTAATATCGGTAAATGACATTTTTAGTGGGCCTGATCCCTGATGTATGTGGATTAAACCCAGTACTGAATCTTCATCCCTGAACTTGTGTAGACCTTTCATTTGATCATCAGAGGGCTCCATCATACTTGGTGGGCTCATTGATCAAATTTAATTCGAAAATGGGGTGTCTAAGCTAGACCCTCATTCTATATATTTACATGCATGCCCTAGCTAAGCATAAATTATAGAAGTTCCCACATCAAGGTTGCCCCAAAATTTAGATCACCAATTGCGCTTTTCGCAATGGATTGTGCTATAATTATGGTGCATATGTTGCAAACTATCCATATAAAATCAAGTTTTAGCTCATCTAGGTGAAAAGTAATTCTAAAATAGATATTTATATCAAACTATTTTATTACATTCATTTAATTTATATTATTCTCAAATAAAACCCAAATACGCATATATGTATTCAATTTGGATAAAAATTGATGTGTCATTAAAGTAAATATTCTAAATATATACGATTGGTGGAATTGATGTTAATTTTGACACTGAATTGGGTCATTTTGTAGCTAACTACACCATAATCAAGACACAATCACACTGCTACACGCTTGAAAATTTTCTATATTCTTGTATAATGGTGCATTTCGCATCATGGACTGGTGTTGACAGCACTCTTAGCTAGCTACCCACTTATATTTCTCTCTGTTATCAACATTAAAATTAAGGCATCTAAAGCCAACATGATATCACAAAAAGGTGAAGGACATTTGCACAAAATCTGACTCTCGGGATCAAAACTCTTTTCACATGAAATGGCATGCTAATCGCATTCTCGAGTGCTTATGAGAATCAAAAGACCCAAAAAGGACATCCACATGAATTTCCACACAGCACTTTCCTGTTCACCAATAGGTACCATTATACTTACACGACTTTTGCAGCTAGCTAGGTAGCTAGCCCGTGTTGCCATTTGTTTGGCTTGGCATGCACGTCCATTCCATGAAAATGCTGGGACCCAATCGCCGCAAGGATTTTTTCGACTCATCTGTTGCTTTTGGGTTGTTGGTAATGCACACCACAGAAACAGCAATTCATCGGAAACAAATTAATGAGGTATTATTTATTAAAGTTTGTTGTCATTGTTATGGTTTGTTGTATGTCAATGTCGCATGTCACATTAATGCTGCGTTTGGAAAGAGGTAAAAAATAAAGTGAAATAGACTGGTAAAAGCTGTTTAAAATAGATAAGTTCATGAAAGAGTAAATGGGATAAGCAGCGACAGGCATGCATGGAGCCGGCCCTGGATTGAAACGCAGTGGTGGCATCAGTCTTCTGTTTTATGGAGTGTCCACGTTAATAGAAGGATTTTAAGATAGATGTTGTTAGATATTTGGAAGAACGGTAATACTTCTATGAAACCGGGTGTTATATTCATGAAATTCTTTTCATTTTTGAAATGTTGATCTTTGATGGAAAATCCAATCCATTCATTATATTTCACACCATTTGTTTAGTTAGGAGACGAAGTTTCATCCCAAACCAATAATGTATAGGCAACATGTGTTCAAAAATATGTGCTTTCATGTATAAATTATAAAAAAAGCTTAAATCCATTCACATATGTTTTAGAATATAACAATACTTTATAAGATCATTTATCTATATATTATTAATATTTTAGATGGTTTAGATGTCGATATTTTAATATTAAATCAATTTATTACGTTGATTTTATACATTTATAGATGGGACCCATATACAGTGAAATTAAAAAAAAATAAAAGAGTTTTCAGAATACTATAAATGATGCTAAATACAATAGATTAAGTGAATTTTCTATTAACTATCAAGATTTTAAAAATGGATGGGGTTTCATAGAAGCGTCCCTATTGTGAGAATATTATAAGAAAATTGTCTGAGTGTTTCTGAAATTGATTGTAATACTAGTTGAGATAATTTTATAATATATATAAAAAAGTAAATAGAATAAAGTTGAAATAAGCCTGCTTTTATGTAACTGAATTACATAAAAGTAATTCCATGTAACCCCATCTATTTTTAAAATTTTGATGTTTGATGGAGTTTATATAGACAGAGAGTTTCATAAAAGCGCTTCTGAAGTTCAAAATAGAAAAGATAATTACATGAAAAGTATTAGAGTTGATAATGCAATTCAACTAGACATCTACTCTAAATAAAAAAGTGAATATTCACTAATAAAAGAAACAATTATACCTTCTTTCGGATTGACAATCGGAGTGTCTCTCATTCAAAACCTCACATTAGTTTGTTCACCCTTTATTCTCTATGGTGATAAACCCACAGGCCGTATGCATATTTATAACTCTTACATTCATAAAATAAAAAAGTAATTGGAGAGTAAGATGTGGAATTATTGGATACTTATATAAGCATGAAAATATTCAAATGAGGAATTTTTAAATATACTTTTTAGAATCTAAATCATTGATCATATTTAATACATCTTGTTTCATCGTACTATTAAAAATAATTTTCATAAGAAGCTTACATCCTGTAAAAATAATATCTTTTGAGAGTGAATACACAACTTTTAAAAATTTTGAAAACTGCATAGTATAAATATAGTATATAAAAGTTTGGAAAATTTACAAATATACCAACTTAGTTTAATCAAAATCATAAATATACTCACGCAGTTCTAAAAATTGCAAATAACCCCACATAATTCAACCATAATTTCAAATGACCTAATGCCAATATGACATCGTTACTGTATAGTCATGAGATAAGGGTTATTTATAATTATAGTTAAACTATGAAGAAGTTATTTGCAAAGATTAAATATATCACTTAATTTCTGAAATTGCTAATACACCCACATAGTTTATATATTTTTGCAAATACACCCATATCATAATGGTGTTATAACGTCATAGGGTTATTTGCAAGTATGGTTAAACTACGCGGGGGTTATTTGTAATTTCTAAAACTATGTGGTATATTTGCAATTTTGATCGAACTAATTGGGTATATTCCCTTTTGCAAATTACCCTAAAAGTTTGCAATGTATGTAAATTTTGAAATTATATACAAATACGTATGGATGAGCCTGAAAAATGGTTTAGATTTTTCAAAAATATTTTTAAAATAGAAATAAAGGGTAAGCGTGAAGGCTTACCTAAGTATTGAGTCATTCCTCACGTAAGATGGTTGTATATATGGAATGATGTGTGTAAAATTCTCACTGTGCAAATGCTGCCTAAAGGAGATAGGCAGTTGGAGATCCCCAAATGAATTAGCTTACGCTTAGTGGCTTCCCAGACCAGTAGTTCCACCATTTTAGTTGCTATCGTGTTTTGCAAGTAGATGCAAGAAATCCAACAGCATAGAGGGCTTTTCATCGTCTTGTTCGTAGAAAACGCTAATAATTTTAAATTCCCCAAGAGTTATATTTGCAAACTTTATCCTGTAATTTTGCATAATTATAAATTAGGATGTCTGTTTTGGATATATGTAAATCTTAAATTTCAGAATATCGCGAAATGTTTCAACCCACAAGCTCATGAGGAAAAAAGATCTTATCGACAGCCAGAGTTTAAAATACAAACTGTTAAAAATTACAGGTAATTTGTTGATTTACTAAATAGACTTTATTAAGTTTGGAGTATGATTATATATACCATGATATATTTTAAGGTTATACAATATTCGTTTTTATTTTATTTTTCTTCATAAACAGGTTTTTCTAAGTGTTCAATCTATATACAAAAATTTTTCATTTTACAATATTTTTAAGTTTTTATTTTTTATTTTTTAAAAAATCATCAATTTTATGGGCATTTAAGTCATTTTTTGCCCCTTAAAAACTTGATTTTTAAAAAATTAAAAATAAATATGTAAAAATATTGTAAAATGGAAAAACTTTGTATATAGATTAAAACACTCAGGCAAACATGTTTATGAAAAAATAAAAATATAATTAATTATAAAAATAAATGAATATTGTATTTTAGCCTAAAATACATGATTACGTATATAATCAAGCTCCGTCCTATGGTTGCATTTTTAAACTTCAATTGCTGCTGTCAGTTAATTACTATTTTAGAAGGTTAGGTTGCAAATACTGGTAGCATATACTACTGAAATCATGAGTTTGGCTCCCAATGAATAAACACACGTTGGCGACCAGATTTTGTTTGGTTGGAAAAGTACGAGACTATTACCTTTCGCAAATCCTTGGCGATCAATATTTACCACAAGAATAAGAATAAAAAAATATTTACCATAAATATTGCCCACACAATTCTAGCATGAAGCATGATTATTTACACCTTGATGTATTTTAAGCTAAAATACAACATTCATTTATTTTATTTTTTTTATTTTTTATTTTTTCTTCATGACTATATTTTATTGATTGTATTTAATCCACATATCAAGTTTTATCATTTTATAATACTTTTAAATATTTTTATTTTTAAAAAATCATCAATTTCAGGGGCATTTAAGTCATTTTTACCAATTAAAAGACTTGATTTTTAAAAATAAAAAAAATACATAAAAATATTGTAAAATCTTTGTATATAAATTGAATATACTCATAAAAATATGTTTATGAAAAAATTTAAAAAATGTAACTAATTATAAAAACAAATGTTCGTTGTATTTTAGCTTAAAATATCTCATGATATATATAATTAGGCTCCTTCTTACATATATACAAATACACCATTACATAAAGCCAAATATTATATTACATATATATACAAAAATATGTTTGTTTCTCTTCAAAAAAAAAAATACGTTTATTTCCTGATAATGCATTTTTCCTTTATTGGTTTCCAAGAAGGAATTTTCCTGATAATGCATTTTTCCTTTATTGGTTTCCAAGAAGGAATTTTCCTAGCTAGGGAACATTGGGTAATAACATGGAATGTCATGATTCTTCTTTCTGTTATATTCTTTTTCTTTTAAAAAGGACTTGACATTTTAATTATTTAACAACGTTATTTTTTCATTTTCCTTTCATATTTTAATTATTTTTTCTAATAATTGTCCTATTTATTTCAACTTTATCACTATTATATCGTCTCAGTTACTTCTTTTTCAAAAATATTTGATTTCTCACTTTTCATTTTTTCGCCCCGTAATCACGTTACTAAATGCTAGCTAATTTGTATTAAGGCAAGGTAATGGGGTGGCCCATTCGATTGCCGATTTGGTTTCGTTGTCTGATGTGGATCATCATTCTTGGTAGGGAAACCCCCCACAGGCCATTATTGGCAAAATTTGTACAGACAATTTTTTAGCAATGAATTGCGTGAATTACTCTTCTTCGAACCCTTTTCATCCGGAAAGGGGGTCGGGTTAGAATAATTCTTTTCTCACAAAAAAATGCTAGCTAATTGGTTCTATATTCTACAATGGTTGCATGACGTTATTGATTTGATGGTGGAACCACTTTGGCGTGTGATTCAATTCAACTTATACACGAGTCATTTCATGTATGATCAATTGATTTTTTTTTCACAATTTTTTTTATTACTTCCACGCTTATAATAAAAATTCGTCAATGTGTATATATTTGAGAATATAAACCTTTTAAAATGTTTAGGCGTGTTGGTCCAACCTTAAAACCTTTTACTTTCCAAACTACTATTTTTTAATCATTTATCACTTATGACTATACAACTATTCTACTTTTCAATTATTTCTACACAACTACTTATTTAACTAACACGTATATTTTAAATTTATTCTTTTTATTTTTCGTTATTACTCATATTATATCACAACATTTTCTACAAATTTAAAAACTTTTATTTTAAAATTTTTTAAAATTTTTATCACTTCCTAAACACACCATTATTATATAATACTGGTTATATAAAATTTTATTATATTTTAATATTCTTGTAAATGAATTCAAGCGAATTTCAAATTTTTACACATCTTTTATACAGGGTGTGTTTGGGAAGTAATAAAACTTTGTATAAATTTTTTTTATGAATTTTTTTGAATAATATAAAATAACATAAAATGATAGGCATATTTATAAAGAGTAAATAAAATTAAATTAAATAGAAAGGATAGTTGTACGTGTAATTATATAGAAATGATTGAAAAGTAAGATATTTTATATAGAAAGATGTGAAGAAATAATTAAAAAATAATGTAGTTTTAGAGGGTAAAAAATTTTATGTATATCGAAACATAAATTTAAAAAGGTGTTACACATATAAGATATTGGTCGAAATAATTTATTATATTCTAACTAATGGCAATGATCCATTTTCGACCTTTTTAAAATTCAAAAATCCTATGTCAAATGGAATCCAAAAATTCCTGAGTTTTACCCCATAGCATTTTTTATGGGCCCACAATATTTGAATTTTTTTTTAAAAAATTCCACGACACCGATCGTGTGTCAGATTTGCATATAAACGCACTTGATCGGTGCTCTTTAACTAATACGTAATAAATGCATAGTTTTTGGGAGTTTGATTATATACTTCATGAAGTATTTTACATTAAAATACAACATTCATTTATTTTTATAATTAATTATATTTTTTTATTTTTCTTTGATAGCATATTTATTCAAGTATATGTAATATATATATCTACAAAGTTTTTTCAATTTACAATATTTTTACATATTTATTTTCAATTCTTTAAAAATAAGTTTTTTGAGGGGTGTAAAATGACTTAAATGCTTTTGAAATTGCTTATTTTCAAAAAATCAAAAATAAATATGTAAAAATATTTTAAAATGACAAAACTTTGTATATAAATTGAATACACTTAGAAAAACATGTTTATGAAAAAAAAATCAAAAAAATATAACTAATTGTAAAAATAAATAAATGTTGTATTTTAACCTAAAATACATCATGATGTATATAATCATGCTCCTAATTTTTGAATGATAAAACTTTTTAATGTAAACATTGAATTTTGTAGAAAGTAATGTGATATGATAAAGGATCATAAGGAGGAATAGAAAGAAAATTTAAAATGAATAAGTTAATTGTATTGATAGTTGTACAAAAATGATTAAAAAATAAAAAAATAAGGCAATTATATAAGAATATATGAAAAATAATTTAAAAATATGCTAATTATAAAAAGTGAAAAGTTTTAGTTTAAAAAATTTTTGTTGTAGCCAAACACGAATAATAATTTATTACATTTTAAGAAGATGTTACCACTGGAGTTGAAGGCCAAGCTAGGTTCGGGACCGTTGACAAAATGTTCCATCAGATGGTCCGGAGAATCATTTAACAAGAGAAGTTGACATGGACTTTTGCCTATATATAGTGATATGAGAGGCCAACATGGATGCTCAATTTTGGAGCCACGTGCTTCCTATGAATTATAGGCAGTGGAAGAGCAAGAAGATGACAGATGATGAGAACAAATCAAACTATTGGTATGTAGATGCCAAAGGAGATAACTCCTAAGTGCCACAGTTAATTAAGCTTTCACATAAATTAGTAAGAGTTATGCTTATGTGAAACCCTAAGCCCTATTTCTTCATAATGATTATGTGAAATTTATTTCATTAATTATATTTAATATTATTTATATTGTTATGAAAATCCAATCATATGTTTAATATGATTGTGCATGGGCTCCATCTAAAAATATGTAAACTAAACATAATAAAATAATTTAATACTAATATTAATTTTAAAATTATATTTTTAATATCTAAAGCATCTAAAATATTACTATTATGTTGATTAATGATAAGCATTTGTGAATGAATATAAACATTTTTCATAATTTACACGTGAATATATATGTATAAAAGAAAATATAGTTCACGTAGCTTTGATTTAAATAAAACTTAATACCATAGTTAAACAAATAATGCTAAATAATAGATAAAATAAATTTTATATTTATCATCAACATTATAAAAGGATATAATTACATGAAATTACGGAGACTTAATTACTTATGAGTAGGTTAGTGGGCATCTCTTTTTCTATCAATGTTGTAAAATCCGGCCGGTTTAGGACTAGTCCAACTGCTTTCTTGGAAGGCAAATCCCATTTTTATTACCTTGTTTTCTATGACAGCTAGCTTTTTTTTATTGTTGTTTTATCTTTTATGGATGGATAAAATACATACGAGTAACAGTAAAAGACAATACTCCTGCAAAGGAGACAACACTCCCTGTTGAATCAAACTTGAGACCTGTGGCATCAAAGCAAACATGAGCATTATCTGCACTATTTGCTTGGGCTCTCTATAACAGCTAGCTTAATAGTGGAGCCCAACTGCATGCGCCCGCACTGCATGCTCCCGAGTGCATACACCCATTTTTTTATTTTTTTCAAAATTTTTTTTATAAAACTGTTAATATAAGTATATTTAATATCTTTATAAATTTCTACCATTTTTTGAGTATTTTATATATTTATTTTTAATTTTTGAAAATTAGTGGCATTTTAAGTAATTTTAAATTAACTAAAATACCACTGATTTTTAAAAATTAAAAATAAATATCTAAAATATTTCAAAATGGTAAAAATTTATACACATATTAAATATATACAGATTAATAATATTATAAAAAAAATTTGAAAAAAAAATATATATATGCACGCAGCGCTGCATGCTACCAGCCAAAGTAACTCTTTGAGTAACAAAGTTGATATCAAGTAAATGGTACGAATGGGTTTGCCATGGGTTGAATTTTAAAAAAATAAAAAAATCATATCTACCAAAGAATCTTGGGCGGCCATTTTGCATGGCTTTCATTTCGTGAGAATGGGCGGCAGTGAGAAAGTCTTCATTGACTATTTCTTTTGCAATCCATCGAATCCATTACTTTAAAAAAAAAACAAAACAAAACAATGACTTTTGCCCGGATTCAAAGTGCTTGTGAGTCTTTTTGAAAAATAGATTTTATGGCTTTGGTTAATTGCAAATTAGACCTTGTAAATAGTTATTTGTAGGATAGTCCTCCATAGTTTAAAATTGTTATAGAATTAATAAACACATTTGCATTTTGCAAGACATGTTTAGATCTGAATCAATTAAGAGAGATGCATTTATTTAGGCAAAAAAGAAGAGAACATGACCAGAAGTAATCAGGAAATTAAGATATAAACAATTTCATGACAACACAGCAAAATTAATTTATGCAATCGATTTTATGTAGATGAGAAATGACTAGTGGTGATGATAATGATTAAAAATCCTATCATTTTATTTCATGTCTCAAAAAATCTTACACATTATGTTGGGTTTTATTTTGCAACATTTCAGATTTTAAAAATGACAAGGTCTAATTGATAAGATTAAATGATTTATTCTAGAAAAAAGTACATACGTGGCACCCAATATTGACTGCTGTTTTGCCACAGAAAATGGGACACTTTTTCTAACTTACCTGTACTTCAGTCAACATTAACTAGTGTTGTAGCCACTTTAAATAAATATTGTATCTTCAATGTTCGGAACTCTGCTTTAAAGGCAATGTTGACTAATAGGAGAGTCAATTAGCATTTAGCCCCAAAAACAAATCAAATCTTCATTGTATCTTTTAGAATTGTTAAGTAATTAACATATAAAATCATGTGATTACCTTAAACCATGTGAAAATAGGAATGAGAAGGGAGTGATAAAGCTACAAATGGTGCAGTTGCGAAGATGGGATCTCAGTCAAAGTGCCAAAGCTTTAAAAGAGTAGAGAACGAGGAAAAATAATTTTTACGTAGCGAACCTATATGGTGTTCTCCTTAGGACGAATGAAGAGGGTGAGAATTAGTCTATGCTAAATGAGCAGTGGTTCTACTATAGTCATTGAGCAATATTACGGACCGTGTTCCATTCGCGCAAACCTTGGAAGGGCAACTTGGATGTTGACAGTAACTATTCCCATATAAAGTAGAAAATTGGAATGTCTATCTTGCCAAAAGCTCTTAGAGCTTTGACGAGATGAGTACGAAATGAGAACTTTGTATTGAAATATACTGGGAATGAAAAAAGATATTGTGGAATTGGACAAAGTTGTATCAAAAACGAAAAATATACTGCTATTTTTTTTACATAGAAAAAGTATTTTGGAGATTTCATCTGAGGGTCAACTTGAGATCCGAGAAATGAATAAAATATAACAACGGGCAATCATTAGAAATAAAAAGTGAATTATAAGAAAAAAATGTAAATTATTATTTCATATAAAATATAGAATAATGATTTTGAAATATATCATAATAAGAAAAATTAAAATTATTAAGTAACTCGGACGTCAATTCTCATTAAAAAGATTTTAAAGATTAGAAATATAGTAAATTAGCGATTCGTCGATGTGAGCATTTTTTGCTTGATTGTGGTAACAATAGAAAGGGCAATAGATGTGCTATTTCGTGCCAGGTTCTGTGGCTTGGAAACTAAATGAGAGACTTTAGGAGCCATCTGTAATGTTACATTCAAGAGCAAAACAGGAACGTTCACCTTTGAAAATGATATGATTATTAAGCTTTTAAGATATCAAATCCAATAAAAAAGAGTAAGAAAATTTTGTTAAGAAAAGGGAAAAACGTTCCAGCCTTTTTTCTTCCTTCAAAAAAGAGCCCTGTTTCCTATAGCTCATCAATTTATTTCTGCGGGCAAGCAAACAGGATCCCTGCAGACGATTCAGTAGATCTCCTCCTTCAGTAAAATGTATAGACAAAATGGACGGTCATAACTGCAGCAATTCTTTTTCTTTCCAGCTGGAAGCTATATACCCTCCTACATTAGCTCGCCCTTTTAAGCCAACGCACGTTCGTTGGTCAGGAGAAATATCAGGTAAGTAAAGCAGAGCCATTCGCTGCCAAGTTCTTGATCCGTAGCATTCGTTTTTCGCTCACCCATATTATTATTATTATTTCCTGATAAGGCACACACTCATTTTATTAATTCAGGAAGCAAAGAAAAAAATGGGAAAAATGATCTTCAGTTCCTCTTCAAACCAAGCTCAATATCTATAAAAACCTGCATACACCTTGCCTGGCCTAATCACCCAACAACACCCATGAAGCTCCAAGCCTACTGGACCTTCTTGGCATTCTTCTCCCTCCAACTCCTCCCATTGCTAGCTCTTGCTGATGGTGAATGTGGGTCCAACGCCAAAGGCCGCGACAGAGCCGAGGCCCTGCGGCTGAAGCTCATCACCATCGCTTCTGTTCTTGTCGCGGGTGCAATTGGGGTGTGCCTCCCACTCTTGGGGAAGTCTATCGCTGCTCTTCAAGCCGACAAGGACGTGTTCTTCGTTGTCAAAGCTTTCGCAGCAGGGGTGATCCTGGCAACGGGTATGCTGCACATCCTGCCCGATGCCTTCGGCAGCCTCACGTCCCCCTGCCTGGAACAGAACCCATGGGGGAACTTCCCATTTGCAGGCTTCATCGCCATGATGTCTGCAATCGGGACGCTGATCATCGACACTGTCGCGATGGGGTATTACAAGAGGCATCATTTTGGGAAGAGACAGGCAGTGATTGATGGTGGGATGGTGGACGAGGAGATGAGGGAAGAGCACAGTGGCCATGTTCATGTCCACACCCACGCAACTCACGGGCATGCGCATGCTTCTGGCGATTCAGCTTCATCAGCAGTTCTCATTCGGCAGCGTGTCGTCTCGCAGGTGCCTGAATTAGAAATCTCTAAAGATGAAATGTTCAGGTTGTGGGAGAGCATAAATCTGTGTCATCTCGTCTGTGGCAATGCCACAGATAATAATGGCTTTGATGGGGTTTTGTGTTTATCCATTGTTTGTTTTTGCAGGTGTTGGAATTGGGCATTGTTGTTCATTCAGTGATTATTGGAGTTTCATTGGGTGCCTCGGAGACCGCTTCCACCATAAGGCCTCTCTTGGCTGCCTTGAGTTTCCATCAGTTTTTTGAAGGCGTGGGACTAGGAAGCTGTATAATTCAGGTAGTCAATAGTCCTGCTCTTGCTCGGCTATGCTTTATTATTATTATTATTATTATTATTATTGCTTTCTAATTTCTGTCTACCTCTTTTGTTTTCTTTTTGGAGGTCTAAAAGATGATGTAATTTTTGAGTAACGATTACGTAAGCACTTACTCTTAG
Organism: Annona squamosa; assembly: GCA_035584095.1. NCBI lineage: Eukaryota > Viridiplantae > Streptophyta > Magnoliopsida > Magnoliales > Annonaceae > Annona > Annona squamosa. The sequence goes on from JAXCLR010000081.1 coordinate 26,638,874, forward strand.
TTTTTAGATTTGAAAATATATTTTTTAAATCTAAACTATCTATCAAGTTTAATATATCTTGCTTTACTATGCCACAAAAATAATCCTTATTAAAAACTTCTATCCTCTAAAAAAATAATATTTTTAAAGTGAATATATAATTATTGATTTTTTTTAAAAAAAATAGCATGTATATAGTACAATAAAGTTTGAAATACATATGTCTTTTGAATAAAAAATACGTATGGATACACATAATAAACTATTTAGATTTTAAAACATATTTTTAAATTTAACAACTAAGAAGAAGCACGGAAACCTTATTTGAATCATTGCTCTTACAAAATGTGCGTGCTTTGTTAAATAGCCAGTGATTGCAATGGCAACAAAGTCGAAGTCTTAAGAATTGCATTCCTTTGAGCCTTCATGGAATTGCTTCCTTAGGGAATGTGTGGCATTACAATTTACGAAGAGGTAATAATTAGAAAGACAATAAATAATAGTTGAGAGTATAGATAAATAATAATAATAATAATAATATTATTATTATTATTATTATTAGAAGAATGGAAAATTGAATTTTTAATAAGTTAAAATGCTAATTCATTAAAATTTCAGTTGGTAAAATGTAAAAGTGGAAAAGTGAAAATAGAAAAAAAAATTAAAATGAGAGAGTTGTATAATATAATAAAGATAGTAATTATTAGTAAATATAATAAAGTCAAAATAAATAAAATAATTGCACGAAAACATGGCATATTAAGGGAATGCAGATGTTATGATAGAAGAAATGGAGAATGAAGTTGTTAAGATGTTAAATCTTATTAAAAGATGTGTACTAAGGAGTTGTATTTTTTTCATGTTTGCTGGTCCCTGACCTAACCTAAAAGACGTAAAAAGATTGGAAGTGTTTTTTTGTCCCCTCATTAAAGAAGGTACTCAACTATTGCTTAAAGCTATATTCCATTTTTGTGGGTCCAGAAAGGCATTTTTATACAGAAATTTACCTTTACTTCATTACAAATAGATTGTTTTCTCATGCACTCTTTGAAGCATCTGTCCGAATACATTTTAAAGGAATCCAAGAGTATAATTGTTTGATGATGGCACCCTGCATTTGACTAATGTTGGTCTATGGATGTTTTCATCCATTCGTTTGTTGTTTTCGAGCAAGAAGATGCTGATACAACCAGCAGCACTAAAATCCATGGTGGCTGGAGGAACTGACAAATATCTATTTATTTATTGATTGATTTCAAAAGAAGAAAGTGTGATTGGACTAGCATAGCAAGCATCCTTCCAAATATCTGTCATAAGGAAAAGGAAAAGGGTACTGTTGGAAAAATCAATACCAGCGGTCCAAACTGGCCATCCTTCTCATTGTACAAAATTCTATTCTCACTCTTAGAATCCATCTTGGCCTTCTTTCCTTTGTTTTTTGTTTTTAATTTTTATTTTCAGGCCCAGTTCAAGGTCTCATCCATGGCGAGCATGGCTCTGTTTTTTTCGCTGACGACGCCGGTGGGGATTGCACTAGGGATTGGGGTGTCTTCCATCTACAATCGAAACGGCCCAACAGCACTGATGGTGGAAGGAATTTTCAACTCGGCGTCTGCAGGGATTCTTATATACATGGCGCTGGTGGATCTGCTGGCAGCTGATTTCATGAGTCCTAGAATGCAGGGTAATGGGAAGCTCCAACTGTATGCAAATGCTGCTCTGCTTTTGGGTGCGGGTTGCATGTCTTTGATGGCCAAGTGGGCTTGAGCATTCTCCTCCAAGAAAGCCATTTGGGTCTCTTTGTAAATGGATTTTGGCTCTTAGCTTCGTAGACTATCAACTTCTTCCTGCCTATTTCCAAGCTTTTGGGCTGATTTTTTCTTCCTTTGTATGTCAACTGTAGTTGGGTGCGTGGAAATGATATTCCCCTCCCTTCTCTTTTTGGTTTGCATCTGTGTTGTTCGATGAGCCGATCATTTCAGGATTTTTGCGAAGGATAAAATGGCGTTTTAGCACTTGGGTCTTTCCAAAATGAACCTGTATGCTTGTAATTTTCACCTAAAATGCGTAAGTCTCCGTTTTGGCTCCACTAAAAGCGCCGGTGGAAGAAAAAGCAACTCCAAATGATGCCTCACAAAATCATTTATCCGTGTAATTATTACATGATATTATACGATTTACAAGATGAAAATAACAATTTACAATTAAACCATTTCATTATATTAGTTTTATATATTTATAAATGGAGCTATCTACAATAATACTATATAATAAAAAAATTTGCATGGCAATTTGAATCATCTAAATATAATGGATGAAGTTAAATTTATATTAATCATTAAAATATTAAAAATAAAGAGGGTTACATGCAATAATATTTTTATGAAAGCTTTAAACTATATGCCCTATTGATTTTCAACTAACGGTATATTTAAAAAGTGATAAAAAAAATTTTACTATAAAAATTTTTGAAATAAGAGAAACTGATATGATATTATAAGGAGAAAGATAATAAAATTAAAATAGATCGATTAGGTGGATGAGTAGTTGTGTAAAAATGGTTGAAAGGTAAGGTAGTTGTATATGAAGAAGTAAAAAAAATTAAAAATAGAATAATTGTAGAGATTAAAGAATTTTAGTTTGAAATGTTTTTTTACTTAAATAAACACACCCTAAGTGGACAAAAAATTACATTATTTATTTTGCAAAATGACAAAATGCACATGCTAATTTGCATAAAAATTTGATGATTTTAAACATTTGATATGAAAAGGAATTATAATTTAAAGAAAGTGGGTTAATTTTAAATACAACCACAAACTATATTCCTAATTACATATATGACTAAATATTTATAAACTAGAAAATATAATTATACTGTTTCGCTGTTTCTAAATATAATAACATTGTCAATTTTGTTTTTGCGTTTTTTAACATAAATCTAGAAAAGTGTCCTCGTGCTGTGCATTACATATAAAACTCAAAGATTAATTTATATTCGTAGCATAACTAATTATTATAAGAAATAAATCTTAAAAAGATAAAATCCACTAGTCAAAATTTTCCTTATAACATCAAGGCATGAAAATAATCAATACGTCTTGTAATAAATAAGTAAAAATCTCAATCCCTTTTTAAAAATGTTCTTATGGGCCAATCTTTAATGCCCCACTTAAATTTGTCCGCTGTAAAAATAATGTGTTAGTCCCCATAAGACAAGTACAAAATCATTTAAAAAAGATAATGACACAATTAAAACTTAATTCAATAATATAAATAAATCATTTAATTTTATAACCTCAAAAATATGACTTAACCACAACAAAATCTAAAACTTTCCATTCCACCCAAAAGCATCAGAAACATTGGATTAGAGTATTTAGTAATAAAAATTGGAATCAATTAACCAATTCATAGCAAAACAAAATGGACCAGCTGCAATCTGCTATGTAATGACACGAGCTGGGCTAATCTAAATCTCAGCCCTTGCAACACCCAGATCCGAGCTCAGTCCCGCCCCTCAAAACTGGACAAAGTCAGTTTACAACTTTGTCGGCCGCTTTTTTGCAGCCAACACCAAACAGCCGCCTCTTCCTTCAAAACTTCTCACAAAAACAAAAAACAAAAATCCAAAAAAGACTGTTTTGGAAACCCATTTACGTGGTGTTTTATATACAATAACCTGATATTACACTAAAGCACATTTACACTCTCATACTATGGAAAAATATTTCCTCCTAAACTCTCATTACTGGAAGAAATTTGGGAATTGTAAAATCCCTGCATAACTTCTCACAAAAACAAAAAAAACAAAAAAGATTGTTTTGGAAACCCATTTAGGTTGTGTTTTATATACAATAAACTAATATTACACACAATAATACATTTTAGGTAATTTAAAATTACTAAAATGTCACTGAATTTCAAAAATAAAAAATAAATACCTAAAACGCTTCAAAAATGATAAAAATTGATACATATGTGAAATACACTTAAATTAACAATTGTATAAAAAAATTTCAAAAAAATAAAAATTTGAGTTAAAGCACCCGACATCCAAGTCCCCAACTTATATACTATAAATCATTTTGATAATACCCATAATTTATATACAATTCCACCTGAGTGATCACTAAAGTGGTATGATAGCCCCAACTACTTCCTCTATTTAGAATTAGAGGCAAATATCGTGATCATTTATGTTATTCTTATAAATATATGATCGTAGTTACAAAGTCAATGTTATGCTGAAAATATGTGGTATCTATGTCGATTTTCAAATCAATTGTGATATATGTAAATATAAGTATAATTTATGGTCACATTTCTATGATTTTTTAAAGATATTGGGACATATGTAAATATATAAGAGTAATAATCCAATTAGTTTATCTAAGTATATTTAACATAATCAAATTTTACCTTTTTTAGATATTTGTATATTTTTTATTTTTAAAGATAAGGGTATTCTAAATACATATATACACATAGATATTTAAAATCCTCAAAAATATATATAAGCATATCCAAAAATTGTAAAACTTAGTTTATTTTAAATATTCTTAGATAAATAAGTGTATGAAAAAAACGAAAAAAAAATAATTGTAAATAAATTTTTTGAGGTGGACTGAGTAGAACATTTGCCTAGCCTGGGGTAGGCAAGATCACTCATCAATACATAATGAGAAATAATTCTATTAATTAGCCTTAAGCAAATGGTTTACTTAGTTCACCTTAAAAAATTTATTTAAAACAGATTTTTTACTTTTTTTATATATTTATTTATCGAGATATATTTAATAAATAAATTAAGTTTAAATTGTGATTTTTATGGACCGGTCGGCAACACGGGTGTTATCGACCATGCCTCCCAGCTGTTGGATGGCGTGGCGGTTGGATGAAAGGGCAAAATGTGGCTTGGTCAGAGAGAGTTTTATGCTCGGAGGTATTGCGCACAGGCCCCTATCAGGCACAAGTTTTGCGCATGGGCCCCTCCCTCATCTCACGCTCTCTCCCTCTCACCTCTCTCTCTCTTGCTCCCAGTAATCTCCCTCCACTCCTGCAGCACCTCCATTCTCCTCCACATAATTGCTCTCCCCTCCTCCCTCTCTCTCGATTTCTCTACTTCCCTCCCTCTTCCTCTCTCTCTGTCCTGATTTCTAACCCTCCCTCCTGCTCGTATCTCTCTCTCCCGATTTCTCTCCCTCCCTTCCTCCCTCCTTCTCTCTCCCTCTCCCAGTTTCTCTCTTATCGGCAATCTTTTTCTTGCTTTCATTGGGGAAAAAATTGAGACAGGATTAGGTTGAAACTCAGAAATAAATTATGGTAATTCATCAGATTTTAATTCATTATCTACTTCATTACTTTGTAGCACAGGGCCATAGTGAGGTAATTCACTGCTTTTTAATACATTTCATTATCTGGATTCAAATTGAATTGTTAGTGAATGTGATTAATGTTTGTTTGTCTACAGAGGATGTCTCATTGGAATCCATGAGCAAGATCTTCCCAATCATCCCCATCAGCCCGCTCTGTTAGAATTGTACTCCTATAAGGTGTCCTAATTAAATTATAAGTCTTTAGATTTAAAGATAGCTCAGTCATATCTGAAATGCATACGCAATCCAAATTCAGGTAGAACTACACTTTTAGTTGAGTTATGATGGGAAAGGCTCTATAAATAGAAGAGTCTAGGTCCCTCTCTCACACGTTTACAACACAAGTGGTTCCCATCTACCACCCGTATCACAGGGAGAAGTGTTGAGGGAGAAGACATCGTGCTTTACTCGGTCTACAGGTGGAATCTATACACACATGAATTCAGGTACGCTTCCGCATCACATGATTTTCAACATGTGGTATCAGAGCCTACGTTTCGATTTTGGGTATAATACATTTCACCCGTGATTATTTAAGAATTCTTGAAATATTCATTATTGTATTAGAATATTCATGTGATTATTATTTTTTTTGGATGCATGAATCTGAAATATGTATAAATGCATTATGCCATACATATATATATATATTTACGATAGAATAAAACCCATGATGTCATACATGATTATATTGCCTGTTAAGAGATTTTTTTGACATGGATTCAGATATGTGTACATGCTATCATAATTGGATTTGTCATATTATATTATTTTGATAAATTATATGCAATCGCCAGCATGCTCATGAAAATCCATGTTAAATCCTGCCTATTTAAAGAATTAGCAGTATGATTTCTTGCTGCCATCACAGTTAAATAAATAAATAAATAAATAATAAAAAAGCCTGATGCCTGCCTGCCATGCCCAATGCTTGCCGCTATGAACAACACACAAGGACGTCGCTGTCAGCAGCTGCAGATCTGGAGAAGACGGAGCAGCCGTGACATGTAGGATGCTAGGAAGATGTTGCTGAAGCTGGAGAAGAGATGGCGGCAGATCCGGTGCTAGTTGCTACTGGTCGCTACTGGAAGAGATGGCGGCAGATCCGATTGATGCCTGAGCAGTGGGCGACCGGCAGTGATCAGATGGGGTAGCAAGCTGCGACCGACAGACGACGGCGAATGGCAAAGGGGGTAGCGGCGACCAAGCTGGCTGCTCCTGCTGGTTGCTGTCGGAGAAGACGGTGGCAACAGACGGCAGCAGGCGACCGACAACGATGGGTATGTCTGTGAGCAGCGGTGGTAGACATCGGCGGTGCTGGCTGGACGAAGACCGCTGCCGGAGCCGGAGGAGACGAGCGTCTAGCAGCACCTATGCGGATGGCGACTAGTGGCCGGCAGCTGAAGCGGACAGCGGCGGCGAAAAACGGCCAGGGCAGCAACTAGCGGCTAGGGCTTCTTTATTCTGGAAGAGATAGATATTTTGCATTAGAGACCATGACTATTAATAATTTGCAATATAGTTCCCCAGCCCCTTTTCGGTTTGGGTCATATTCTGGGCTAAGTCCAGCATGCCCATATCTAAGGCTAGCTCATTCCTTAGCCCAAATCAGGTAAGCCTGCTTTACTCCTGGGCTTTCTTTTCAAGTCTACCCACTAGGCTCAACCCACTCAGCCCATTATCCTGCGAGCCCACTATTTAAGCCCAGGTGGTCGACCTATCTCAGGAAGCCCATTTCACTTGGGCGGGCCAACTTCTCAAGCCCAGCTTCACAGGCCCAAAAACCCAACAGACCCATAAATGACACGTGGCCCATTATAAACCGTCCAATTATATAAATTAACATAATTTTTTATCTTTTATCCAAATTGGATGATCAAATAGTCGTTTTCTATGTTTTTAGACATTCTGGATCAAATGGAAGGGTCTGATTAAGCTAAATAAGTCAATAAATCTGACTTTTGAATATTTATGCAATTTTTTTTGAATTATATGTGCAATTAATTCATGTGATTGGTATATAAATGCCTAATTAGCAATATATTTTTGTGATTTATTGCTTTCCAATGGATTCAGCATTAATTCATGTGATTAGTTTATAAATGTTTGATTAGCAATTTATTTATGATTTATTGCTTTCTAGTTAATTTTTCAAGCATGCAATGTGTATATATATATATATGAATAATTATATAAATTATGATTATTAAATTTTATAGTGAGAATTACATTCCATGGCATGACTGGAGGTTGGT